>CADDXX010000629.1:352161-400798 GCA_902810485.1 Alauda arvensis
TCATTAGCCCGGCTCTTGGGGACATGGGCATCTGCGTGGTGGACCTTCACAGGTAGCTTTTCTAAGCGAGCAGCAATGTYTTTCCACTCYTCAGCAGCCCAAATTGGTTTTCCCCTACGCTGCCAGTTGGCCTTTTTCCACCTTTCCATCCACCCCCACAGAGCATTGGCTACCATCCACAAACCAGTGTAGAGGTAGAGCTTTGGCCACTTCTTTCTTTCAGCAATGTCCAGGGCCAACTGAACGGCTTTGAGTTCAGCGAGTTGGCTTGACCCACCTTCTCCTTCAGTAGCCTGTGCAACCTGTCGTGTGGGGCTCCACACAGCTGCTTTCCACTTCTGGTTCATCCCTACGATGCGACAGGAACCATCTGTGAAAAGAGCGTAGCGTGTTTCTGCTGCTGGCAGTTGGTTATACGGTGGGGCTTCTTCAGCACGTGCCACTTCTTCTTGTTCCTCTTCATCAGTGAGACCAAAGTTTTCACCTTCTGGCCAGTTTGTAATTATTTCCAAAATCCCAGGGCGATTCGGGTGTCCAATACGGGCGCGCTGTGTAATGAGGGCAGTCCATTTGCTCYATGTGGCATCRGTGGCATGGTGGGTAGAGGGAGCCTTTCCCTTAAACATCCACCCCAGCACCGGCAGTCGGGGTGCCAGGAGGAGTTGTGCTTCCTTGCCAATCACCTCTGAGGCAGCTTGAACTCCTTCATAGGCTGCCAAGATTTCCTTCTCTGTGGGAGTATAATTTGCTTCAGATCCTCTGTAGCTTCGGCTCCAGAATCCCAATGGTCGGACTCTAGTCTCCCCAGCCACCYTCTGCCAAAGGCTCCAGGACAAACCCTTGTTCCCAGCTGCAGAGTAGGGGACATTCTTCACTTCTGGTCCTGTTCTGACTGGCCCAAGAGCCACGGCATGAGCGATCTCCTGCTTGATCTGGGTGAAGGCTTGCTGCTGCTCAGGGCCCCAGTGGAAATCGTTCTTCTTGTGGGTGACCAGGTAGAGAGGGCTCACAATCTGACTGTACTCGGGAATGTGCATTCTCCAAAAGCCTATGGCACCTAGGAAAGCTTGTGTTTCCTTCTTGCTGGTCGGTGGAGACATGGCAGTGATCTTATTAATGACCTCAGTGGGAATCTGACGCCGTCCATCTTGCCACTTCACTCCCAGGAACTGGATCTCTCGAGCAGGTCCCTTGACTTTGCTCTTCTTAATGGCAAAGCCGGCTTCCAGGAGAATCTGAATAATCTTTTYCCMTTTKTTGAAYACTTCCATTGCCATGTTCCCCCACACAATGATGTCGTCGATGTACTGTAGCTGTTCTGGAGCCTCACCCTTCTCCAGTGTAGCCTGGATCAGTCCATGGCAGATGGTGGGACTGTGCTTCCACCCCTGGGGCAGTCTGTTCCAGGTGTACTGCACTCCCCTCCATGTGAAGGCAAACTGAGACCTGCATTCTGCAGCCAGAGGAATGGAGAAGAACGCATTAGCAATGTCAATAGWGGCGTACCACTTTGCTGCCTTGGACTCCAGCTCGTACTGGAGCTCCAGCATGTCCGGCACAGCAGCACTCACCGGTGGAGTCACTTCATTTAGGCCATGATAGTCCACAGTCAATCTCCATTCCCCGTCAGACTTGCGCACAGGCCAAATGGGGCTGTTGAAGGGTGAGTGGCTCTTGCTGACCACCCCTTGGCTCTCCAGCTCTCGGATCATCTTGTGGATGGGGACCACAGCATCYCRATTCGTCCGGTACTGCCGGCGATGCACTGTCAAGGTGGCAATTGGCACTCTTTGCTCTTCTACCCTCAGGAGTCCTACTGCAGATGGGTTTTCTGACAGTCCAGGCAAGGTGTTCAATTGCTTAACACCTTCTGTCTCCACAGCAGCTATCCCAGAAGCCCATCTGAGTCCCTTTGGGTCTTTGTAATAGCCATTCCTGAGGAAATCAATGCCCAGAATACACGGGGCCTCTGGGCCAGTCACAATTGGATGTTTCTGCCACTCCTTCCCGGTCAGGCTCACCTCAGCTTCCAACAGAGTCAATTCCTGTGATCCCCTGTCACCCCGGCAATAGAAACAGGTTCTGCCCCCACATGTCCTGATGGCATTAGGGTACACTGTGCACCAGTGTCAATTAAAGCCTCGTATTTCTGTGGCTCTGATGTGCCAGGCCATCGGATCCACACCATCCGAAAGATCCGGTTTTCCCGTGCCTCTTCCTGGCTAGAGGCAGGACCCCTCTAGCACTGGTTATTATTCCCTTCCTGGGCATACATAGTTGAGGTTCCTTCAAGGGGGTCCGACAGAGCATCCTCACTTCTGTAATATCTGGCAGCTTGGTCATGGGAGGTTGAGGCTACCTTAACTTTGGTGGAACTTCCACRGTTAGCGTTTCCCTCCTTAAGTTGATGCACCCATGCTGCCAGGGCAGAAGTGGGTTTCCCATGCCACYTTTCCATGTCTTCCCCATGGTCTCGCAGAAAGAACCACAGGTCAGCTCTTGGGGTGTACCCTCTCTCTCTAGCTGGGGGACGTTGGGCTCTGACTTTGGGGCCTGTAACTYGCACCAGTGCCACATGGGAACTGTTCCTCCTCATCTCCTCCCTCACCTCCCTGATCTCCTCTTTCAGTTCCCTGACCACAGCAGAGACATGAGCCTGCAKTGGGCCGTTGATCATACTTTCATAATTCCTGAGCCTGTTGGCAACAGAGCCCACTGTCTCTCGGTTGGTATCAGCATTGATTGTGGCAATGAAGGTGGCATACTGACATGGCCCCAGGTTTGCCNCCTGGATCAGTCCATGGCAGATGGTGGGACTGTGCTTCCACCCCTGGGGCAGTCTGTTCCAGGTGTACTGCACTCCCCTCCATGTGAAGGCAAACTGAGACCTGCATTCTGCAGCCAGAGGAATGGAGAAGAACGCATTAGCAATGTCAATAGWGGCGTACCACTTTGCTGCCTTGGACTCCAGCTCGTACTGGAGCTCCAGCATGTCCGGCACAGCAGCACTCACCGGTGGAGTCACTTCATTTAGGCCATGATAGTCCACAGTCAATCTCCATTCCCCGTCAGACTTGCGCACAGGCCAAATGGGGCTGTTGAAGGGTGAGTGGCTCTTGCTGACCACCCCTTGGCTCTCCAGCTCTCGGATCATCTTGTGGATGGGGACCACAGCATCYCRATTCGTCCGGTACTGCCGGCGATGCACTGTCAAGGTGGCAATTGGCACTCTTTGCTCTTCTACCCTCAGGAGTCCTACTGCAGATGGGTTTTCTGACAGTCCAGGCAAGGTGTTCAATTGCTTAACACCTTCTGTCTCCACAGCAGCTATCCCAGAAGCCCATCTGAGTCCCTTTGGGTCTTTGTAATAGCCATTCCTGAGGAAATCAATGCCCAGAATACACGGGGCCTCTGGGCCAGTCACAATTGGATGTTTCTGCCACTCCTTCCCGGTCAGGCTCACCTCAGCTTCCAACAGAGTCAATTCCTGTGATCCCCTGTCACCCCGGCAATAGAAACAGGTTCTGCCCCCACATGTCCTGATGGCATTAGGGTACACTGTGCACCAGTGTCAATTAAAGCCTCGTATTTCTGTGGCTCTGATGTGCCAGGCCATCGGATCCACACCATCCGAAAGATCCGGTTTTCCCGTGCCTCTTCCTGGCTAGAGGCAGGACCCCTCTAGCACTGGTTATTATTCCCTTCCTGGGCATACATAGTTGAGGTTCCTTCAAGGGGGTCCGACAGAGCATCCTCACTTCTGTAATATCTGGCAGCTTGGTCATGGGAGGTTGAGGCTACCTTAACTTTGGTGGAACTTCCACRGTTAGCGTTTCCCTCCTTAAGTTGATGCACCCATGCTGCCAGGGCAGAAGTGGGTTTCCCATGCCACYTTTCCATGTCTTCCCCATGGTCTCGCAGAAAGAACCACAGGTCAGCTCTTGGGGTGTACCCTCTCTCTCTAGCTGGGGGACGTTGGGCTCTGACTTTGGGGCCTGTAACTYGCACCAGTGCCACATGGGAACTGTTCCTCCTCATCTCCTCCCTCACCTCCCTGATCTCCTCTTTCAGTTCCCTGACCACAGCAGAGACATGAGCCTGCATTGGGCCGTTGATCATACTTTCATAATTCCTGAGCCTGTTGGCAACAGAGCCCACTGTCTCTCGGTTGGTATCAGCATTGATTGTGGCAATGAAGGTGGCATACTGACATGGCCCCAGGTTTGCCAGATTCCACAACATCTGCCCTGTGCACCTGACTTTGTCAGGGTCATTATCATGCTGTCCCACCCCTCCCAAAGAGTACCTCCAATACTGCTACTTCCCTCAGCTGTTGGATCCCTTCCTCAAGGGTCTTCCAGYGCATTCTATGGTGGTGCTCCAGCATTCTCTCTCTGTGCACAAACCTCTCCCTCACACTCATTAAAAGCCACTCCCAGAGAGAAAGGGGCCCTGGCTCTCTTACAAATACCTGATTCAAACCTGAGTCCTGGGTCAAAGGTCCCAAGTTCCTTGCCTCACCACTATCTAGTTGCACACCTGTACCCATAAGATCCCAGACCCGAAGTAACCAGGTAGTATAAGCCTCCCGTCCCCGTCGTGCAATGTCTTTGTGCAGATTACGTAGACTTTCATACGACAGGGACTCGGTGATGATCTCAACCTGTGTTTCCCCTGCAGGTTGTGAGGGCCCTCCTTTCTTATCCTTATTACTTGGGTTCTCTGATTTCACCTTGGACTTCTTTGTTTCCACAGGGGCAACTGCTGCTGGCTGTGATTGCCCCTGTGGTTCAGCTGGAACCTGGACAGTTGTAACGTCTGTGGGTTCTACTGCTGCACCATCACACTCTCCCTTTTCGGGGCAGGCGGAGGGTTTCTCACTAGCTGGGGAAGTGTATTCCTTCAGCACCTGGCTCATCTCATGTATTTCCTTCACCAGAAYCCCCACCCAATCCGGTTGGTTTATTTCTGGGACAGGCTGTGGGGCCAGGTCAGGCTCTGGGGCAGCAGTCTTTGTCTCTGGGGCGGGGTCAGGCTTTGAGACAGCAACCCTTGTCTCTGGGGCAGCATTCCTAGTCTCAGGGGCAGGTTCAGGCTCTGTAGCAGTGTCCCTAGTCTGTGGGGCAGGTATCAGGGTGGTTATCCAGGTAAATCTCCCCTTATCTCTGAATGCTAAATAGAATAGCCCTATCAGCCACACCAGCCACTGTATGATATCATTAGCATTCAGGGAAAATTTGAACCCTTCAAAGATTGGTGGGGTAGTCCCAAAGAGCTGGGTGAAGGGTTGGGAAAAAATTTCCCCTGGTGTCATTTCCTCACAATAGGTACCATTCTTAAAGTAACCCCAAAAGCACACACTTAGTCTGTGATAACCATGTATCCATGTTCCTGCCTTCCAGAGGAAGTTAAAAATCCATGAATTCCTCACCCTATCAACCCAYAATGCAAACTGGATCACAGCCACAATWGCCTTAGTAATAGGACTCATGTTGAGATAAGGGCCTGTAAATGGGAGGAATGTAGCCACGGCCACGTGCACACCGAAAACGAGGGTAAGCCAGACCACATGGTGTTATAGAATAAGGTTTCTATACCCAGTGCACACGAAAATAGATCAGTCAAAAGAAACCCCTGATATTCCCTTTTTCCTCTCAATGCCTGCAGCCCCACACCTTGGGCACCAAAATCTGTCTTGGTTTGAAAAGACAGGTATCTGCTAGGGGAAAACCGGTGCTCTCCCCTTGCAATGGAGACTGCAAACCCCCTCCCACCAAATTATTATAAATTTGAAATTAAGGGGGCTCTCAGGCAAAGATGTGGGAATGGGAATAACAGGGTTTTTTTTTACTAATATATATCTATATATCTCTCTAACAAAACAAGCAAACAAACAAACAAACAAACAACTACAGCATTAATAATAAGACAGAACCAGGAAACCTCGAGGGACCACAAATCCCAGGGCAGTCTGATCTCTGGCTCTGARGCACCAAGCTGTAACCAGGCTGGTGATGARGYAGATGGGCAGTTCCYGCAGTGGTGGYTGGAGCAGYAGAGATGTCCTGGCTGAGCAGACGGTGCGAGGTCAGCGTAGGCAAAAGCCGCAAAAGTGACGGCGGGGACAGGGTCGGGCCCACTCCAGTGGGGCAGGAGGAGAGCTCAGAAAATCCCCGGGCACACGAGCAGATGGTGGTAGGTTTTTCCAGGAGCAGAGTCRATGGTGACAGTGAAAACTCCTCTCGCAGCAAGCAAACAGCCTGGGTGACCTCTCTCCTCCAGTGCCAAGGGGAAAAAGTGCCCACACCCCAGCTCCCCTGTCCCTTCAGTCTTTCCTTCCCTGGTTTCTTTTGTCTTTGTTAARWACCGATAATCACCCAGTCGTTAGTGTCTTAGCAACTCGAGGGAAAAAATTCCAAGGGCAAAACAAAACAAAACAAAAACCAAATCTAACCCCCAACAATAGTCTAAAAGGAGAGGAAGGGAATCAATAGGGACTCAAAAATGCAGTCTAAGTAACCCTAAGTACAACAGTCAAGCCTTTCCAGAACTAATCAGTAGGAAAGATACCAAAAATGCAGGAGCAAAAGAAGATGCTTAAAGCATATTTTGAAACATCAAATCCACCCTGACTTTTTGACAGTGGCTTTGACATCAGGAGAATTTTTAAAAGTGGAATAGATCTTTTGAAGCATCATGCCCAGTTTCATCAGGACTTCATTTCTAGTTCCAGACCAAGCACTCCAGACATTGAAAAAGAGCGGTTTGTTTTAGCAGTGTTTCAAAGGTGAAGTCATTAATATCAGCCTTACAGTAAAAAGATTTATTTCAGTGATTTAGCTTTGAAAGAATTTTGACATTTTCTACTCTCTAGAAATTCCAACAGAGTTTTAATACCAGCTTTAGGAATTGGTCTGCCAAGCCTTGTGCGTCCTCTACAAACCTTCATCAACCAAGAACTTCTCCAAGCTTCTGGTAGCACTTGGGTGCCTTTGTGTGGGTAGCAAATAGCTTCTAAATTGTGAGATCTTTTCCCTCTAAAGCACAAATGGATAATCCAGTTGCCAGTACCTGAGTAACAAGAAATAAACAAATCTATTATGAATGCAGCAGAATGTGGCAACAACAGCAACAACAAAAATCTTTCTGGAGAAATGACACTTTATGTTTCTCTATTTCTAATTTGTTTGGCCACTGCACCTCAGGTTTCATAATCTACTTTTTAACTCCTGGGGCATTCTGAAGAGACATCTGGTGCTTCTTCTCAGTCCATTCCCACATYCCAGCATTTTTACAATAAACAATTGCCTCTCTGATATGTTTCTGTTGCTGGTGTATTTCCCCAGGAATTTCTGTGAGGTAGTACATATAGTCCAAGGACTTTGTAGATCCCGTTCCTAAAGTCAGATCATACACTTTTTACACAGGTAAGCTTGCATATGTCATTTTGTCACAACTRTGGCAACTGCTCAGTGGAGCTGTTGAAGAGACTGAATGAAAATGGATCARTACAGATGTGTTTGCAGGAAATAAGTGAGATAGTAGGAATTGATCCTTTGAGAGTTGTTGCATCTTGTGTACATGATGCTAAATGGGCACTCAGGTCTTAACACACATGAAATTATTACTCATGATGGTGTGTGCTTAAAACAATGATGACAGATTGACCCTCAGATTTAGAATTCATGAGTCTTCRTGGATTATCTTTCAGCTTGATGCCATGCCTAAAATAATACTTCTGATTCAGGCTAGGGTCAGATTTAGGATATCTGYATAAAATCACAATGATAAATTGTATTAAGTCTTCCTGGAACACTCAATTTTTAAGTTAAAGAATCAGGAATTAAGATGCATCTTTGTCTTGAAACAGAATGATTTAATGGTCAAGCTTTTTGTTGTAGATAGACTTTTAGAAATGGTTGTTAGATGCATGGTTGATCAATATTTTACTGAGAACATAGTCGATTTTTAGAGAGTTATTTCACAGTTCAAGAGACCAAATGGGTGTTCATAATGGTGTATAATTCTTACTTTTGAGTGACATACTTACAGCACATTATACATCCTCAGAGTCCCATGTATGGCTGTGACCTCTTCTGGCAGAGGTTCTGCTTGTTTGCAGAGGGTCAGTGCAAAGAGCAAAAGAGCCCATACTCCAAAACCTGCTATGCACTTCTTTCTCTTATTGTTTCCTTTATGACCTAAACACAGGAGATGAATGGAAGATTCACCATGTGACAAGATGGGTTTAAAATGCATTTCAATAATYTGTTAATTTTCACAGTTCTAGGGCATTGTTAATGTTTTATGATTCTAGAGAAATTATTGATGAGGCCTTTGAAAAATATGCTGCAATAAGATTAAAGCAGCTTGGAAATRATGATGCAGTTATTGCTGGAGTTGCTGTCAGTCTTCTCATGAGTTCGGTAAAGTACATTCTGTAATTTAAAGGATAACTACACTTGGTCTTATAGTGGCCAAATTATTCCTTTGTTTCATTCTTCGACCTATTAAATGCTGCATGTCTATCCCCAAAATCAGTAATTTATTGTTCATTGCAACTTCTGGAGTTTAGACTTTGCATACCTGGCAGGAGCTCTAATAAAATATAAATCCTCTGTCAGTAGTTGTTATGTACTTTACTAAAGCACAGAAACTTAATTTGTGATTATTACGTGCAGATGTAAAACATTATTGAATTAATACCATCTTTATTTAGTTTATACCATATATAACAGACTGCTTGAGTTCTCAAAACTCTTAATGAGTTTTACACACTTCATGTAGAGAATAAGGTTAGAGAGGCTTTAAAATAGTTTGTGTTACTTTTTTATAGTGGAATATTGATTGAGTTTCCATTTGATTTACTGTAGTCTCAACACTGCATTTTTTATAAAATTATAGCAAAAAAGATCTGTAAATGTACTGCATAAATGTAACCTAGTTTCTTATTAGGGCCTGACCCATGTAAGGTTCCAGTTATAATGAAGTGAATTAACTTTTCAAATAGATTGGCTAGCAGATTGTACTTTTATGAGTTTTATAGTTGTGCTAATATTTGACATGCAGCTAGCTAGGTCAGTAGTAATCAGGAATCTTTATGATCTTATTAAACCAGCCAAAGCAAAAATCAGTTCAGCTCTGTTACAGTGATAAGGAACATACTGAAACTCTCAAACTGATGAAATTGTGGGAATAGAGGTGGTTTATACAATGCTGGTATCATGTGAATAAATAGCAGCACTCGTTTAACATGTTGAGTTTCAGGCTTTTTCATTCTTATTGAAAATATCTTTCTGTAGAAAGGAGTAAAGCAGTTTGAGATTAAAAAACTCAGACTTGATGTGTTTGGACCAGAAAGGCAACCAGGTTCAAGCAAGTGAATAATAAACCGAAGTCTTTACTCCTTTGAGTTAAAAAGAAAGGTCATAGACTCATAGAATGATTTAGGTGGGAAAGGTTCTCTGGGGGTCTCTAGGCATGATGCAGCTCAAAAAAGCAGCAGCTATGTGAAGTTCCTTTGGGCCTTGTCCAGATGAGTTTTCCAATTGTCTTACTGGCAACCTGGTTAGTTTTTTAGTATCCTCATAGGGAAAACCCGTGTCCTAATATTCTTTCTAATAAAGTAATGCAACCTGGTGTGAAAGAAAAGGAATCTAGGCCCGATGACAGAAAAAGGAGATGAGAGAACACAACAAAAAAGAGAATGGGTAGCAGAAAGCAATAGAGAAATGAATCACATAACACATTTTCCTTTTTGACTTTTATAACTGTATGAAGTTGGGATCCCATTTTGTCTGCCCAGTCCATATTTTCTTGCATGAACTTCACCTTCATATTGGCATGCCCAATAGAAAATACCTGTTGATTACCAGTAGTCAGCATGTACATTTCCTTATCCATGTTCAATATTTTAGAACCCAACATGCTGGAGAAAGATTCCTGTTCAAGCCTTGACACCCCACTCTGTTTTGTGAACCCACTGAGCTGTATTCCTGTGCTACCTTTTCCTAATACCTGTATCCTGAAGTGATTTCCACTGCACTCATTTCCATACTGTCCACTATTCAGCTCCCTACAAAAGCCATGTGTGCACCTTCGTGACTCCTGCTGCTGGGCTTTGGTTTAGTAAGACTTGATTTAATAAGAAGGAAATGAAACTGTCCTTACTGTATATGTAGATACTTGTTAAATGAGCATCTAGAAGAACAATAGTCATGCTAAATCCAGGTTCAGACATGACTGCTCTTGAATTATACCCACACCCTGTCACAAGAAATAGCCATAGCAAATAGCTTTGAATATTTATCTTTGTTTTGACAGGGCTAACATTGAAAAGACAGTGGTATCTTTAAGTGAAAGGGGAAAATGTGAGCACCAGAACCTGGTGGGATTTTAAGAGTTTTCAAAATCTTCTTCCTTACCTTGCATTCAAAGTTACATAGCAAGATGATTACAAGTGCTGAAAAATGAAGCGGTCATTAGTAATTTTTTAATATGACTGCCTGCCAGTGATAAAGAATTGCACTAAAGGATTGGCTCAGGTACAACATGACTTGCATGCAGCAGAAGAAATTCAAAGTGGTAATTTATTTTTAAAGCTTCTTGTTCAGCTTTTTCAGGAAAATGCTGAAAGCAAATAAAATGGATTTCATAATGCATTATACATATTAATAAGACTGTGAAGTAAAATGTCTGTGACTGTTTTCTGTTTAATTTAAAATATTGTCTGTATTTGATTTTATGATTGGTCTAAGAGTCCTGCAGTCTTGTTATTAATAGATAGGTTTTTTTGGCAGTAAGTGCTGCATTTATCAATGTCTAATGACTGTAAACCAACACAACTCTACTAAATAGTATGGATCTGGAAGCACATACAAGTATTATGAATTTTAATAAATCTGTTCTGTGAATGACAAAGATTCAGAGCTCCAATCAGCTCCAAGATTGTCAACTCAGATGGAAAGCTTTCATACCTGGTAGAACAAGGCAACAGAATAAGCATCTAAGGACATGGTAACATCAGTGTTGTAACAGTAAGGCTAGATTTGATTTTCTCTCTTCTACACGTGAATTCTACACTGCCTTGAGACTCACAGACCCTGACGCTTTCACTGGACACAGCAGTTCATCACAAAGGTAGTGGAGCACAAAATAACTAAATACAAACACATCAGGGATTTCCACCAGAAAATACTGGAACTGGATTTTTTAGTATAAATTTTGATATAGTATTGTGATGATTTTAGACTGTAACCAGGAAGAAACACTACTTCATGTAGTGGTTTCACTTTTACCAATTCCTGTTTTCCAAAATTAGTGTAGTAGTTTGAGTGTCTACTAGAATTATTTACTCTGTTTTTGCTGTGAGATAGGATTAAGAAAGAAGCAAAGCAGGCTCAAACTTTAAAAGGGTATAAAGACAGGTTTATTAACAAACTACAAGAAAGAAAAAATTAATAAAAGTCATCATGAAACCTTCAGAACATTTCTCCTCCCCCCTACAACTGTTAACTTTCCCACTGACGACATAAAGAAACAAAACCTAGGATTTTCAGTCAGTTTCACCACTTTAAAATAGTTTTTCATCAGTCTTTAGGGAGAGGAACCTCTCTTAGAGATCCCATGGAGACATCGCCTCAAGAAACAGTTCTCTGGTGGCTCCCACGTCACGAATCTGCAGCCGCCCGGAAACACTGCACTTGTGAAGTCTCTCCCATTTGGCAGCTTTCCCACGGCTGCAGTCATGGGCATATCAGCTTATTTAGGGTACAGTTTAAGGATGACTCTTCTAGTATAAAACAAAAATTCTCTCTTCATCTATGTACTGGTTTAGGGCAAATTTGGGAGAAAACCTCCTAAGGGTCTCTCCCACCCCTACCCCTAACCGGTTCGGGAAAGACTTCTTCCAAGAGAGGTGGAAAGAAACCTGTTTATTAAATAGACAAAGCACTCCCCAGCACAATAAATTGAACAATACCAGATGATAAGAACTTGTGCTGCTCTGGAGAGATGACACATTTGGAAAAAAGGTCTCCCCTGATGGTGGTTGCTCTGTTCTCAGTCTCTCTGGAGCTGGGAGAAGTTGCTGCGCAGGGTAGATCTTAGTGGGTCTGAGGTGCAAGACCCTCGGCACTCCCYCGGGTCCTCAGTCCAGAGGTATCTCTGAAAAAAACTGTGCCTCCCCCTCCCCCCTGCTCCCAGACCCAACACTATTGTGTACAAAGTGCAACATCCAGCATAAATTCAACAGATTACTGGGGATACAATCATCATAATGTCACCGTAGGAGAATCTATCTCTAAAATCATCTTCATCTCAAGAAACAGAGGCCTTCTTTTTTTCTCTGGGAGCAGAGGGCTTCAAATCTCTTTATCTTCCTCTGTTCAAAATTCTCCATTAGATCACAGCTACATCAGCTCATGACTATGACTAGAACTTTGCATCCCCCCAAAAAACATTCTATAAATTACAGAGATGTTTTAGTCCATTCTCCATGGCATCACAAGAGAAGTGCAGTCCAAATCAGGCAACTCCTCAAATCTCCCTCCCACTTGGGACTTAACTCTCTCTCCTCACTGACTTTGATCTCATGCTGTGTCTCCACGTTTCACTCTGGCTGTTCTCTAACTCAGAAAGAGGTTAGTGCTTTGCAACTTTCATCTGTCAAGGAAAGATTTAACATTCTCCCAGGTCTGCAGAGGGCATGATACATCTTCCCTACAGTGACTGAAGGTGGTAGGGTCAGGCCCCATTGGGCTGGGCAGAGTCTCAGTGTTCTGGCTGCTGCGGGGCCATTTGCCTGGCTGCAGAACTGCCTTTGGTCTCAGCTGCATGATCTCTCGTACTGCTGGGCCCCTCCCAGCAAGAGGTCCTGGTAACAGTGGCTGGAGTACACTGGGAGAGGGCAGGGGAACAGCTAGGATCTTCTTACGGGGCTTCCCTCCCCCGTTCCTCTGCCCAGCAGCCGATGGCGGTGGGGCTTTGACCAGCCCTGCCGGTCCTCCCGGGCGCGATGGGAGGTGCGGCTTACAACAGCGAGATTTTATCAGCAGCACAGCCCAATCTGGCCGGGACAGGGCATACTCTCCTCCCCTCCCCCTGCCCAGGAGTCACCTGGCCCAGCGGGCTTCCCAGCAGGAAAGGCCTGGCTGCCCCAGCCCTCACAGAAAGGAGGGAGCTGGTTCCAGTTTACTTCTTCTAAGGCAAGAAGAGGAATTTTCCCGGGATTCTTCTGATTTTTAACCTGTGTGGTCCAGAGGCATATCCCTATATTTAATTGGTCAATCGGATTGTCAATTTCAAAGCCAGTCACTAATTGATTTTACTATAAMTTTCTTAGAAAAAATCACTTCCGTGCTGTTATAAATGAAACGTATTAAACACCCAATTAATGAATCAAAACTAATTTATTACGGAATAGAATGACAAAATGCCAGGATGCCACAAACAAAGGGCAGAGCCGAGCYCGGGATCGGCGCTGGGTGAACTGTGTGTACAGTCTCTATTGCAGTGTGCAAACCCCAGTTCATGAAGCTTGCTCGGTGCAGCCAGTTTTTTTATACAGTTTTTCTGCCTGGAGGCCACATTGCAACAGTCTGTTCAGTATCCAGTCCTCGTTGCATATTCATACTGTCATCTTTTCAGCGTTGCTGGTCTGCTGAATAGTTTTCCGGATCGAGATGGGTGCTTGATGAGATTTCTGAGGAGTTCCATTCACATGTTATCCTCGGCATTGGTGCTGATGGTCTTAGTAACTGCTCTCACCGCCGGTTTGATATCGATCTGACTTGCGAGTCCACCCATCTTTCTGTTGCAAATCCTAGTCTCCGGTTTTACTGGCAGCAGTGATACAATCTTGGGATGTACATTCCAAGATCCCGACCCAAATTTTACAGTGAGAGAAGTTTTGGTTTATGTGATCATATATTATACCATTTAAAACAGCAAAGGAAACATGAATTATTTCGGAGCATATATCACACATGCTAAACCAGCACAAGTATATTTACTGGAACTCCAGTAGTAGACCCCGTGTTGCCCAATTAGTTCACTTAGGAAAGTGACTATTATGGATTTTTAAGATTCATTGTTGTGTGTTGATACAAGCCGTATAAATATACCACATCTGTGCCTGCAAAGCATTGCCACCTTTAGGGCTTCTGCAAGATGTTGCAGACTAACAGGAAAGTGAGGGAGCTGCTGTTCCGGTTTGTACAGCATTTTGCTTCTAAGGAAAGGCCCCATCTGCCAGTCTGGGGGCTTCGTTGCTTGATGCTCACAGGGAGAGCAAACTGGGCAGGTAGAGTTGCAGGTTTTCTGCTTTGTGATTTAAGTCACATCAGCTGCTTAGAGATACCAAGCATTTGAGAAATACATGACATTTCAGAAGAAAAATATAGCCTGGAAAATTTGGAGTTGAAAGATATTTTCAATGGTTTTTTTCCTTAAAATAAATTTGAGTTTCAGCATGCTTCACTCTGGTAGGATTTAGGATAGGATGCAGAGCAGCATCAGCAAGCAGATCTCCAAAGCTCTGCAAAACAAGCAGTGCTAAAATCACGTGCCGTGTTTCTGCATTGGGGCACTGTAAGGGAAGCGCAGGACAACATGGAGCCCATGTGTCTCTGTGCACTGAGGGGCTGTGGTAGCTGCCACACAGGGGTCCTGCAGTGCAGATCCTGAGGTATTTTCCACTTGTCTGCTGTCCTTATATGAAAATCAAAAATGCAGCAAGGCTGCTCTTGTGCCTGTGCTGACCATTTTCTCAATCACCTTCTTTGCACCATTCACAGTGACAATTACACTATGATTTGTTTGTATACCAGTGCCACTGGAAATTTTTCTTTCTAAAGACATCAAAGTGCTTCGCACTATTAAGAGAATACTGAGCTGATTTAATGGAGACAAAAGAACTGCACTGTCCCCAGCCCAAGCAACCCTTGACCCAGGTGGGTGACATTCTTACCAACAGAATGTAAGGCAGTTGCAAGCCTTGTCTTGGCAGCTGGGCTCTGAACATCTGTCATAACCAGGAGAGCTAGAGAAAGGTATAAAACAGGACTGTTGCATCATGACTGTCTCTGACATGGTGTTGCTACATCCTCTGTTCAGAGGGAGTGTCAGTCTGCTTACTAGTTTGCTACAGTTTTTTTTTTTCCCAGGGTTTTTTGGCGGGGTGGTTGTGTATGTGTGTGTGTTTGGTTGGTTGGTTTGTGGGGTTGTTTTTTTTTAATAGAAAAAGCCCTTGTAAATTGCTAGCACCCATAATTCAAATGTCAGGGAGTTTTACAGCTTTTATGACATCTGTAATTTTGTTATGTCAACCAATAGCTTCAGTAGTTGACATAAGCAGTAAAAACTACTGCACCTAGAACTTGAAAAGTCTGCAGTCTGTCCCTGTTTGCTAGACACAGCCAATGACACAGCAGTATCTCCACTCTCCTCTGAGACTTTCTTGGTCTTGTGGGAACTTCTTATGAGTTGTCAGGGGAGTCCTGGAAACTCTTGGAGGAATGTTAGGGTACCAGTGAGGAAATCTAGATGAGCCCATGTCTGCTAGCAGCAGCCTCTAGTCAGCTCTGCCAGCTGCTCCTCATCCAAGGGGGCTCTGAGCTTGCAGATATTGAGTCCTGAACAAGTGAGACACTGGCACAAGTTGCCTAGATATGCTGCAGCTTCAAAACCCTGAACTTTCAACTGCAGCAGGAGAACAGATGGAGTTTGTGTTTACCAGGGTTGGAAAGTGGAAACTCCAGTGATGATGAAGGTTAGAAGCTGGTGGCTTCTGGGCCTGGGGGAGCAGGCCCCTGCTCTATGTGCAGATCTGCAGCCATGAGAAGAGATTCAGTGCTGTGGCAGCTCTCTGGATGAGAGCTCTGCACAGGGATATACTTGAACCAGCTGGACCTGAACCATGTGGCAAGAGAAAACAGTGAATAGTAGTGTTGAGAACCTCGCTACCTGCAGAGAGTGAAGGCCCCCATGAGTGCTTTCCTTAATACTGCCGGTGAGCAGGAGGAGGAAGGTCTGAAGAGGACTGGATGGATCTGATCCACAGCTGAGATCACAGAATAGCCTGAGTTAGGAGGGACGCAGAAGCATCACCGAGTCCAGCTCTTAAGTGAGTGACCAATACATGTGTTTGCCCAGCTGATGGCAGCAGCAGGGTCTGGCTTCTGTGTCCATGGGACCCTCTTTCAGAATCTGGACTACTTAGAAGGTAATCAGCCTGACCAAATGGAGCAAAAGCAGCTTTGCCAGCAGCCTGGCCTACCTGGAGGGGACAGCCTAAACTAAGAGTGATAGGATAGGAGTGGAAATAGTGACTAAGAATCATGTGAGGAAGTGAAGGAACAGGTTGGAAGGATCAGTAAATGAGGAGGACTGAGCAAAGGACCCAGCATGGTGTGAACAGAATGGGCATTAATCGAGAGAAGAATAATGAAATGGAATCCCACTAAGCATAAACACATAAATAAAGAAGTGCCAGGAAAAGTTTTCAATCCACTTTTGGGAAATTGGCACAACCAGACTCTTCTCTTGGCTCACCACATTTAATAGTTTGTGACTCAATCCATTCATTCACTGTGAGACAACTAGATTGCACAACACACGCTCAGGATTCAGGATTATGAGTTTCAGTCAGCATATAAAATTTTTTTCATACTGAGTACTAACCAATTCCTGAACCTCTGATCCTGAGCCATCCTCTCACTTCTGCCGAAGAGGACTGATTTTTCAAGCAATGGGAGGAATCCCTGTCTTGTGGGTGCTAATGGGAGCCACTGTTACCAGCCTGCTCCCAGCACAAAGGGTTCATGAAGTAAATTCAGATTCATAGCTAGCATGGCAGGCAGGTCATACCATTAACAGGTTTTCTTTTTCTAGTTTAATGGCAGGTGTTCCTTGTCCAGCAATTGGTAGCTTATTTATTGGATTCATTGTTTCATCTTGAGACCAGCTTTCATGGCTGCTTAGTTTGAACATTTCTTCAACATCTTCATAAATGACTTAGACACAGGACTGAAAGAGATACTAAGCAAGATCACAGATGATACAAAACTGGGAAGAGCTGTTGACTCCCTCAAGAGCAGGGAGGCCCTGCAGAGAGACCCTCTGCAAATTAAAGAATTGGGCAATCAACAGCTATATGGAGTTCAGCAAGGGAAAGTGCTGGACTCTGCACTGGGGATGGGGCAACCCTGGATGTATGGACAACTAGGGAATGAAAATGAACCTGGGGATCCTGGTTGATGGCAAATTGAACATGTGTCAGCAGTGTCCTGGCAGGTAGGAGTGACACCCCTGTCCCTGGGAGGTACCAGGCCCTGCATCGCAAGCCAGGCAAGGGCTTGCCTGTCCACTGGGATGGCACTGCCTCAAGTCCTGAGGCAGATTGGTGTGCTATATTATAAGAATGATATTAAACTATTAAAGAGTGTCAAAAGGGCAGCGAGGTTGGTGAAGGACTAGCAGGTGAAGCCATATGAGGAGCGGCTAAGGCCACTTTGTCTGTTCAGCTTGGGAAGAAGAGACTGAAAGGAGACCTCATTGCAGTGTGCAGCTTCCTTGTGAGGGGAAGAGGAAGGGCAGACACTGATTTCTGCCCTGTTGTGTCCAGTGACAGGACCTGAGAGAATGAGCAGGGGAGGTTTAGGCTGGATATTAGGAAAAGGTTTTTCACCCTCAGGGTGTTTGGGGACTGGAAACAGGCTYCCCAGGGAAGTGGTCACAGCACCAATCTGACACAGCTCAAGAAGCATGTGGACAATGATCTCAGGCACAGGGTGTGATTCTTGGGGATGGTTCTGTGCAGGGCCAGGAGCTGGACTTGATGATCCTTGTGGACCCCTTCCAACTGAGCTTATTCTGTGATCACTCAGGACCAGGGCTGCATACTTAAGCTTTGCCAATACTCAAAGCTAGGAACAAGTGCAGGGTCACACTCCCTGACATGTCTGTACGTGCTGTGAGAAGGAAATGAGAAGAATTTGAGGACTGAATGCATTTGCAGGGCTATGATTTTGTTGCTATCACAATGATGTGGAGAGATAGCTCACGTGGGTGGAGTGCATAAACAGGCATTTTCAGGAATGGCAGGCTGGAATAGCAAGAAGGGATATTGCATTGTCAGCAAGTCAGCAGGGATCATCTTCCCTCTGCCCAGTGCTGGTAAGATACATGCTGTTGTGATGTATCTGTGCTGGGTTCCCCAGTATGAGAGAGACCTCCTTGTGATACCCAAGGGAAAGGATCAGAGGCAGTGGACACAAACTGCAACAGGAAATGGCACTTAACATAATAAAAGCTGTTGTGAGAAACTATGCTCACTTTTAAAATGTCAAAGGCTTATTAAACCTTAACAAAATACAGCAAAAGACTGAATAAGGAGAAAGAGCAGCACTGGGAGCATGGAACTAAATCACCATGTGCTCACCCACAAAATGGCTGCTCTGACTTTTGTACCTTTGGTGTCGCATCAGGTAACTCTGGCCCCTCCCAAAGTGTGCCAATTAACTCTTCTTCGCCATCCACTGGAGACTGCATGCCACRCCTCCTAGTAGCAAGCCTACCCTCCTCCCAAATGTCGCATGCAAGGGGCACAGGTACATGCCCTCCCTTTAAATGTCCCAACCACCAAGGCCATCCCTTGGCAACCATACAGGGGGAAAGGGGATTATGGAGAGAACATACGACATCCAAACAACAAATCACAATAACATAACGATACATCAGTAAAAGCTCTCTTAATATACACATAATATTTATCCCTTAATTGAGAGAGCAAACCATCACATTACTCGTCTATAACACTGTCATYCTTTAAGGATGATGAAACTCCAGGGTAGATGATGTAGGGAATTTATGGAGTCTCTGTCCTTGGAAGATGTTTAGCACCCARCTAGACGTGGACTTGAACTGCCTCATCCAGCTAACAGAGCTTCAAGTGAGAAGCACATGCTAGCAGGAGCAATTCAGTCACAGTCTGGCACCTTCTTCACAGTTGTTTATAGCTGGTGGCTCTGTTTAACTGTTCCCTTGTTTGCCATGTCTCCTTGATGCTGAGATAACTGCTATAGCACATGGGTCATAAGGGGAACTGTATTTTATTTTTATAGATGAGAAAATGGAGGCACAGGGTGACTTTCCTAGAGTTACTCCTTTGGTGAGGGTCAGGATCTCAGTATCTGCATATGACCTTTTTTGAAGTCTTGACTTCTGCTTCAGTCTAAAGGTGTGACTTGTCTCAGATTTACCTGAGAATGCCCAAGTACTTGGTAGCTGTTATTTGAATACTTGCCTTTTCCCTTCTTCATAAGTCTTCTCTTTCTTTAATGACCTTGAACTATCAGCAGAATTTTTCATAGTAAAAGAAAAATCTTTTTCTCTTAGAACTCTTAAACATTTATCAACTTACAGCTCCATTGCACCAGCAAAACATTTAAAAATATTTTAGTAATAAATAATTGCAATCCTCTGTAAAGCTGCTGGCTTTTGAAACACAATTGCTCAGCCTTTCCTTTTCTTCCTTTCCTCAAGGAAAGGAGTGAAGCATTAGTCATTTAAAAAATCAGACRAAGGGTTTTGATGCATATGGGGAAAACAAGCGGGCTACAAAAGTGCTTAAATGTGTCAGAATGCCATGCCACTATAGGAAGAAGAGGTACAATATCAGAGAGGCTGCTGCAAGAAGTAGTTAATAATAACAAAAAAAAAGAACTTGGGAGCAGGGCAAAGAATTAAGCATTGCAATTTGTTGTAACGGATTAAACTAAATGCCATCTTTGAAGAAAAGGAACACAAGGTCCAGGTACACACCAGTAAGCACTCTGCAAGGACACAAAAGCTAGGAATGCCTGTCCAAGTCCTCACAGCAGAACAGTAGTTCTGTCACAGGGAAAGAGCAATAAAATGTGTTCATTGTTGGCACGTGACTGATGGACAGATAAACCCTGC
Source organism: Alauda arvensis (assembly GCA_902810485.1). NCBI lineage: Eukaryota > Metazoa > Chordata > Aves > Passeriformes > Alaudidae > Alauda > Alauda arvensis. Next base: position 372,121 of record CADDXX010000629.1, read on the forward strand.
TGCAGAAGCACTGCTGTGACAAAAGGTCTGACCACAGCCTCTCTGTGTGCACATCCACTGCTAAGAAGTTGCTTGCCCATTTCTAACCCCCAGTAAGCCCAGAGAATGTCATTCATAACTAATGACTCTTTTGGAGAAAAGGCTGACTGTTAACACCTTTCAAAATCAATAGAAACAGGACCACGTGTTTCAAAAACAGTGAGAAAGGGGCCGAAGAATGTGCMGTGTCTCGGAGTTTGGCTTCTCTGAGGCTTTGTGTTTACCTTGGAATTTTCTGGGTTGAGAAATATTGTAGAAAAACAGTTCTGTTCTGTCTAAGAATAGAATTTTTTAACTAAAAAAAGTTACTGCTGTTTTTCTAAACCTCACAGCTCTCCAACTTGCAGTTTACCTACAGTATTCACTAAACACTGAAAATGTGGGTTATATACTGATTTGCTTTGGAATTAGGCTTCCTTTCTTCTCACTTTTGCATTGCCCAGAGTGACACCTTTTAAGAACCTGACAGGTTTGGTTTCTTACCGAGATCTTCTCCCAATAGGCAGACTGATGACGAGAACAAAAGAGATTAAAGTACTGCCAAAAATATCAGAAGGGAGCAGATTTGGCAAGTGCGTTCACTGTGAGGAAGGTGAGAGAATGAAGAGCTCTCTGAGAAGCTGCTCTTTGTAACCATGTGTGGCAGACTGCCTCTGCCCCAAGAGGAGGTGATGTGGGGTGCAGTCCTGCTCCTCTTGTAATTGGATCCTGACCCTAAGCCCCGCCCTGGATGTACCCTATAAAACCCGCCATTTCAGCTTTGTTAGGGTTCTTGTCCCTGCGTTGTATCCAAGGGCTGCTTTGTGTTTCTGCTAGGCTCCGGTGTATCATTTTTGTTCTCGTTAATAAACGGACTCTCAGATCTTCTGGACAAGAACTTGTCTCATTCCTTTTATCCCACGCTTATCACAGGYGAGTGTTGGCGGCTCCAGGGCCTGGGGAAATCCCCTGCATTGTCGTAATGCCAGCACAAAGCGGGCAGTGACAAATTGTCACAGCGCCAGCAAGGAGTGGGCGGCGACAACCATGCACTCTCTATGAATTTATTATAAAGTTTCTGTCCCTGGAGATATGCTCCCTGAACTTGCAAGGTATAGATGCTGAGAAAAACTGTTTCCCCTCCATTCAACCACATAAGATATCAGCAGCTTTTAGATCTGTCTGATGAACAGTTTTTTTGATCTTCCTGAACAATGATGTGTGGATGTTTCAAGGAAAATTCTGGGAATCATCTTCTGGTCAAGGAAAATGAGCAGGGTGTAAGAGTATAAAACCATTCATTGGGATGGGAATACGTACACTACACTGCTGTTACACTCCTTAGTGTTTGTTTTTATGTCAGAATGGGTGTCCTAGGTTGCAATGTAAGATGTGCCCAAAGTATGTATTCTATCACCACCTCCATGAGCTGTTGAATCAGGTGGGGCAGTGTTTCYTTGCCTCCTCCCTACGGACTGTCTTCTGTTAATGGCCCATCAGTGTCCTGCCCAATGACTCACAGGTAACTTCCTTCGGGATCTCTCTGCTTAATGGGCAATCAAGGACCCATTGTATGACTCATAGAATGATATCAGCCCATTGTGAGATGCTCTGCCCGGGGGGRGGAGCCAAGCATTCCCATCTGGATATAATTTGGAGTTTGGGACAGCACAGGGCTCACTAACTGGATTCCCAGAGGACAAGAGCTGCCAGATCTTTCTACGGAATCACTGCTTCAACAAGACCACTTCATCTAGGCTTCTACTGCCACCCTAACAAACAGGGTGTCAGGTTGTATTCTGACTCTGTCAAGGGTATTTTCTTTTATTTTTTTCCTTACTGTTTCATTTATTTTATAATTTTCCTATTAAAATGTATTTCTGACTTAGAGTRTCTCACTGGTTTTGCTTTCAAACCAGTACATATTTTTGCTGCCCAATGTAGGGCAGGAGGTACTGAGAAAAGTCAGAATTAAAATTTTGAATTGCAGAAGACACCTGTTAGCTATGATGATCAGCATGCTTACATGTGTCTTGTACCTACCTCTATATATTTTTCCACACATCGGGCAGTATCTGCTAGTCTTAATGCYCCTGTGTAGACCAGGGTATGGTACAGAAATTGCTTTATTGGTCTATTACATCTATTGCATGATAACCTCTGAGACAATGAACTTTACTTGGAATATATATTCAATTTTGTTTGCTTGTCCTAGTCTAAGATTCTACATCTGGGGCCTCAACAATCACACCCAGCCCCTGTGGGGAGGGGTAAAGAATTTTTTTTCCAGCCTTTCAGGCCTGACACAGAAGTCTTTGAAAATATTGAGTTCTCTCTGGATGCTAAGTACAGCATTATGTTGTTGTTAGTTCTGCTTTGTCTTCTCTGCACAGCCTACACCATGCTTAGAAACAAAACACTACAAAATACCATGCATGTGGTGCTGTGTCTTCTTGAAGAGGAAAAAAGTAAAGCAACAGCGTCTATGTCAACACAGGCTGTCTGTCAACACAGAGGAGAAAAGAACCAAATGCAAAGAAACATTTGTCTGCATCTACACAGACTGCCACAGAGGAAAAAGGAACCAAAAGCAAAGCAACAGTGTCCGTGTCTACGCAGATTGTCAGAGAGAAAAAAGGCACCAAAGGCAAAACAAGAGCGTCTGCATTCACACAGACTGTCACAGAGGAGAAAGGAACCAAATGCACCATCAGCATCTCTACACAAAGCATCACTGGACCAGAACAGCCTAAACCGGTAGAAGTTGCCCCCATTCAGAAGAAGAAATCAAAGAGCAAATCAGTCCACATGGTGACTGACAAGGATGCGGCAAGACCTTCACACCCAGCAGAAGAGACAGAGCCAGAGATCATCACTCGCTCTCTGTCCCTGGGTGAGCTGCGTGACCTGCGGAGGGAATTCACCCGCCAGACAAACAAGTCTATCCTGACCTGCATCTGGAACGCTGCAGCCAATGACACCATTCTGGATGGAAGTGAGGCCAGGCAACTGGGATTGCTGTCCTGGGATGTGGTCATTGACCAGGGGATCAGGAGAACCCAAGGAACTCTCAGCCTCTGGTGGCGAGTGCTAACAAGTCTGAGGGACAGATACCTTTGTAAAGACCTCCAGGTGCACCAAGGAAAACGGAGCACAATGGAACAAGGTATCTGATGCCTGAGGGAATTGGCCGTGCTGGAGATCATTTTTTCAGAAGTTAAGAGATTCCCTAAAAGCCCAGATGGTGTCCAGTGCACATCATAGATGTGGTTGAGATTTGCACGGCTTGGACCAGAGATGTACTCCCGTTACTTGGCAACGCTGCAATGGAGAGAAGGTGAGGACGTGGTGGGTGGGCGTCTTGGTCAATAAACTAAGGATTTATGAGGACACTGTCACCGCCCCATTTCGTACCCATGTCTCATCTGTGGAAACAAGGCTGGCTGAGCAAGTCCAGAGCTTGATTGAAGAGGGCCATCAGAAACTGAAAAAAGAACTTAAGGAAGATAATTACCACATCTTGCCAGAACCAACAAGAGTTTCTGCCATCAGAAGCAGGCATTCCCCAGCCAGGGAGAAAGGATACACTCCACGAGGTGATCTCTGGTCTTGTCTTAAGGAGCATGGAGAAGACATGAGGAAGTGGGATGGAAAACCAACTTCCTCCTTAGCTGCCCGGGTACRTGAACTGAAAAGAGGGACACCTACCACAAGAAGCCCATCGAGAGTCAATGCTGCTCTGGTCTTTTGTGCACAGAATTCCAGAGGGTGTAGGAATGATGATATGACTGATCCTCTTGAAGGGACCTCAGGAACATATGTACAGGAAGAGAGCAACGTGTACCATGACCAGGAATAGAGGGGCCCTGTCTCTAGCCAGGTAGAGGAAAGGGACAATCCGATCTATTGGACTGTGTGGATCCGATGGCCTGGCACATCTGACCCACAAAAATATACAGCTTTAGCTGACACTGGTGCTCAATGTACCCTGATGCCATCCAGGCATGTAGGAACAGAATCCATTTCTATTTCTAGAGTGACAGGAGGATCTCAGCAGCTGACTGTATTGGAGGCTGAAGTGAGTTTAACTGGGAACAGCTGGCAGAAACACCCCATCGTGACTGGCCCAGAGGCCCCATGCATCCTCGGCAGAGACTATCTCAGAAATGGATATTTCAAAGACCCAAAAGGATATYGTTGGGCTTTTGGGGTAGCTGCTGTAGAGACAGAAGACATCAGACAGCTGAATACCTTGCCTGGTCTCTCAGATGACCCCTCTGCTGTGGGACTGCTGAGAGTTGAAGAACAACAAGTACCAATCACCACAGCAACAGTACACCGTTGGCAATACCGTCCCGACAGAGACTCTGTGATTCCTATCCATGAGATGATTCGTAGACTATAGAGCCAAAGGGTGTTCAGCAAAGCTCATTCACCTTTCAACAGCCCTATATGTCCAGTGCATAAGTCCAGTGGAGAATGGAGACTGACAGTGGATTACCGTGGTCTGAATGAGGTCACACCAGCACTGAGCGCTGCTGTGCCAGACATGTTGGAGCTTCAGTATGAGCTAGAGTCCAAGGCAGCAAAGTGGTACGCGACCATCGATATTGCCAATGCCTTCTTCTCCATTCCTTTGCCATCAGAATGTAGGCCCCAGTTTGCCTTCACATGGAGGGGTGTGCAGTACACCTGGAACCGACTGCCCCAGGGTAGAAGTACAGTCCCACCATCTTCCATGRACTGATCCAGACATCACTGAAAAAGGCAAGGCTCCCAAACATATATAGTGTATCGATTTACATCATCGTGTGGGGGAACACAGCAAGGGAAGTCTTTGAGAAAGGAGAGAAGATTGTCCAGATTCTGCTGAAAGCTGGTTTTGCCATTAAGCGAAGGAAGGTTAAGGGGCCTGCTCAAGAGATTCAGTTTCTGGGAGTAAAGTGGCAAGATGGACGGCATCAGATTCCTACTGATTTCATCTATAAGATTACAGTGATGTCTCCACCAATCAATAAAAAGGAAACACAAGCTTTCCTAGGTGCCCTAGGCTTTTAGAGAATGCATATTGTGGAGTACAGCAAGACTGTGAGCCCTCTTTACCTGGTCACTCACAGGAAGAATGATTTCCACTGTGGCCCTGAACAGCAGCAAGCCTTTGCGTTAAGCAAAGGTTAAGGAGGAGATTGCTCATGCTGTGGTCCTTGGCCCAGTCAGGATGAGACCAGAAGTGAAGAATGTGCTCTACTCTGCAGCTGCGAGCCATGGTCTGTCCTGGAGCCTTTGGCAGAAGGTGCCGGGGAGACTCAGGGTCGACCATTGGGATTCTGGAGTCGAAGCTACAGAGGGTCCAAAGCCAATTACACACCCACAGAAAAGGAAATCTTGGTTGCCTATGAAGGAGTTCAAGCTGCCTCAGAAGTAATTGGCACTGAAACACAGCTGCTCTTTGCACCCCGACTACCAGTGCTGGGGTGGATGCTCAAGGGAGAGCTTCCTTCCACGCATCATGCCACTGACATGTGGCAAGTGGATTGCCCTCATCACGCTGCGCGCCTGTATTGGAAACCCAAATCACCCTAGCATTCTAGAAATTATAACAAACTGGCCTGAAAGTGAGGCTTTTGGATTATCTAAAGAAGAAGAGGAGCAAGTGGCACGTGCCAAGGAAGCACCACCATATATGAGTTACCAGAGACTAAAAGACGATATGCCCTCTTCACTGATGGTTCCTGCCAAACTGTAGACATTAACTGGAAATTGAAAGCTGCAGTATGGAGCCCCACACAATGAGCTGCACAAGCCGTCGAGGGACAAGGTGGATTGAGTCAGATTGCAGAGCTTAAAGCTGTCCAGCTGGCTCTAGATATTGCCAAATGGGAGAAGTGTCTGAGGCTCTATCTCTACAGCGACTCATGGATGTAGCTAATGCTCTGTGGAGATGGCTGAATCGCTGGAAGAAGGCCAACTGGCAGTGCAGTGGGAAACCTGTCTGGGCCACTGAGATTTGCCAGGACATCACCACCTGAGYAGAGAAGCTGACCATGAAGGTTTGACATGTGATGCACACGTACCCACGAGTGGAGCTAATGAAGAACATCGCAACAATGAGCAAGTGGACAAGGCTGCCAAGGTGAAGGTATCACAGGTGGATCTAGACTGGCAGCACAAAGGAAAATTATTCCTAGCTCGCTGRGCCCATGATGCCTCTGGTCATCAAGGGAGAGATGCAACATACCGATGGGCCCATGACYGAGGGGTGGACCTTACTATGGACAACATCTCACAAGTCATCCACAACTGCGAGACCTGTGCTGCAATCAAACAGGCCAAGCAGGCGAAGMCTCTGTGGTACGGTGGACGATGGTTGAAGTACAGATACGGGGAAGCCTGGCAAATTGACTACATCACCCTTCCCCACACCCACCAAAGCAATCGCTATGGGCTGACCATGGTGGAAGCAACAACYGGATGGCTAGAGACCTACCCTGTGCCCCACACTACTGCCCAGAACACCATTGTGAGCCTGGAAAAGCAAGTCCTGTGGAAACATGGCACCCCTGAGAGAATCRAGTCAGACAATGGGACCCATTTCAAGAACAGCCTCATAAATACCTGGGCCAGAGAACATGGTATTGAATGGATATATCATATCCCTTATCATGTACCAGTTGCCGGGAAAGTTGAATGGTGCAACAGACTACTAAAGACTACTCTGAAGGCACTTGGTGGGGGGACCTTCAAGAACTGGGAAATTAACCTGGCCAAAGCCACCTGGATAGTCAACACCTGGGGCTCCATCATTCGAGCTGGTCCTGCCCAGCTGGAACCTTTTCACATAGTGGATGGAGATAAAGTCCCTATGGTACTCATGAAAGGTATTTTAGGAAAGACTGTGTGGATTAATCCTACCTCAGGCAAAGGCAAACCCATCCATGGGATTGTTTTTGCTCAAGGACCTCGTTACACTTGCTGGGTAATGCAGAAAGATGGGGAAACCAGTTGCGTACTAGAAGGAGACCTAATTTTAAGTGAGAGCTGTGTGTAAGGTTTCATTCTGTATGAGTGTATTGATTTGTGTATAATGTAGATGGTGATCTAATAAGGGGTGGATTATGTCCTAGGTTATAATGTAAGATGTGCCCAAAGTATGTATTCTATCACCACCTCCATGAGCTGTTGAATCAGGTGGGGCAGTGTTTCCTTGTCCCCTCCCTACGGACTATCTTCTGTTAATAGCTCATCAATGCCACTGCCCAAAGACTCAGAGGTAACTCCCCTCAGGAGCTATTTCTGCATAATGGGCAATCAAGGACCCATTGTATGACTCATAGACTCATCAGTCCATTTTGAGATGCTCTGCACAGGGTGGAGGAGCCAAGCATTCCCATCTGGATACAATTTGGAGTTTGGGACAGCACAGGGCTCACCAGCTGGATTCCCAGAGGACAAGAGCTGCCAGATCTTTCTACGGAATCACTGCTTCAACAAGACCACTTCATCCAGGCTGCTACCACCACCCTAACGAACAGGTTATCAGGTTGTATTCTGACTCTGTCAAGGGTGGGTTTTTGGTTTGTTTTTTTTTTTTTTTTTCCTTACTATTACATTTATTTTATAATTTTCCTATTAAAATGTATTTCTGACTTAGAGTGTCTCACTGGTTTTGTTTTCAAATCAGTACAATGGACAAAAGTCCTCAACTTCTTTAACCTTGAACCCGTCCCAAACACATTGCTAAGAATGCCACCCAGTCCATYATTAGCATCACAAATCTGAGAACAAACAAAGGGAAAGTAAAGGTTGTGTTTTGGTGTGAGTTGCTTTTCACTTTGTGCAGATCTTTGCTCCTTTTGTATTTTGCTTTATCCTAGTTTTCATTTTCATCTGATTCTCCCACTGTCAGTCCCTTCAATTTTCAGAGAGATTCTTGCTTTTCTGCTTACAAGGACACATTAGAAATCAAAATGTACCTCTCCATCTCCCYGTGAATGGTTTTGGTTAGGTACCATGTGAAGATACCAGACAGCAATCATGAAAAGCATGTTGAAAAGATATATAAGTCTGTTGTGTCATTTTCCTGTCTCCTGTCAGGATCTGTTGCTTCTCAATACCTGGAGAATAAATTGTCCTGACACCTCTATGTAAGTGAAAATAGTAATTAGATTTAAAAGCCTTTAGAGTTCATGATGAATTTAACAGCTTTCATGAATCGTTTGTACAGTGAAAACCCATTAGTTAGTGAACCATTAACAGAGTTGCAGGGCAACTTGGGAGCTGTTTTAGCCGAAGGCGGCTTTTCGGCTTTCCAGAGCAATCCCTGTATTGAGCATTTTTGGAGGACACAGATACATGGAAATAAAATGCACTTGTGCCAGTCACATCGATGTTTTTAATGAAATTACTCTTATACTTCAAAGCAAATTAAGCTGCAATTTTGTTATTTTTGGTTACTGAAACTAGGCAGACAATTAATTATGACAAGATTTTGCATTATTTGTAGTGGACTGGATGACTCACACCAGATTAAGAACTGCTGTCAGAAAGAATCAAACTCAAAGCAGGCTTTCACAGAAAGACATATCTTATTCAAAGTTAAAATGGCAAATTCAACACCAAGTTCTCGTTAAACTCCTTGGAGTTGCTCTGAGTTTTCAGGACTTTTTATTACTTTGCTATATGCAAATATTTGAGCAAGTGTCATGAATTCATGTGTTTCTGAGGCTGGTGCAGACCAATAGGTAGATCCAGATTATGCCTTAGAGGAGCAAACCCTGAACCCTTTAAAGCCCAATTTAGACACCAGTTTTTTGAGAACATCCTGCAGACTATTTTCTATGTCCTGATATTGTTGTGAGCAGTTTCATGAGGTGCAAATCACTCCTCCTGCATTTAGAACAAGCAGTGAAAAATGTTACAAGTCTTCAAACCAAACAAGCTCTTCCAAAACAGCTGTTTCCAGCAGTGGCTGTTCACATGGTGCTTGAAGTACAGAAGTGTTTACTAGTGTGTTAGATGCTGGATTTCATCGAGTCAGTAAGAGCTCTCTTAACAAGTCCTGGAGATGATCCCAGCATTTTGTACTGTTTGTTTTAGGCAAATGCTGGATAGGCAAGATAACCAGTCTTAGGAGTATAACTCATTTTCAGTCAGTCCCAAGTGATCACAGGTATTTGCTGCTCCAGTATCTTAGTTTCCTCTCTCTCTCAGCTTCAACATCAAGTCTTTAAAGTCTTGGGGAAAGCTGTGTAGTGCTGCACTGAGTGCCTATTCTTGTCATTAAAGACTCAAATGATGTATTAGGTATTACTGGTGCTGGTACATGCCTGGTTTTCCAATGGTGTTCATTTGAAAAAGTTGATACGGCAGATGTGTTGATGGGGAGAGAATGAGACAGACCAGACAGGATAGGAGAGGGAAAAAATGCTCTTGGTTTCTTTTAATTTAATACCAGAGTAGTCAAAATATATCTCTGCTCTGCTTCTGTTGCTAAAAAAAAAAAAAAAAAAATTCTGAAGAAATGCCATTTTAATGCTGACTTTTATGTTAAGAAAATTACTTAGTCTCCACTGGATTTGTAGATCATTATAAGGTGTTGTGTGCTGGAAGCACCTGTTTCCAAATGGCTGTGTGCCATTTGAAACTGGGTAGAACATTAATGTCACCTGCTGAAAGGCCTCATGGGACCTGCTCAAGGGGTGATAAATATGCTATCCTTGTGGCTTGGAGGTTTTAACAACACTTGGTAATGGTGATGACATTTGTCAGGTGGTAAATAAAAATACAATTTTAAAAATCTGATATATTCTCCCTCTTGACAGGTAYAAGGTTAATTCTCTTCCCCTCTTGTATGAACCTCATCCTGACATTTATCTGAAAGGGTATCAGAACCCATGTTTCTGGGGTCTTAAAGGAAAATTTTAGTTCTCAATTTTTGTTAAGAGAGGAGCCTTGATTTTCCCACATAGAAGATTGCCAGAGATTTCACATAAAGTTCGCAATGTCTGGATTTATACACATGTTTGAAGACCAGATTTCATTTCACTTTTGTTTTTTGCAAACTAATAACAGAAGTAGCAGTCTGCATGTACCTGAAAAAAAAAAAATTATTACATGAAGTAATATTCCCTTCCTTCCCCACGGATATGTATTTGAGGGACAGAAAAAGTGTGGGATGTACCATGATATCCCAGATACAGGAGGTAAAGCTGGAGAGTCTGGCCCTCAAAGCAAGACCTACCTAATTTTGCAGTTGTTTGCTACTGTAGCTGACAAGCAGCTTTCTGATCCCCATCTTTAAAAGTGCATGTCTTCCAAATGTTGCYTAAAGTCCCAATGTTGTTGTGTATTTAAAAGTTTTCTGATTTTCCTTAAAAATTCCATTCCTGCAATCAACTGGCGATGTGAAAAATCTCAATTTCAGTTTAAAAGAGTTAGCTAAATTTCCAGCTTTTTATTGTGGGAAAGAAAATTTACTAACGTAATTCCTGTCAAAATTTTAAATTTATGTCTCTTTACGCTACACATACAGACTATACAGACTGTGGATTGATGTAAATTACACAGATTTTAATCCAGGAAGGTCAGACCAGGTTCAGTAACTTTTATGCTATTAATGAACAAAGTTAGAGTGAAATCACTATCTACTAGGATCTGAGAACCAACCCTGAGTATAAGACCAAGGAGCAGAGCAAATGCAGTAGAAAGCTCTTCCTTTTTATCTCTGACCTCTTTGGATACCAGCTCACGGCTAGGTCACCTTTCTGAGAACCTTTGTGAACCGCCTTCAGTAAAGTTTAGGGGGAAAAAAATACTCTTTTTGTTGTTTGTTAATGTTGGAAAACTAACGCAAAATCCTATAGACATGAACTCCTGGATTCATTCTTTATGAGTAATAATTTACATTATCAGTTTGGTTGCTTTTATTTCAGAGTCAGTGGAGAGGGAAAATGTTGCTATTTAAAGTTGCCTGCTGGAAACTCCTCCTTTTTCCAGATCAGTAGTAAGGCCAAAGTGCAAACATAGGTAAGTTGAGTGCATGATCTGATGTCAAGGAATAACTGATGCTTGTGAACAAATACTCACCAAGAGGGAAGAACCCACTTATTCTTCCTGCTAGTGATAATCCCCTTTGAAACTGCTGGCTGCAAAATTACTGGTCTTAAAATGACTCTTTCCTTTTTCAAACTACAAAACTAGGGACAAGGACTTCTTTTAAAAGTCAGGACGAAACCCACAGTGGGTTATTAACCACATTACTGTTACTACCAAATGACGTGAAATACCAGCTATGCTTAAAAAAATTAGATGATGTTGTGAAAAATACAGGGCCACCCACAAATATATTAAAGACGTAAAACATTACAGGCTCTGTGTGGATGTTTGGTAGTGTGGCATTTGGAATTTAATGTTGCATTAATGCCCCCTGCTGATAAGCCTTCAAAATCTACTTTGAATCAAGCTCAGAATCTAATAGTCTTCTGAATCAGTACATCCCTTAAATAAAAAAAAAATTAAAAATCTAGCATATATCTCATCACAACTGGGTTCTTCTTAAACAGATCACATTTCTTCTAAATCTGCTATATACGAAGGTCTGTGTTGTCATAAAAACAGTAACAACAGCTCCTTAGAATTGTCCCACATCAATCCCTTCTGCCCTTGGTTTAGTTGAAACTCCAGTCATGTAGCATAACTGGATAGAATCTAAATGTTAATAGAGAAAAAGAGCCTTTTTTGTGATGATTTCATAAAGAAGGCATATTATTATAATAAACATAACTTGCCAAAATAGAGAAGTTGCAAGAGAGCAAGCAGATATTCAAGGTTATAGTAGAGGAAGCTGAGTCAGAAAATCATTTAGCTTGGAAAACCTCCCTAAGTCTACCAAGTTCAACCAATTAACCCAGCACTGCCAAKTCCACCACTAGCCCATGTCTCTAACGTATTTCCTAAATGATAAATCTTTTCATAGCTTTTATGATCTGTTTTCTAGATAAATAAATGATATATGTAGTATTGATGTTTACAGAGACTCTCTTGCTAATAGCAACATGGGTATTACTTGATTCCACAAGAGAGTGGGGGCTTAATTACCTCCCTCTTCAAGCTGTGGGAGAAATGCTTTTTCTCTGCTATCAGTGATTAAAAAGACACTATTGTGCTTTTTCCAGTTTCCATCACCTGTGTTTCTGCATCTTTCCTTTGTCCATTCATCTCCCTGCCTCTCCAAGGCACAACAAATCTTGTGCAAGTGCCCATAGCTTTGGGTGATCACCTAAAGCTTGTAGGGACATCTACCCCTGCATGTCATTCCTTCTGTAAAGAGTGAGAAGACCTGTGTTGGCCCTCTCCAGCATCAAAGGCTGAGCTTTTCTCTGACAGAGCTGATGTAAAGAGGGTCTCCCAAGGCAACCCAGTTCTTTGTGACTGCTGTRAATACAGTGAGAGCAGGCTCAGGCTGTTACAAGACAGGAAGGATGTGGGTAGATGTCCCTCCTTCCTTCAGGCTGAGAGTTTCAGCCTGTGATCCACCCGTGGATCATACTTACCTGTCAACGAAAGTAGGCTTAAATTTATTACATAAGAATCATTGGTGAAAAGTAGAAGTCCTTACATGAAAAATGCTGTTTTAAACTGAGAAAACTAGAGCTGTGTATAAAATGCACTGAGTTATATCTGAGTTACATATATTGAGGTGATCAAGGTCTTTCATATTGTTGCTTATTTTATTTTCTACATATGAAAAGATTGGACTGGTTAGAGCATTTTTATGCCTTGATATCTGTTGCCATTAAGAGACCTGTATTGCTTTAATTGCACAGCAAGAGTTGGAGAAACCTGGATTCTTTATGTGGGTGAGCTATCAGGTAACATTAAGCTATTGCAGTGTAGCACCTCACCATTCTTCAAGAACCATTATATAAAAAAGAAGCTGAAAGAGTTTTTAACCAGATGTCAGTATTCTTAGACATCACGCTACTCTCACAAAAAAACTTCTGCTGAAATAAGTGCCGTAGGATGATAGGAACTCCTTTTTTTTTTTTTTGTCTGAGCATGTCTTCTTCAGCCTAACAAACTATACCTAATCTATACTTAATTACTAAAATGGTGAAATAAGACAATAAATAAGACATTTATGAAATGGACTTGTAAAAAGCTCTGCAGAGATTGCTTTGATTTCTACATAGCTCCAGCTTTAAAAATTTGTGTGCCTTAATAAGCCTCTCTGCCTCCACTGCTCAGCTAGTGCCTGTACATTGAATGGACTTCAGAACTCCTGTAACAAAGTCATGTCCTGTATTGGGCTTCTGCAAACATGGTTGCTCCGTGTCATGGTTGCATAAAAAAACTGATTTCAGAATCAGTTATATAAGGTGAGGGAGAGAGAACACTTTGAGGAGTGGCAGTGCAGAAAGACCATTGGATTTCATATTTAATCTGACAGTGTAAAATAAATGGTTATTCAGCATAATGAAATCATTCACTTGTACTTGTTTTACTATTACATGGAATTCCAATAGAGTTTCATTTTTTCTGTCTCTTTTATTATGCAATATTGGGTCTATTTTTTGTCCTTGTTTTTTGGGGTTTTTTTTTGTTTTTTTTTTTTTTCAGTATAAGTAGGTGATTTGCTGCATTCAGTTTCTTGGCAATAATATAAGGTTATGCAGTCAGCCTGATCCTTATAATCCATTACAAACATTAATTTGCTGCAATTACTGACTTCAGGAGGCTTTGCTGGCCAATACACTTTTCTTTCCACAGACCTGGGTCTGCTGCACAAGTGTGAAGGTGAAATCTTTACAGGTGAATAACTTGTGATAAAATGGCTCRCAACAGATGCTTCACAGACTGGTGTAGACCTAGGCTTTTGTTGATGCCTGAAGGGTTCCCATTAGCAGCTAATGGGAGACAAGCATCTGCCACCCTCACACCTCAGTGTGAAATTTCAGCTGTTGGCACCTGTGGATCAGATGGGCGTCTAATTAATGGTAGTCGTCATCTTCTTTGTTATTTGTAAATWTAAGATCGTCTGAAGGCATGTTGAACATTTCCTTACCACTTGACCACTCCACAGTGTGAAATTTAGATCTTTTTTTAAGACAATGTAGTAGATCTTTCAGCATAGATGATTTCAGGAGCCCTGGAAAGAATTCCCAGAGAGAATACTKTAAAAAGGCTTGGCAAAATAACTGTTTCAAGTCAAATTATCCAAATCCAGTATTTTCTAGGAGTCTTAGCTCCTCTGCCAAAAGGAAGTTTGATTATTTAGGAAAAGAAAATATAACTCAGATTTTTTCTTTCTTTATGCCAGTTACAAACACTATGAGCTGAAGGTTGATTTACTAAGTAGAGATCAGCTGGCCACAAATAAATACAGCCAACACTTATAAAAAAATATTGATCCTTGAACCAACATGAGTTTCTGAGTCCTCATCCTAATAAAGATACTTCAGGAGAGTTGTGGTAATACTTAAATAGAGGTGTTATAAATGAGGTTCAGTGTAAAAAATTAAATTCAAACAACTAGGTCTATTAGCAGCAATTTAATAAAATCATATATATATAATTAGGCAGTAATTAATTGAGTATAATTAAGGTTTGGATAACACATGAGCAAAACTGATCCGGATGACAAAACTGATTGGGGTGCGGGGAGGGCTTCTCACCCTACCACACATAYGAGACGGAATAGTTCAAACCAGGTATTTATATCATTTGCTAATTAATGTTCTCATAAATTTCCTCCAAATTTCAATTCTTAAAATTAACATCACTATGTTGTATGGTGCATGTAGTCTCCTGTTGCTAAGGGGTCTTCTGTCTTCTTTTGGTGATCTTCAGGACGAAGGCTCTCTTCTTCCTCGGTGTCTTCTGCATAGCCTCACTAGTTGCATGTGCACACTAAACTTTGTTATATAACTGAGCATTATATTAAAACAAATCTTTATATATCATAGATAGTACCACAACTTAGGTTCCATGCTTGGAGGGACCCAAAATTTTGTTAATCCCAAGGCCATTTCTATCTTGAGACACTGCTTATGTGGAATGGTCCCAACTTTACCCATCCCAAAGTTGTTTCTATCTTGAGACATTGTTTGTCTACATCTTGTATCCTGTAACATCTGCAGAAAGGCCCATCTGCTTTTTAACCCTAATCACTAATACACATTCCCTTTATTACTTTATAACAATAATTTCCTAAATATTAATATAGTTACAATTTCAGTTAACATGAATCATTTCCATTTATTACAGAGGTTTGATCTGCTTTTAGAAAGGCAAAAGTGGGTCTTTGAATTTAATATAAATGGGATTTGTTCCAATTTGTTCTGCTTCTAACATCCCTGTGTTGCAGCCACCAGATGGAGTTCCCATATCTAAGGAGAAATGGACAGTCTTCCTTCACAGAGAGACACCTGGACCCATCCCTGGGCAGAACAGACTGGGATGCATAGTTAAATATTTTTGATATTATCCAGTAGAGAACAAAGACACACTTTAACAATTTATTTCAGCAGTAATTTAGGAGTTATTGTAGGACACACATATGCTTTGGCTATTGAATGGTCAAGTGTGTTGTACTGGTTTGAAAGCAAAACCAGTGAGAGACTAAGTCAGAAATTCAATTTAATAGGAAAAATATAAAATAATAGTAAAAGGAACAAATGAAAAGACCCTTGGCAGAGTCGGAACACAACCTGACACCCTGTTCGTTCGGGTAGTTGCAGCAGTCTGAATAAAGCAGCAGTGATCCTGCAGAAAAGATCTGGCAGCTCCTGTCCTCTGGGAATCCAGTCAGTGCCTGTGCTGTCCCAAACTCCAGATTATATCCAGGTGGGAATGCTTGGCTCCTCCCCACTGGGCAGAGCATCTCACAATGGGCTGATATCATTCTATGAGTCACACAATGGGTCCTTGATTGCCCATTAAGCAGAGATGGCTCCTGAGGGGAGTCACCTGTGAGTCATTGGGCAGGGCACTGATGGGCCATTAACAGCAGATAGTCCGGAGGGAGGGGACAGGGAAAACACTGCCCCACCTGGTTCCAACAGCCCATGAAGATGGTAATAGAATACATACTTTTGGCACATCTTACATTGCAACCTAGGACATGTGTCTATTGCAAGAGTCATGCTCTCATCACCTCTCTCAAAAAAGCACACCAAATTGTTTCAGGTTTTGCATAACAGTGAGTCACTAGAGTTCAGGTAGAGGGGGAGGTAGATCAAGATGGGTGGAACGGCGAGCCACAGCATGTGTGTCAAGGATTGAATACACCTGTGCAAGTTTGTGGTGCTCATGAAACTGTGGCAGTTTCAATTAAAAAAGTGAAAACCACTGAAATTTGCTGGAAACAAACTGAGCAAGGGCATAAATAGAAATCTCAGTGGCAATCCACTAAAGAGCACCACATGCAAAATGCTGATTTGACTTCTTTCAGAAGGAATAAAAAAGTAATATTTTAAGTTGCCATTTATATGCAAGAATAGTTTTTCAGCTTTCAGTCGTGCACATTAAAGGCACTGTAAGATGTGAGTAGTCTGTGGAAAGGCTGATAAGCTGAAAGAACTTACCTATTTACATATAAATAGCAGCAATACTAAGAGGGGTTTCAAGTTTACTCAAAGTGACTTGCAATATCACTTACATGAGTGACAAAACCCACAGCAAAAGGAGATTTTTGCAGTGGCTGTGTGCCTTTCTTACAGGACAGACAGGTTGTATGGCTAAAGGATACACAAGAAATGTTCACAGCATCGTTGTTTTCTSCACAAGTTTCTTGCTTCTCTGTTAAGAATTCTGGGAAGTCTTCAATCTGGACTGATCAAAAAATTCTAACTCCCACAGTGCCTTCCCTCTTCTAATATTGATCTCTGTCTTTTGCAGCTTTTATTCCTCTTTCCCAAGTGTAGTTGCCCTCTTGCTTTCTTACTTGCAGTAAGAAAAACAAAACAGTATTTTTAAAAATCTCCAGTTGTTTACGATACGAGGAAGTTCTTTGCAGAGAATTGTGAGAGTACATAATGGGACATCAGTCCCATTATTTGGAAATGCAATAATTTTATTTGCATATTTGTGCTCTCGAATTTTGCTGTCAGAGAAGTGCTCTGAATTTTGCTATTGTGCTGAAGAGGAAGATTTCTAGATGTACACCAGTACCCTAGAGTTAGTTCAACTAACTGTACTGCTTACTGTGAAGAWTCTCTTTCTTTATATTTAGTACACAGTATTTCATTAATACCTGATTAACTCTACGCTAAACAATTACCTGTTGCCCAAAGAAGATTGCAAGCCTTGCTTCCTATGTCCTGAACATTGAAGAAAGTGATTTTTTTGAATGCAGAGAATGCCCACAGGTTAAAGAGGAGCAAGGGTGTGCAGTGACAGGAAGGTCTGTAAGGGCAGAACCAGGGTGGACTCTTAGAGCAGGGCAGAATTTATTGGCGTGTCAAGGGATGGATGTTGAGTGCTATGTAATTAATTCATTTAAATGACTGGGGTAAAAACAAGCCCCAGTTACTTAAGTCCAGCTTGTCAAGATTGATTTAAATTCAGCAGGAATTTTAAATGGATCTGAATCAGACACACAATTTGTTTTCTTAACACTATCATGAATGAGCTTTTACAGAACTGTAACCTAAGCATATATATCATTGAGCTTTTTCATGTGCAGATTATTGACTAATCAAAAAAATTTTGGTCTAGAAGAAAAGTAAATCTTGGCTCTGCCACAGGCTCTGCTGTGACCTGAGGGCAGTAATTTTATCTCCTCAGCTTTTGTCTCCTCTCTGTAAAATGGTGATAAGAGCATTTTCTTGCTTCAAAATGGAGCAGTGATGATAATTATTAAGGGTTATGACACAATTAAATACTGGGCTAATGGAGGCCGTTAAGCATCTTAGACTTATTAGCAGCCTTCTATTCATTGGCTGCCTTTCTGAAGTTATTGAGTATTTTTAATTTTTCCCCAAGTAAACTCAAGGAAATTAGTCTAAAAGGATTGATAAATAAACCCTACAAAATGTTAGTGTTAAACTGCATTGTGGTTTCTGAATTATGTAACGGGATGTTTTGTATCTTTAGTTTAGATTAGCCTACCTGTTCTTCTTCTCTGCTTCCTTCAATGATTGTAAACCTGAAAACAGGGAGAAAAGGCTACAAAATTCAGGCCCACTGATCTGGACCTCAGAGTGCTCATATTCCAGTATGATTACAAGGCAACACTGCAGCTGTTCTTTGTCTCAGCACTCAGAGAAAGTTTACTGCCTTTCAGGGAGCTCTCCTGTCTCTGACATCCCTGTTTCTGGCCAGTTTGACCCCTTCTTGCACTTGGACCTTCTTGCTGTCTGCCAGATCATTCCTCAGTCACCAACTACCACTGCTGAGCAACTACAAGTAGAATTTTCCCTGCAAAAATAGCCAGTTATCTCACTCGTGTTAAACACGTATGAAATAGTTACCATGTGGAAAGGAAAAAGGGAAGAGAGAATGAGTTGTTTCTGGTTGCAGCTGAGAAGCTGYTAGAAGCTGCTTGAAGAAGTGCCTCAAGATGAGGCACAGGAAGCTGCAACAGTCAGGTCTTTGCTGACTGTATGAGCAGCAAGAATTTTGCCTCTGTTTGTGGTAGTAGCTGTCTGTGTTTTCTATATCTCATGTCATCCCTTATGGGATATGGTAGGGCTGTTTAGCTGGAGGTCAAGTTTCTACTGTCTGCTGTTGCTGTTTCCCTGAGATGGTGGATGTCACCTACAGGATACAGTGTGTCCACAATTCACATATCTTTTTACAGATTATATCCTTTTTTTTTTTTCCCCTCAGAAAAACAAAACAGAAACACAATGAGTGTTAATAGGTTTGGGTTCATTACTGAGGTATCAAGACAAGGTTGGAAGGTGTCCCTGCCCAAGGCAAGCAGATTGGAATGAGCTGAGCTTTAATCATTCTGTGATTAATCATCACATCATCTTTAATCATCACCCAAATTATTCTGTGATCCTGTGATCTGTGATATTCTAGGTCAATATTAATGTTGAGTCAGTCAGTCAAGAGCTGTATTTTATATGCAGGAGGGGGTTTTGCACAGTACTGAGTCAGCATTTGACAATGGAAAGGTCAAGGTTAGTTGCGGAACTGCTTTCTAGAGACGGCATATATGGACATTTTCCTCCTGTATCAAAACACATTATTTTTTGAAAAAGCATTATTTTTTTCTGTATGACACCTAAAGAAGTTTTAAGTTCAGTAACCTGCTTTCTCTGTTTTCCAGTAAGAGGAGAAAAACCAGCTGTCTGTTGTATTATTTATTATGTACCATTTATCTGTGTTTGCCAGCTGGGGCTGGCAACCTGAAGTATTTCTGGGATTGTGTTTAGGATAGGAAGAGTGGGTCAGATTGTTTTTGACAGCCCAGGTTATATGAAGTGGTGGAACTGAGTTTAAAGACCTCTGTATCCAAGAATCCTTTAATCTCCAAAATGTTTATCTAAGCATGTCAGGTAGAGTAGTGATAGTGTCATTGTCTTTCTCTGGTGTTAACAAAGCTKAGTCGCCCAGATTGATCAGAAAATRTATAGCTGCTCAAGGAGTTAAATTCAGATGTAAATAAAGTCCCGCATCCTTAGTTATGGCACTGTGTTTGTACTCATCAAGGTTGCTGTGAAGAACTCTCTGGGGAATACATAGATAGCAGCATTGTGCTTTATGTTTGTAAAAAAGAAAATTTATTCTGGGCAGGTATGGGGTCTTGAAAATAATACACCTGCCAAATGAGATGGTTAATTTTAAAGGTGAAAAATGGGGGATGGAATGTCACAACCACAGCCTCACTGTGACATTCTTTTAAGTCTGTCTTACAAGTGACACAGAGAGGTTGTGAAGACTCCATTCTTGGAGATATTCAGAAACCATCTGGGCATGGTCCTGGGCAACCAACTCAAGGTGTCCCTGCTTGAGTAGAGGAGGGTGCACCAACTGACCCCCAAATTTCCTTCCCCACCTCAAAYACTTAGGGGTTCTTTGGGGTTCTACTTTCATCAATGATTAATCTGATTTCATAATTTTTTTCTAATTTTAGTCCAACTCTTACTCAAATATACAATGGCTTTAATGGCTGGCTATGGGTGCAGGGATGTGCCAGAGGAGTGTATGAATAGCTTCAAGTGTATCTTTGAGATGGAATTGCCAAAAGTAATTTTCAGAAGCTTTACAGTAATCTTGCAGCAGTACAGTTTTGATGCAGAGATCCTGGAGGCAAAATACTAAAATCAAGAGTTGGTTATTGCACTTTTTTCTATGGTGTGGTAAGATAACTTGTATAGTTATAATGACAAAAATAGTTGTATAGTGGCAACAGAGGCACTAGTCTCCCTAAAGAAGATTTTTAATCAGATGCTGGAGTCACATTTTAGAATTACAGGATTTGAGTTGGAAGGCACTTTTAGAGGCCAGCTAGTCCACTCCCTGTACAATGAGCAGGAGTACCTTCCACTAGACCAGGTTGCTCAAAGCCCAGTCCAACCTGACCTTAAACGCTTCCAGATATGGTATATTCATTGCCTCTCTGGGCAATCTACCTTCATTGTAAAATACATCATCCTTATACCTAATCTGAATTGACCTTCTTTTAGTTTTAACACCATAATCCCTAAATTAAAAACCAGTTATAAATCAATATTACTATTTTTTTCTTGAGTGAGGACTGTGATGTGAGATTTTCTTTGCAGTGTGGCATAAGGAGAACAAGAATTAGTAAATCTGCTTATTTTCATGAGGTGAGGTTAGGGACACCTTTGGTGAGGTTGTTGTGACACATTGTTGAAGCAGTGTGGGAAGCTGATGCTGTGAATATATACAAAAAATGTGGATTGCTAAGCCTCCAAACAACCCATTTAGGAGCTATAAAGTATGAAAAGACAGACCAGAAAGGCTCCTTGCAGTTYATATCTGTGATATAAATGCAGCTTCAGACTCAAGCCAGTTTTTTTTWAAAGTGGCTGTAGGTATATCAGGCAGCACACAGAAGTCCCCACACGTTGCTTGGAGATTTCTGAGTAGACTTCTAAAGCATTACTCAAAAGAAGCAGCTCCAGGGAAAGGTGAGTGGCAGGCGAGAAGTCTTCCTCTGGATGCATCTTCATCTGGGACACAGAGGGCTCGTCTAAATAAGCACAAGATGCGCATTCTCCAGCACAAGCTTGCAGCTGCAGTGGGGAAGTGTTTCGGGTTTASCTTCCTCTAGGCATTGTAATAATCCTTTCCCACTCCGTGCAACTGAGCACAGGGAGTTTTAGCTGTCACTGCTGCAGTCTCCTGCCACACTGCCCCTCACCCTGCCACTGTCATTGATCCCTGTTGTGCTGACACTCACATGCCCTTTGATAACGTCAGCCTGTCAAAGCTCCCGTCCCCCTGTGTGCCACAGCACAGCCCCACTCTATCTGAGACGTTCACTAGTGTCTTTTGCCAAAAGGTTTATGTAACAGATGTTGCAAAGCAAAGGCACAGAAACACACACACTCACACACTATTATGGCAGGAGTTGTCAGAGTGACGGTGAAGGGAGGATGGTCTACAGGACTAGAGTAGCCACCAGGCACAGCTGCATCAATTCAAAAAACAACTAACACTTCTCTGTGACTATGCTTTATTTTCAGCTCGTCATCATGGCCGGGACTGTTCTGCTCGCCTACTACTTCGAGTACACTGACACTTTTCAGGTGCATATCCAAGGTTTCTTCTGTCAGGATGGCAATTTGATGAAACCGTACCCTGGGACAGAGGATGAGAGCTTCATTCCTCCACTTGTGCTGTACTGTGTGCTGGCTTCAACTCCAACAGCAATTGTGAGTATGAGGAATTATTTTAAATCCCTGTGATGGCTTCATAATTACAATGGTCTTGTGATATCTTTGTCCCCTTGCCTCTCTGTTCAGCTGTAATTGATTTACACTTAGCCAGATATTTGTTTTGACTCAGCCTAATATGTTCTTCATCAGTTACGTCCAGAAGTAATTATTCTGAGGTAATCACAATGCAAGACTGAGGGTTAGAGCTGGTCAAGCCTTTTACAATAGCTTGCTTAGTTCACTGATTAGTTATGAATTTCCTGGGCTCCAGAGAGGTTCTAATGAAAAAGTTAAGTTTTACTGGAAATAAGAAAAAAAATACAGCTGAAGTAAAATCCAAGTCARATGTGCAGTATATGCAAGATTATTTTCTGCTATATTAAAAAGACTGTTGGAGAGCCTTAAAAGGCTTAGATGATGAGACGGATGCTAAATACAAAGAAAAATGTGAATGATATTTCCTTTTTGTGTATAATATCCTTATTTTTGGCAGTCACTTTTTTTTTTGCCAGATTTTCTTCACTACTTTAACTATTTTACTTCAGCCAGTGAACTGCAATGTAGCTGTTCTACACAGATGGAAATATTCAATTAGTTGAGTACCTACAATGCCAAACAATTTATTGCAGTCTCTGGTTAGCAAAACTTTAGCCCTTTTCCATTCTCCACACAGAAAGTTGCATATTTTACCAACAGCCCCAGCTTTGCTGAATTTGTAATTACATTGATACATTCCTGTCAGAATGTGTTTATGGACTTTGTTTCATTTCTTTCTCTTTATTTTTTCCCTGTTAGTATTTATTTCTTATACTAATTTCGCTTTTCATCCCTTTCAAAAGTTGTATTAAAGCTGTATGTGACGTACTTACTTTTAAATGGTGAATGCTTCACCATAGTCTATTTTAAGTTTTGTTCTGTGGTAATTTTAGTGCATCAAATCATGTTCTTGTCACAGAACGTGGTAAGAAGTGTGAAAGGAATCTGCAGGAGAGGCTATAGATTTTGGTACAGGGCACTTTCTGAAAACAACCAGGTGTTTTAAGTGGATTACATCATAAGTTTATAAAAATATCTGCAGTAACAGAGTTATTTTCTGTATTGGATCTTGTTGCATGTCAAGGCTTTCATTTTGCTTCGTGCTGCAGTGATAGATTATTTGAAAATGAAAAAAAAACAAACCAAAAACCCAAAGCAAAAAAAAACAACCTCCCACGTTTTAGAACTCCCCCATCAACATAGCACCAGTGTTCAGGGACATAGCTTTCAAAAGTGCTTTTTGTAAAGGTAGATGGAAGGTGACAACCATGCCTTGATTGCAGAGCAATGATATTAGTAGGACGTTTGTCCCTTGATTACTGATACAACCTTGGCAATGAGTGTTGCTTTTTATTTGGATCTTCTKTTTAAATTCTTGCTCTGCCAAAGTTTGATGGTAATCTTTCAAATTTTGCTCCACTGGATCAGCATTTCTTTGCTTTTTGGTAACCCAAGAAGTAATTTTACTAATTACTATTCTTTATAAAAAGCTGAGTTGGAGACTTGACTTGGCAGTACTGTATTAATGGTCAGACTTCACGGTATCAAAGCCCATTTCTAATGTGAGATTAGAGATGTGATTCTGTGAAGAGTGTGTTATTTGGAGTTTCCATAGCCCATCTTAAACAGAAAGAATGAAAGGCTATAGTGAATGTTGGGTAAGGTTGTTGGGTGCTGAAGAGACCTTCATCTTAGTGCTGTTTGGTGCTGTACTGTGTGAACTAACCCATCCAATGCAAACTGTGCAGAAATGCTAGCCTGGGTCCATAAGGACAGTCACGACTGTGGGTGAAAGGATCCAGGGCTGGATATAACTGGTAAACTTCTTCTTGGGCTGTGCTATACTGTGACACTGGATATATTGCTCCACACAGAGAAGACATGGTCAGGGTCAGCACAGGGCTCTTGACAGCATGCTTAGCACCTGTGATCTCTAGATACAACCTAAAGGGGACAGCAGGTCAAACTTCCCTGGGAGAACATTTTAATTTCAATTTTTAATGTAGTATTTATTAATGCATTGTTTAATCACTTTTTTAATTAGTTATATTATTGTATTGTATTATTAATACATAATTCAATTATTTCATGGCCTATTAATTAATATTGGGCTAATCTTCAATCAGGGCATATGTCAGGCATATGTTTTTCTGTCCTCCTGACTGGTGCTCATCACAGTATCTTTACAGGAGTAAAGATTCCCATCTTTTTGTGAGAGACTTTCTCTTTGCACAGTATTTTCACACTTTGTAGTGTGTAGCTGTGCAAAGAGAAGTTTGTAGCTGACTCTGCAGTATTTTCAGTTTGTAGCTGACTCTGCAGACCAAATTTTGGCAATGGTCATCAAAAACAAGCTTATAAATGAGACAGAAAGTGAGCTCAGATTTTCCATAAACTCTGCATTGCATGTCCCTGCTTGTTAGTCCACTCAGAGTGTGAGTATCCTCATCTGTCATCCTGTACCCAAATGTGTGATGCCTCCTCACTCAGTCTGTCCACAACCCGGGAAGAGATTTTTGAACCAATTGAATGTTCCAAGGATTTCAGTGCAAGGAGCAAATGCAGTAATTTGTTTTTAGACCATGATGATTTTACTGTTTAAAAAMCCCTACATAAACCTCCACACAAACAAAAGAACCCACACAATTGTGCATCGTGGGAGCATGCATTGTGTGCATTCGCTGTCAATTAAGTTGTAGCTTCACTCTTTACACTTTGCTCTCAGGAAAAATCACCAACATTGTGCAGCTCCACCAGAAAGACATGACTTTAGTCAAAGCTAATGCCAGTTCCTCTTTACTAKTACTTGTTTCTCCTCTGCACAACACTTACTTGCTTTACTTCCTAATGGCAAAATGGTTATTTGGCAAATGGTTGGTTTGATGCAGCAGCAAACCTGATCTCTCTGTGTTGCCTTCAAATTACCACTGTCCTGACACCTTGTAGCATGAGAGGAGTGATTACTGGTAGAACCCAGCAGCAGCAAGGTACTAGTTCATAATACTATCTAAAAGGGCTTCTGGAACTATGGAAGATATCCTAGAGGTCTGTACAAGCTCCCTCATCTGACATGCAAGCAGCATTAAGTGCAGTCCCTTAAGTGCTTAGGTCTGGGGAGGACTCAAAGCCATGATTTCAGCACAGCTGTGAGGTGTTAGAGTGCTTGCAAGCCAAAAGGAACATCTTTGTGAACTTAATGTAATATCTTTGTTCCTCTGTCATTTGGCTATGACAGTGGGCATGGGGAAAACAAATGTGTTTTATTTCTGAGAGCACTTGCAGAAGTGCTGCTGTGGGTTGGTATCGCGGCAGGGGAAGACCCCGTGGCCCCCAACCCAGTCAGGCTGGGTTGCACGTGGCTAGTAATGAGATGGGTACAATGGATAGCTCAGAGATGTTCTTTATTCTTCAAAAGCTGCATCCAAAGACCATTGGTTAGCCAAACAATTTATAGAGTTTTACTTGGGGACAAGTGTCCAAACTTGGTTGAAAGGCAGGGGTTTGACCTTAAAAGTCTAAGGTCTTGAGCCAACATGGATTACTCTGTCAGCATTTTCCTGAAGTCCCACCTCTCAGGGTCTCAGGTTTATTTCCTCCATGTAGGGTGCTCAGGCTATGCTTTGATCTGTCCCAGGTAATTTGGTATGCATGTATCTGCATTTCCCTGTACTTTTAGTGGCAATATAAATGTGACTGGCCTGGTTCTATGCAATTTTATTTGTTGTTTTTGAAACATTTCCCTAAAAATATTCTGGGATGACTCCAGCACATTCATCAGGGTCCCTTGAAGACTAGCTTTCCCTGTTACAAGGTTACTGCAAAGCAGCCAATTCCCCACTGGTACTAACAATCCCTCCAGAGTTCAGCACTGCTGCTTGCTCTGCTCCATCTGATGTGATTTATTTATCCATCCAAGAGAGGCTTAGAAATAGAGCCAGCTCACTGAAATGAGTACTGAACAATGGCAGAACTCTTCAAGGGCACTGTTCTCACTGTTCTTCTTACCRTAAAGTGAATAGAAAGTGCCACTACCATTTTCACACAAACTGCAGTTTCTTTCCTTCTGTTTCCAGATTGGACGTAGCAGCCGACATGTAATTTGTTAACTGTCCAGTGCTATTAATTTGTGCAAAGGAGTATTTGTTTTCAGATAATGTTGGAATCAGTCAAACCAAACCAATCTGATTATAAATTAGAATTACAGTGTTGATCTGAAGCAGGAGGAAATTGTTCCAACTTCTTTCTACAATCTGCACTTACCTCTCAAACTTCAGAAACATCATTCTTCTAGATAGTTCTCCTATTCTGTCTTGATTCCTTGGCTTTGACACTACAGTGATTTATTTCTGTAAGGGAAGCCAGGGAACCAATGCCTATCTTGGCTAGTTCCCCTGTGGCTGCTCAGCAGCAGATGCCAGGAAAACCAAGAACGTCTGACACAGCTCAGAGCTCTGTTACAGCAGCTTCTTCCTGACTTCTTCAGGCAGGAATCACCAGACTCTGCTGATGATGGTGCTGCCAGAAGGCACAGCCTGCTATCCATCACGTTTCACCCCTTTGCTGGCACAGCAGGCTATATCCTTTGCCAGTTGGTGGCTTGCCTTCCTCTTCTGGAGTCTTTCCAGGGCTCAGGTCATTAGGTGGTGAATGAAGAGATGGAATACAAAAGAGTGAGGCAAAAGTGTGCCCTGTGTAAACGTTTATATTATGCTATTTGCACATCATTCTGGAAGAATAAAAATATGCTTTCTTGGTTTGGCACAACACTTTCAGGCATTTTTGTTGACAGCATCTCTGGGACCTTATGGTGGTCTCAGCCACATGACAGTTTGTGAGGAACAATGCAGGGCTGTGGAAAATATGTGTTCTCTTCATTAGAATGTCAGTATAATTCTTTTAGACCATTTTGTGTATTAGGTTTTTGAGCACAACACTAAGACAATTTTGGGGTTTGAGCAGGCTAGAATATAAATTGTGGATTTTCATTCTTTTGATTTGAAATAAAAAAAGAAACAAAACAACAAAGCAATTTTCTTGTTCTGGAAAAGTACTTACAATTGTAAGTAGGGTTGCTATTATTTTTATTCAACAACAACAACCACCCACTCCAAAATAGAATGAGGTGAGTAATTGAATGCAGATTGAACCCATTGAGTTTGTATCCTTGGAAAATAAAAAGTGAGCTGGCGTTGCAACATTCAGCTGAAGACACTATTTTGTGTAGTTTTGCAAAATGCAGTATTAATTCCTGGGGGCTGAGAACACCTGTCCAGTGTGTATGATGGCAAAGACATGGGAGTGTCTGAGAGAGCTCTCAGCTGGTCCCTCATCCTCAGGAATATCAAGTTGTGATCTTATCAGGGAAAACCTTTGCCCGCCTGGACAGGCTTGGGTCAGGGTCCTGGGGAGGGTGTGAAGACAGACCTCAGCCACCCTTGCCTTCTGAGGTGCCTTTTCTCCATACAAAGGTTGCTAAGTGTTTGCCACCTGGGTTTGACCATGCAATGTCTCACCTCAGAAAAGTGTCAGTACTGAGGTCCTGAGGGTAGCGGATAGGATGGCAGATCAGTATTCCTTAGGGACTAAGGCTAAATGTGAGGGAGATCTAAGGAGTTTAGAAACTCACAGCAGTAAGTGAAAGTCAATATAAGCTATATTCTTAATGGGGTGGAGAAAAGGGAAGCAGATTGTTCGGATCACGAGAGGCAACTTTGCAAGAGACACCAGCTTCAAAAAATGAAATGGATTAAAAATTGGATAAACTTTAACAATGAGGGTAGGCAGACACGTAAGTGAGGGCTGTGGGATCTCCATCCCTGAAGACATGAGCTCCCATATAGAGCCTGAAGAACATCCTCTCCTGACTGCAACTGTTCTGATACAAACCTCAGAGACACCACAGTGCAAAAGGGCAGAACTGCTTTTGACCCAGCTCAAGCCAGTGATGATGAAACACCCTCTGGAACATTTTGCAAAGGTCACCTTTTGGTAAAGAGTCCTGCTTCTCCCAGGGAAAGCATGTGGAGTCATGCTGAAACTGGCTGATTAACCCTCATCTGCTGCTATTCTGTTTTTGAGTACTCTGCATGCAGCTTATCTCACAGCCAGTGCCTTCCTCATATCTGTTTCTCCCTTTGGCTGCTATTTGAATGCTGGAGACTTGATTAATTTGGTTCTTTCTATTTGTGACGTTAAACATGCAGCCACACACATCCTTGCATTTGGGATTTGGGAAATGTCATACGGCTTGCTGAAACCTGCCCAGAACTGAGAGCAGCGATGTCCCAAGATCTAAGTTCATTTTTGTATGCTGCAGAGATTTTTGTGTGTTATAGGAAGTCCCTGTGTGGGGTTTCAGTGTAGAAAGTGATGTTAAAAAGAACTGTGTCAAAAGGGTTAGAGTAAACAAGCTGAAGGATTTTAAAGCTCAAAGAAATCAGTATAACATTAATTTAATACCTAGGAAAGATAGACGGGTTATGTCTGCACGTCACATAATTTTCCCTAATATAGGAACTCCATTGTCTTGCTGTGATAGGAAATGACATCACTTGTACTTTTTCATGAAAAGCAGCAGAAGGAAGTAATTTTCCCAGAGAGACAGACTTGAGGCAGTCCCAAACTGTAGGCACAGTGGTGCATCCTGCATCTCTCCCATGCACTTTGGCTGGTGCTCTTCCTTTGTCCGTGTGGAATTGCAGCTGAAATAAAAACTGTGGGAACTTCCACGCGACCCCAGTGTTCATTGGAAGTGTGAAAAAATTACAAAA
>CADDXX010000629.1:400898-429025 GCA_902810485.1 Alauda arvensis
GGAGGAGGCAAGAGGGCTGTGAGTGTCACCAAAATTGCAGGAAAAACAAAAACCCTCCAACAACATTTTTAGTGTTAGACAATCAAGGCATTTACTTTATTTCTGTCCAGGATGTTGTTCTGGCCAGGATATGCAACAGAAATAATTTAATTCTCATTAGCCCGGGTGTACGAAGAAAATCATTCCATGACACGTATATTTTACCAGATTTTTCACAAACTTTATACAATCAAAATCTGTAGGTGTTCATTCCTTTAATGTTCATTGGTTCAAAGTTACTTAGTTCTTAGTATTTGGTTTCCCATTGCCAACAGACACCTCTATTCACCTCCATTAGGTCCTCATCCTTCTCTCTCCTTTCCCAGACAGAGGATGTTGTTTGGAATTAATGGTCTGTTAATGGTCCTTGATGGCCGCTGATGGCTGTTACCTTTTGTATATCTTCTGTGCTGCTCCCAGTCTGTTGAGTTGTTTGGCTAATCAGGCCTTCACCTGGTGAAACAATTCCCTGGAAAGAAACTCTGATTCCCTTCCCACGGGGTAAAGGCAAACATATGTTGGACTTGATACTATCAAAGGTCTTTTCCAACCTAGTTCATTCTGTGATTCTGTGAAAACTGGGCTTTAGCCTTTATTATAAAACAAAAAAAAAATTATAATTAGGATATTTTCCAGTATGAGCTGCAGCCTCTAGCATAGGGTGGGACAGGGAGGAGACAGTCATAGCAGATCTCACTGGAGAAATGAGGTAAGCAGCTTGAGTTGCAGTGAATCTGTAGTGTATTTTCAAAGGGAAGAAAAAAGAGGTGACACTAGGGCAGCAGAACTGTAGCACAGGAAGAACCAGATTTTGGCAGTCTACATGCACAGGAGTCTAAGGAGAAATATTTTGTCTACTGGAAAAGTTTGCAAAACCATGGAAGTGCATGCAGTCCTCAGCTTTGCTACAGCATTTCAACTGAGGTAGAAGGCCAATGTCCCGAATGAAAAAAACTGATAGAAGGAACAAAAGAGATTAAAAGCTGGGCCCATCCGTGGCTCTCAGCACCATCGAAAATTACTAAATTTAATGCAACTCTTCAGTTGGCTCCCCACCCTTACCCCACTGCACAATTGCCACAGGAGGCAGCTCCAGGATGCCACTATTCTGCAACCTCCTCTTGGCTGTGCCACAGACACATTACTGGATAGTTAATTTTAGTTTATCCTCACAGAAAGAGGTCTTCTAGATGGATTTTGTTKGTTTGGTTTGGTTTGGTTTGGTTTTGGAACAAAGTTGTGCGAATGATCTTTTGTGTGAGCTTATTGGAAAGTGCTATAGGAAAAAGAAAATTCCATGTCCTTTTAAAAGCAATAGTTCCGTTATTTTGTTGGTTAAATTGATAATTAAATTTGCAAACTGTCAATAATGTGTACGGGACTGCAGGGAGTATCAGGTGCTAGTGCTAGAACTTGAAATGTAAAGATGAGACATTTCACTGTCTGAAAATGTCAGCTGAAGGACTATCATGGATAAAAGACTGCTGAAGAGGAAAATGAACAGATAATTTTATCATCTGCTGGGTCAGGATGAGCCGGGAAAATAAGTAAAGCATGTGCAGCAGAGGGCTTTGAGAGCTGAGCATTGAGGGGCAAGTATTTGGTGACACAGCAAGTAATGGGAAGGCAGGAAAAACTGAAGAATTTTCTCACTGGAGAGGTTGACATCAGCAGAGGAAAAATGACTGCTGGGTAGGTACTTCTAATTCATACTGGAGCTTTGAGCCATCCTTGCATTTTTACCTGATAGTAATAGGAAATGGAAGGTGAGCAAGAGTTCTCAAGCAATATGTCCTCAGTGTAGAAGAGCTGCTATTGCATTCAGGAAACCAATATTAGAAACACATCCAGGGCACTACCTTTGCTTCCCTATTCTACACTGTGCCAGACTGCAGATCACTTGTGCYTTCAAAACAGTGCAATTCCCCTGACATTTCTACTGTCTAATTAAGCCAGTATGATACAGAAATTCATTAACCTTGTATTGTCTTCCCAAACAGAAATAAAAGCAGCTTGCTTGCTGTTTTCTTTTTCCACACATATTTAGATGAAATCTATATTTAGATATCAGCTATAGAACTGATTTGTAATCATTCCTGGAGTGCTGATTCTGTTTTGGCAGGAGCTGAGGTGCTCAGTAGTGCCAGTGATTGATTCTGGGAGGCCAGCTGGACTACTTGGCTAGATGTGGACCCTGCTCATGCAGCATCATGAGGGTTTGCATCATGAGAATCAGTGGAGTTACTTGATTTCAGAAATGCCTGGGAAAAAAACAAACAAGTTCTTTGAGAGCTATTCGGACCACATTCAAATGCATATAGAGAGATTARCTTTCAGAATCAGGTGTCCAATTGCTCACTGAATTTTTAGGAAACAGCGAGGCTGACTTTCTAGAGAGCCCATATTAAGCATCTAGGAAAACAAATTTTAGCAACTAAATTCAGTGCCAGAGATGGTATGACAAGAATGGTCCAGTTATATTG
Source organism: Alauda arvensis (assembly GCA_902810485.1). Lineage (NCBI taxonomy): Eukaryota > Metazoa > Chordata > Aves > Passeriformes > Alaudidae > Alauda > Alauda arvensis. Next base: position 403,421 of record CADDXX010000629.1, read on the forward strand.
AATCATTTTGTATCACCACACAAACACAGCTTTATTGCCATATACCTAAACACTAAACACTGCATTAAACCAAAGGCAGTATTCATTTTAAGAAATCAAATTTTTAGCTGTTATGCTGTAGGAAATCTGGGATAATCCTGCTTAAACCAGTGGAATGGAATTGAACAGATTTACAGCCTGGCAAAATTTACTCCTAAATCTAAGTGAACTAATCTATGTACATGGGAGTTGCTAGGAGTATGCCAGACAGCTAGGTTTATAGAAAACAAGATGGGAATTAAAGTGGGAAAATACTCTGTTAACTTCTGATGTAAAGGAATTTTAAAGATGGGTGTATTGTTCCGGGAGTATTAGTATGTTTTATACGTAAGTCTCTTGTATTTGAAAAATTTAGGCTATTTTAAAGTCGAGTAGCCCCTGTGTTCATACAGTAGAATTCCCTCAGGATGTGAATTGTGTCTCTGTGTAGGTACAGCCCCAGGCAGGCAGAGAGCCAAAGCAGTAGTTCAAACTTCTGAACATTATGTTAGGAAGATTAATGCACAGACGCCAGAGGTTTATGTCCAAAAAGGAGTCAAATTTTTGCAGGATGCAGCCTCCTTTTTATCCTGATTTCACAGCCGCATGTCCCTCTCTCTTTCCCCACTGGCTGAGGTACTTGAGAGGTGCAGACTTCCCAGAATGCCTAATACCTAAGATTCCCCTTTAACGTATAACCCCCCTTTTAATTTTTAATTCATATGGAATGTATGGGGTTTCCCCATTGTTTCTTTCATCTTTCAATATCCGATTTAATTTATCAGCAAACATGGTTTGTTTGTAAAAGCAATTATCTTCTTTTCATTCATCAATCAGAGGAATCCTTCCCATTGTTTCTTTTATCTCTCAGTGCTAGTTTTATCTACCAGCAGACCCACCGCTTGTTTGTAAAGAAAAATCTGTCATTCCTGTCAATTAAAATAATTCAAATAATAAATTATTTGAAACAGAGTGTGACTTTCAAACTGCTGTAGTATAGATGGTATTTTTCTTAATTCCCAACCCTGTCGTTAGTGAGCTGAGCGTATTGAACTGCTTGCCAATTCTGCTAAGAGCAGATGGAGTGAAACAGGATAAATGCAATATTTCAGTGCAGCTCCCATGAATCAGGTCCCCTCCAGATGCTATTATCGACATGCATTTTAAAGCTTAACATCTCTTGCCATCAGCGGGTAGAATTATAAAGAGGTTGAGCGTACTTGGCTTGAATGTCAATGATCAGTAAGGATGCTCATCTGGCTTAATAAGGATAAATTGTTGCCCTTGAAACAACACACCATTCCAGCAGTCAGAGTGAACTAAGATGTTCCTTGACATTTATACTAACTCCAGGTGTCTGTGCCATGCTCTGTGTGTGTACACAAACACTTCTGTTAGGTATTTCTCTGACTGACTGTTCCCTAACACTATGAATTTCTCTTGTGTATGTCCTGTAATAATGTATTAAATTAATAATATTGAGTGCTCCCCCTTAAAAGCTCATTTCTTCCACTTCAGGGGGATTTTTTAAATTTTAAATACTTTAATTACAAACTCTGTCTTTCTAAAAGAGTCCCAGTTTCTCTTTCTAAAGCCTGCTGACAGACAATGATAGTGATATTTTTCAGAAGGACCTGTGTGTGGACCATCATTGCCTCTAAAGCCTGTGATTAAATTCTGTCCAGCTTTAGTGAGGGTAGATAGGCCTGAGTGCAGCAGAACTAAAATTACTTCTAAGTGCTTAAGAAATAATGATCCTACTCCTATGAGAAGCAGCTATTACATTTACAGAAAGCATGAATGTTCAGATCATACGATAATACGTAATACATAAGCACAGCTAACAGCATGATCAGTGGTTCTGTGGAGACTTCATTTTTGATAATAGAACATTTAGTCAAGTATTTTTGTTTCTCACAGCATTTTAGTAACACCAGTCCTTGGTTATTACCAACATTTCTGTTGTGTTATTATTGCCAACAGTCCTTGGTTGTCTCCATGGCCATCCAGCTATCAGTGTTTGGGACACACATACCCCCTTATCTTCTGGGAATTGAGATATCAAAAAGGATTTCATTTTGAACCGTTTCTTAGAAGGTCACAAGAGAGTTAGCTTTAGTTATGGCAATCTTCCACCCTGGGCACAATTCAGGTTGATAGCTTTTTTTGGAAAGTTCAACAACAAAAATATTATTTCACTTGAGTTATTATTCAGACAAGAAAAATAAAGTTGTTTTCCAAGGCTGTTCGTGGAAAAACAGGTGCTCATTAGACAGCAGAGTTCCTGGGAACAGACAGTGTTGCTGATATGCTCAACAGGGCTTAGTCCAGGTGCAGCTCATCAAGGCCAAGGCTTAACGAGCATTTCTCAGCTCATGGTGCAGCCAGGGGAAAGGGGAGAGATGCATCACCACAATCCACCCCATGAGTGAAGTCAGCTTCTCTGGGTGTCTGCACCACTGAGTGCAGGAATGATCACTCTCCAGGATGGGAGCTGGGTGTGTGTCAGTCATGTTGAGCCCCTCAGCRCAAGTGCAGCGTTCCCAAAACACATGGCTGTGTGGCATTGTCTGTGGGGTGGAACTAGTCACCCATGTTTTAATGTTTGCTCATGTAATTTTTAACCTTCTGTTTCTTTCCCTTTCCTTGGCAGATTTTTATTGGTGAGATATCAATGTATTTCATAAAGTCAACCCGAGAAACCCTCATTATTCAAGAGAAAACTATTTTGACTGGAGAGTGCTGTTACCTGAACCCGCTGCTTCGAAGAATAATACGTTTTATAGGTAAGCATCCTGTGCACTGCAAGCTCGAACCCTACTTGCACCAAACCAGGAACACCCTGACAAAGTACATCACAAAATTAATTAAGTTGTGGAATCTTTGCAGGCGTCTTCCACCTTAGAGGGATAGTCCTCTCAGGATTTCTAAGGTAACTTTCAAAATTTGCCATATCATGCTGGCTGGAGCTGGTTTAGATCATATTCTGCTGAACTTAATGCTTTTTTGAGACCCTTGAAGAAAGGTTATACCAATCAAATCCTTATATTAGTAAATCCATCATTGCTACTTTATGTGAGTTACCCATTTAAGTTACAAATTTGTCCTCACCAGCTCATCTATCTGGCATTTTTCTTTTCAGTTATAGTTTTAACATCCATAGCTCTGCCACATAATGTTCAGCTGAGCACAGTATAAAAATGCCCAGAGCTCACTTCAAAATAATATCATTGTTTTGATTGTATCTGCTTTTTCTTAGAGCTTTCATTGAATTAATTGCTGAGAAATAAAGTTCTGTCATTAAACCATTTGGAGGTTGCTTTATATGGTGCTTGCAAACCGCTTTACCTTCTTCACACTGTTGATGAGTCCCAGGTTCATGCATGGGATGGGATGTCTGGCTGATGACATGGGCTGGTGGCTCCTCATATGGCTCCCCACTGGCCAAGAGGGGGTTTGCCCACAGAGCATCACAGCATTGCCCTCCTTGTGTGCTCTCAGAAGTGAAGCACCCTCACACACTGCCTCTCATAGAGAGCTGAGCCCCAATTCATGGTCTGACTTAGAATAAGCTATAGTGGGGGTGGGTGAAAAAGTATCTGGGATGCTTCTTCCCTGTCACTGCTGAATTTCTGAGCTTTACCTAGAATGAAAACGTCTGCTGTGGCTATGGCAAGTGTTGTGTTGCTTCCGTGGAGCACACATGGACTGCTGTCTGAGGTACTTTCTCAGAGCACAGAGTTGAAGGTCTTGCCCTGTGCTAGCATATTTGTCATCAGCAAATAATATGTGCTGCAAAGGAGGAAGAACTGTGGTTTTCATTCTCCTTCACCTCTCTCTGTGCCTTCTGCTTTATGCATGGAAGGTAGGGAGTGAAATGTGCCTTCTGCCACCACATGGAGGTGGAAGCAAACCACCTGTGTTTTGTTACTCAGGCCTGGTCTGTGTGCTGCTGGTGGGAACAAAAAGACACAGAAATGCAGTTAAAAGTAAAATACCCTTGAATTTCACATAACCTCCAGGATATATTGATGGACAGCAAACTGCCATTAAGAGGTACTGGGCCACTAAGGGCTTTTTGACTATTCCAGCACATTTGGCATGTTGCAATCCCTATCAAACACTCCTGCCGGTGGGGTCAGCACTAGAAGTCCTTAGATCATGGAGGCTAAGTACTTGCTCAGTATGTTTTCTTACTGTTAGCTTTATTCTTAAACATTCATGCTCTTGTTTCTTGTCTGGTGGAAGAGACAGGGCTAGCAATAATACAGCGGACTCTCAGAGACAGTAGGACATAAGCCATGCTAGAGAAATGAATCTTGGCTTTGCACAAAAGGCTTGAAGTCTTTGCCTTGTCTTAAACTACATTGTGTGTTTGTTTTCTTCTGAAACCTTTTCCCTGCCTYTACAGTGAAACAAGAAAAGTAGAATTTGTTGGAAGAAATAATTTATGAATGGAACTGGAGATAACTGCATATTTTTCATTTGGCATTTCACCTGTGTTTTGAAAATATGGCATGGACTGAGTAGCTGTACCCTGTATCTGGATGGTCCAGAAGTTAGCTCCATACAGCTGTCTACTCCAAAATGAAGCTTCCTAGGTGCTTGGCTGTGCCAAGACAAGCAGGTTGCTTGTACATGGATTTCTGCGTGTGTGCCTTCTCTTGATAAACTTTAGGGCCAAAAGTTACAGAGCTGATTAACTAAGTTATCTTGCAAGTAAGTTCTCTCCCCTAGCAAGTAGTCTGGCTTGTTGTGAAAAAGTTTGCTGCCAATTTAGTTTTGGTATCCAGATGTTTGAGCAAGTCAATGTGTACCTGCAAAAMCAGTTACTTAACTCCTTGGAAAATTGCCTTATAAAGCATTTCAGTTTATATAATTCAAAAGGATGAGAAAAATCCTGCAATGTGTCTAGGTTCTCATGTGTCAGAAAAAATTAACACTACTGTCTGACCCTGCAAGGCACATCATAGAGAACTTTTGAGAGTTGCTGGTCCCAAATTTTAGGAGAACAAAGAGGCTTTTTCTCCCCCCACCTTATCTCTGTAATGGAAGTTGCTGGGAAGAGATGGGATATTAAGAACAGCCAAAACATGCTTTCCACAAAACAAGCAGAAAGCTGTAGATATGTCACTGAATGTTCATTTATATTTTATAAGGAAAGAGATGCAAAAAAGGGAAACTTCAATCTGTCTTTTGGTCATGTGAAAGACAAGGACCCTTGTAATACAATCTCCATTGCATCTTTTGGGTTTGGTTACTAGATTTTCTGCTCTTACTTTTACTTAATGTATATAGAATTAAGGACTTTCTTGTACTTTGAAAGTGGAGCAAAACAAACTATGGCTTTTCTGGAATGCTGACAAGGCCCCATGTTTCTTTTCTGGTTTTCTCCTATCTTGTTTACTGTGCTCTCTGTTGATTCTCTCCTTGTTTTCCTCAAGGTATGAGCCTCCATTCCTGAGTTTAGTTGTGACTCTGTATGTTGAGCTTTGTATTAAATCTCTTCCTGATTCTTTGTCTACATGAAACAGAACCACAATTTTTTCTGGCTTCCTGGACCAGATATGAATCCTTCATGCCTTTAAAAAATGAGGTCCACTTTCTTGTAAAATTTATAAAAGTTTAATAAAAAGACAATAAGAGACAGTAGAGCAGAATTTTAATGCCTGGGTGATTGGCATTCAGCCAAAAGCACACCTAATAACCCAAAAGCACCTCTTTAAATACATCAGCTTATTGAATATTCATACATTTAATGTATGATTCAAACATTCCTTTTAGATGTTCTCCCTTTGTGGTTTTAATCCCCCCCGATCTGTTTGTATTCCATCTTGTAACTTTATTTCTTCTGGTGGTGCCATTCTGCTGCTTCTCTGATAATTGGGGTCTATAAATTCTTCTCCTGAGGCTCTGGTTTCTGTCATGGTTATTTTTGTCCAGATAGGATAATCCACAAATGTGAGAAATCTCCTGATTATCTTTACTCTAAAAAATGTATTTTTATCACACTACTATTTCTAAGTTTCATTAAAAACAGAAATAAAAGAAACTATATTAATACAGCAAAATTTTCTAACATTATACACATAGCATTCACTTTAATGTTTGCAAAAAGCCAACTTTATAATATATATTTATAACAATTCCCTCCTCTTTCCTTTTCATAAACCATTTGGCTTTGAGCAATATAAATATTTCTTGCTTCTTCATAGGTGTCTTTCATATTATTTTGTTTCCTTAATACTATTAYCTTTTGCACTATTCTAAAGGCAGTCAATTTAGGATCTATAGGCATTGTTACTACTTGCATGTTTTGGATTACACTAGCAATTAGCTGAATAGAATAAAATCAAACAAAACTTTTTAAACCAACTATAACACAAAACCTAGCTTCTTTTACCATTCTATTTTCAATACATTAGCTTACTTAATTTGGACGGGTTATAATAGTGATTGTTGACATGGGTTTGAGTAAAAAGCAACCTTGATTTTTTCCTATATACTGCTTTTGGTGTTACGATTTTGCCAGCATCCCAAAAGGGAAAAAAAAAAAACCAGAAGATGAGTGACTGAGTTAGTTTTAAGTTTAGTGTTTACTAGTTTTGCTTTCCCGGCCAATGCACCAATTAATGTGGTAGTTTTAGGGTTTTTCTGCTGTGAGATAAGATTAAGAGAAAAGCAAAGCAGGCTCAAATTTAAAAGATATAAAGATAGTTTATTCACACACACTAAAAGGAAACAAGGAGGGAAAAAAAACAAATAATCAAAATGAAACTTCTAAAACACTTCCCCCTCCCCCACCAGCTTCTTTCCTTCCTTACAGACATTTATAAAGGCAAGAACTCAGAACCTAAGGTCTGTACTCTTTATAGAATAATCTTTTATCAATCTGTCTAGAGAGAGAAGTTTCTTCTGGTTATGATAACTCTCCACAAGGACAGAAACAGGCCACACGTGGTTCTTAGCTCTCACAGAAGACAGCTGCCCAGAAACAAAATTCTGTCTCTGTGGTTCTCCCATAAAGTGCAGTTTTCTCTATCAGCTGCACTTGGGTCATGGACTCTATGTATTCTGGGGTGTTATTTTTAAAATTAACAGTTCAGGTGCAAAGGATACTCTTCATCCCATTCTAGGGCAGGAATATCTCTCACTTTTACTCAAAGCACTAGCACAGAGAACTTATATTACATCAAGCATCTTACTCAGATCCCTCAGACAACCACAGGGTCACTGCTTCATCTGTATCTACTTAGTCCATTGCATATAACTCTGCTCAAAAATTACCAATCTGAACAAATATTTCCCCAGTTCATATTCTCCATGGTTTAAAGATAAATTTTAGCATAGTTTGTTACCACAATTCACAAAAGATTTTCAGCCTAAGGGCATCTTTTCATCTCGCCATCCCTTAAGACACAACACCTCTTTCACAGACCTCAGTATCTTTATGAAGCCTAAATAGAAATGTCTCTACCATGACATCTTCTTCACTCCCTAGGAAAGATCAGTGTTCTGCAAGCTTCACCTGAGCAAGGAAAGAGTTAACTGTAGCTCAGGGATGGTCTCTGCTCTCAGCCATGAGGCCACATGGCGGAGGGGGCTGGGGGAAGAAACAGGAACGGCGGCTGAGATCGCGATGGCTCCCATGGTGGTGGATGCAGCTTTCACCCTCTAAACCTCTCGGTCTCATTCAGGGTAGTCTCAATTCGGGCTCGGAGCTGCTCCAGGTGGAAGGCAGTGGAGGGGAGAATCAGCTGCAGTCTCCCTACTAACAGCGGCTGGAACTCAGTCCGAGTGGAGCTGGAGCACTCAACTCTGCCTCCCTCTCTGCCCAAGAGTCACTGAGCTTAGCAGATGCCCTGAGCTAGGCCGGGCCCAGCAGGCCCCTGGCTCCCTGCAGCCGGAGGGAGCCGGAGCTGCCTCCTACCTCTCCTGAGGCGAGCAGCGAAAAAGAGAGCCCAAAATCCCCAGCTTTTAAAAATGGGCTCATTCACGAAAACGAACTCACTTTCCCACTGGCTGAATTAGGTGTCAATCTAAGGTCCTTGCAGATAACTATWTCCTTTTTTAACTAAAAGCTATGCTAAATTCATAACAGTGACAGAATAGAGGTGCAGTATGGCTTATGCTTCCACTTCCCATATGTATGGGGTTGCAACCCACAGCAGGTGTATGTATTTTCTTGTAGCAAGAAGAGAGGCCAACCTGGTTCTTGCCCTCTTAATTCTTTGTCAYGTTCTGTTTGCTAATTTTCTAGGCAAATCATCTTTGACACTCCTTTAGCTGTAGTTTCTCATTATTCTTCAAGTATCTTCAATTCAACAAGCATTATTAATTCATGTTTACAAAAATATATGCACCTCTTTAAAAAGCATTGGAAGTCACTTGATCTCTAAAGTCTTAAAGGCCGGTGCAAAGTCTTTCTTGGAACAGACAACAAACTGTGCTGGTCAGACTGCACTTAAAGCAAAACTAAAATAACTGGATTTTGGATTTGGCAAATGACTGCCTTGCATGGTGATCCTTGGCTTTTTGGGTGTAGTGGGCYCTTAGGTATTCTTAGGAAGACCTTGGCTCTCCTGTACTCAGTGGTACCATCCTCTTCTTCAGGGGACAGCAGAAGGCCAGCTCTGATGCTTCTACCTTCTCTGAAATGCAGCTAGGACTAAGGGACAGGTTAAAAGGAAACTTAAGAGAGAAGAATTCACTCAGAAAAAAAAAAAAAGCTAAACTGCAGAGTGTGAAAGCATGAAAACAACCTCACCCCTCCACTTCCTTCTTCCCCACCAGAGTACCAGAAGCTGTTCTTAACTCTTCAATTACTTACAGATATTTTGAGGTCAGAACTCTACAGTGCTGAGAGCTCAGGTAGGCAGATCCTTTGCCCAGCTTGCTCTTGAGTCAGGAATACAGTGAACCCCGGTTATCTCTTAAAGCCCCCCTCCCCCACTTCTCTAAGAGAGCTTAGAAAGACACATGCACCATGGGATTCATCTGTCTTTAGGGCAAACACTCACCTAATCTGCTAGGTATTAGCTTGAAAGATGTGGCATTTTTCAGAAACCTTCATGAAAAACTTCGATTTAACAACAGCATTATCAGCTATTTGAGGCAGGCCTCATCTTCTAAAAGTTGGGAAACTAAGTGAAACTACTGCTAGCTTGTAGTTTTAGGGCCTTGAAAAAAATGAAAATGTAATTTATATTTATAGCATTGCAAAGTTACATTTGTAAAAGCGGTGATCACAGCTTGGACCCCTTGAAAGTCCCCCTAAAGTGTTCCCTTTAGCATAATAGTCCTGATGCGCTTGTTTGAAGTGGAAGTATTCCTTCCCAAGGGTACCAGAGGTGTCTCAAAACTTGTCTAGGTGGCAGCTTCAGGAATTAATAATCTCCTATCTACATCCTGGTCTCTTTTCTAACTATTACCTCTTTAATTACAGGAACCTCAAACCCTTCTCCCTTGCCCCATTTCTAAAGTACTTTGCATCCTTCTGGCATTTCCAATACACACATTTTCTCTGCCCCAAAGTCAACCAAAAATTGTAATACTTTCTCCTGAGGACCAGCTGTTAGAGTTATCAAAAGCTTTATATGGTATTCATCTCTTGGAAAATAGAACTCACTAACTCCCCGTTCTTCCCTTTGGTGTCCTTCCCCGGACCACTCTTGGGACTCTTCTTAGGTTGTACAAACCTCCCWCACATTGTCTCTCTTCTCCATAACAGAGACAGACATTCTTAGTTTGCTTTTAGGATGGTGCCTGGGCTTCACCCCCTCCTTCCTCCCCATCTCTAAAGCTCAAATGTTTGAAAGGGGAGGGACCACCAAGACTTCCCTGGGTCCTAACTGAACTCCCTGCACTTTGGTATAATATGCCTTTACTAAGGACAGCAGAAAACTGAGTTACTGAGGGAACTGTGGAGAGAACCTGTCTCCCAACTTGAGCATATGCAGCATTTTGTGTAGTTATTAATTCTGTCTTGTAATTTCACATTCAGCACTTTGTTAACATCATTCCACTCTGCATTTGCTTCTGTGTTCTACTTAATACTTTGTACTGCAAATAGAGATTATAAAATACTTGTAGTGAATGTTTCAGTCAAGGTTTTAGTCTTTTTATGTACAGCTGCTATCATCCCCCCAGTATCAGGGATTCAGGCCTCCATGACCCAGTCCGAGAGGGTGACTATGGTATGTATTGTGTTGCATTTCATTATATTAGGTTTCTAATCCACGTGATTGTCTACCTGCAAAGCCCTGATAACATGCAAGTAGCCCCTTTCTAGTTCAGTTATCTAGAAATTCAGCGTGCTTCATCAGCTTATTACCAGTGCCTTTACTTCGGATGTGCATAATTTGCCTTTAACAAATGATGTAGATCAGCTTCTGTTGACAACTTAATCTAAAGCATGGTGACACTTCACAGTGGGCAGCTGAATAATTAAATTAGGCTTTATTTCAGCAAATTAAGACTTTAGTTTGGCAAATAAAGGTTTGCAAGATTTATACACACATTGAGTTTATTGCAATAGGCTAGATACACCCCAGAGCTCTGATGTCAATTCCCTGATCAGCTGCATGAGACAGCTTACCTGGCCTTATCCTTCTTTCTGCCTTGCATCTGAAGTTCACTGTGAAACAGTGAATGTTCTGTTACTAACTTTTTATTATTTTTATTAATGCCTTTCCATAGGGCTCAAGCTGTATTTGGAGGTGTTGCCCTAAACCTAAACTGCTGCAGCAGCTTGAACTACTGTAGATGTTATCACTGAAGGACCTCCACTGTGAGGAACAGGTCACTGTGCTGGGGACAAATCAACCCTTACTGTTCTCTTTGATACCAGGCTCTGAGCTGGCACCTGCCTCCATGAAAACTGGTGGTTGTGAAAACAGTTAGGAAGGAAGATACTCTGTGCATCAGGCAGGAGGAGTCTGGGGAGAACAGTATCCAGGCAGGACACCCACAGGTGAAGCAGGCAGTCTCAGGAGGTAGTGGATCCCTGGAGTAGTAAGCTTTGTAGGTCTTCAGTAGAAGATCAAAGCAGATCTTAGGATGAGGTTATGAGTGCTCAGAAGCTTGATGTTGAGCCTGTTCCTGATGCCATGGCGACAGGACAATAAATTCCTGTGCAACCCCCATCTCTCCTGCTGTAAAATTAATTAATGCAGGTCTCTTAACACACCCTTTAAGAGGTAATGATGAAGGGTGGTTTAGCAGAGTCTGAGTCACAGACCTATAAATGTATGGCTTTATTGGATGCACAGGATCCTTACAGCAGAATATTCAGAGATGGGATGAAGATCAGCATTCCCATAGAGCTCTGAGTCCTTCCAGGAACACTCTCCAATGAAACTCTAATCTTCCTTAAAAAGCGGTTGGGAAGGGGGTTAGGTGAGTATGGGTATGCATGTGAAATATTAACGTTTTCCAAGCAAGTTAGGTTGAGAGTGACCTATTCTAGTCAATTCAGATAATTGACTAGAACAGAGAGAAATGCCTAAATAAATATTCTTGGTAGAAAACATGATGATATGTTACTGAAAAGCCCAGCTTCTGATGTCTCATGAACTCTTCAGTGCATTGTTTCTTTCATCACTTAACTTAAGGGTTTTATGATTTTTCCTTAATAAAGCCATCTACTTCCTGATTCTCATTTCCACCCACTGGCTCCTCTCTTTTCTCTTTCCAATGTTGTTTCAGCTGCTCTGCTACAAGTCCTGGGAGAGGGGGGGCAGTTGATTTTTGTTGTGATGGTGTTTTGTTCTTGTGTTTTTGTTGTTTTGTTGTTTTTTTTTTTCAAATCAGTGGCATTTTAAATGTCTCTAATAGTGAGAGTTTCTCAACAAGCAGCTGCAGTGACTGATATTACATAGATTCAGGGTGGAAGAAGAGAGCTTGAACATGAATTTCAGGGAGGACAGAGGGTTGTACTGAGGCTACAGTGAGTGAGAAGAGCTGGATTCTTCTTCAGGGCAGATGCCTCTGTTAGAAAAAGCAGTAGAGCTGGAGGTGGCAACACTGATGAACAGCCATACAAGGGGCTTGACAGGAGATAAAACATGCGATTAGGATGTGGTGGGAGCCCAGAAGTCAGGTGTTCATGAAGGACTTTTTGATGGTCATTTAGAGGGATGTGTTAGGGGAGAAATTAAAAATGAAGCATTCAAAAATGAAGCTGCTAAATATTTAGACTTTTCTGCCAAGGCAATTGTTAGTTCAGGTGAGATAAACCTGGAAAGTCAAGCTTAATTTTGTCCATCCTCAGTATTTTTCAACAGGACTTTCCTTCTTTGTTCTTTTTTTGTCTAAGGTCTTTCTCACTAGAGGTAAACATACGTTAAAATCTGATCTCTGTTTTCTTGGACTCTGGAGCAGCTAAGAGAGTAGCAGAGAGTACAGCCTGCCCTCTTGTATCTGGCCTAAGATAGTATCTCTCCCAGTTACATTCTGCTTACTGTTTTGTCTTCCATCCTCCTCTGTCTGGGTGCTCCTGAGACACAAACACAGCTGAGAGTAGTCAGGACAGTGAGAAAAAGTTGGAAGGCCTGTTCAGACATAGCTTCTGCTCCTTCTTCAAGGCCTCTTCTTGCAGCCAGAGTGTGTGACATGAATGGCTGGGGGGAAAGATTTGCTTTATATAATTGCAATTACCCTTCATCCTTTCTGCTAGTGAGCAGTTGGGTCTGCTTCCTATACTTCCCATGTGGCTTGCACTGCTCCCATCTTCTCTTAGCATATGCCAAGTTCTGCACTATAGTTCATCCCCATGTTTTCTGGCCCAGAGTGAGCACACTGAAATAAAGCACTTGCTGCTGTGTAGGATGACACCACCTCCCATTACACCTGAGTGTCAAAGTCTAGAAGAGGCACATCCTCTCCCATTCTTTCTCTTTGACATTATATCATGGACGTGAGCCTGAAGAGCTGGGGCTAGTTGCCCTTCCCATTAAGCCTTTCAGAGCAATTTGTCTGTCTCTAAAAGCTGGCAACCACATCAYTGCCTTTTTGTGCTCTGGTCAGTTAGTTTCACTGCTATAGGTCACTGAACAAATCTATTGAACAGATGGATTCCTGAGGTACAAAAATCATCAGGGGACTGATGGTCCATCAGTCCGCCACTGCCCAGGTGCAGTGGCATTACAGCCTTTAAATCAATTACAGCCAACCCTTGCTCCAAGTCTCCAGAGATGTGAAGTACAATCAGCCTGCAAGGGTCACAGCCCTGCCAGCCAGACTCATTCTGCACATAGCTGTGATTTTCACAGAGCACAGCTTGGCAGAGCTATGAGAGAAGAACTGCAGCAGCCCAAATGCACCACAGTCAGAATGTGATAAAGGTTTCAGCCTTTCTGCTCTTCTCCAGATYACTGCAGGCCTCAGAAGCTGTGTTTGGGCAAACACTTTCTGTGCTACCAAATATTAAGAAAATGCAAGTGTTAAAACGTCTTTTCTTGATGGAGAGAAGTACCTTTGTATGTATGCACTTCCTAGAGATCAATATCGTTTTTTGTAGCCTGGGAGCTTTTTCTGAAATGTCTTGGTTCTTGGCTTGTATTTACATGATAAAGAGCATGAGCCAAACTGCCTGACTCTTAAATTTCCTCTAACTGTTGTAAAGGCTGGGTAATAATCCTTTCTGCATTCCCTGTAATTTGCACAGTACATCATAAAGTTGCTATTTAAAGCAAGCTGTGTGAAATAAACTTAAAATTTTAAAACAAGACTCATCTGTCATAACTTCAGCTGTTTCCCCAGGCTGAAAAGATACCCTTCTGCCTTTTTCCTTTGAACTTGCTTGTGCACTGACTAATGTAGGTGAGAAGTTCCTGATGGCTGTGGAAGACCATGGATTTGAAATACTACCAGTGGGATAAAGGAAATAAAGGAGCAGGCTCTGTGCTCTCTCCTTTTAAACACACTTAACAAGATAAATGGGAGGAAAACTGTCACACCGTTGAAAAGACAGGGGCCAGTCCTGCAGCCTAAAACCAGAGGAGGGCATCCTCCTTCTTTGGCCACCACTGGCTTTTTAAATCCATGATCACATACCAGTTCATTAATAGTAAATCAAAACAAATGTACATGAAGAACACTTAATATATTCAGCCTCCAGGATCAACAGCTTTGCAGTCCTTCAGTCCCTCCAGGCTATTGCCCAAGGGCAGGACTTCCCATCAGTATCCCAGCGAGGGGTCTGTGCACAATGACACCAAACCATCTCTCTGACCGACTGGCAAGCCCCACTGAACACTTGTACAACAAATCCATTTTAGTTATAGTTTTATTTTATGTTACTGTTGGTACATGCTGCATTATTTTGAGTCCCTCATACTTTTTGTGTCTCAGAATACAGAAGCCTTTTAATCTTTCTTTTAACTCAGTAAGCAGTGAAGCAGTGAAGATGTTAGATAATCACAGTGGTGCCAGCTCTTCAGATTTTATCACAGCTTTCCTAAGATGATTTCCCTAGAGCTCCAGCCCTTGGTCATATTTCAATATGTAACAATCTCAGCTAATTTATAATTTAATGACTTTTGCTTAGAGAGCTATAGAAGAGAGAAAGCAAAACTGTATGACCCTAAATATTCCTGCATCAGAAGTCAGGATTTATTTGTTCTATGTTTTTGTGAAGTTTTAATCCACCTTAGTAATGAGAAGGGGAAGAAGAGAGCTGATTTAATATTTTAGAACATTTGGGTTTAGTAATTTTGCAAACCTGTTCTGTGCCTTCAGTATGTAGGTATTACATGAATCTGAAATATCCTCATATGTTTATAGCACCTCTAGGAGGTATTGATAACACTCAAGGGGAGTCAGTGAAGGATGTGACAACTACAGTATTGATCCAGAGATGCTTCACAACCCCGGAAAAATTCCTACATTCAAGTGAATACTTCATCTTACAGGACTGTGGTTATATGCTCCTGGTGACATGAGCTGAATTGTAGCTGTCTTCCAGAGCAAAGTATTGGGTTGCTTCCAAAAGTACATGCCAAATATTGCTAGGTCAGGGTTGTACATTTTCAACATCAAGGTGGCAAATAGTCAAAATCCAAAAGATATTAATCCTAGGCAGTTATGTTAAATAAGAGAAGTATTGTGTTTCAGCACTGCGCTGCTCTTTCAGGTTGAGACCCCTTTTTTTTGTCACAGATTTGTTATATGTCTCATTATGTCTCTCCCTCTCAGGTATAGTGATATTTTCTAAACCTGTTTGAATAATCACTATCTTTAACCTTTCCTCACAGGAGTGTTTGCATTTGGACTTTTTGCCACTGACATCTTTGTGAACACTGGCCAGGTTGTGACTGGGAACTTGGCTCCCTACTTCCTGACTGTGTGTAAACCCAACTACACTGGAAACGACTGTCGGACCCACCACCAATTCATAAACAATGGCAACATCTGCACTGGGGATGTGGAGGTGATTGAAAAGGCCAGGAGATCCTTTCCATCTAAACATGCTGCTTTGAGCATCTACTCAGCTTTATATGCCACGGTGGGTGCTAGTGATGAGTGCTGACTTGCATGAGAGGTTTCTGTATGTGCATCTAGATGGGCATTTTTCTTGCAGTGGATTTTTGGAGAAAAAGAGGATTGTTTTGAGGGCAGCTTTTTTTATCAGCAGGGGAAGAGCCCCTTCTCTCTCCATTTTACCAATCCTGGTATAAGCATATGAAATACTCGTTGCTTTTGAGACACTGCATGTGGATGTATGAGGTCCTAAACCTGTCTTCGCTGCTGATTTTCTCATTCAGTCTTCTCTTTTCCCTGCCCCTGTCTCATGAACATTAAAATAAAGTTGATCTTTAAACAGCTTCTAGATCACTACGTTTGTTCCCATGCCATGTGCTGTTGAACATTTATAATTTAAATTGTGCCCTTTCAATGGGGGTCTGAATTTTGCTTCCCTGGTTAAGGACCTGAACTCACATTGCAAAGAAGGTTCTAATAAAAGTCAGTGCAGAATTTTGATGTTAGCACAGAGAAATGTACCCCATATGACACAGGAAGGAAATTATGAAGTCTGATGAAACAGATCAGCTGCTGCTTTGTGTTCTCTGGCTAAAGCATTTCTGTGATTCTTGAAAATGAATCCAAGAGTCTGACTAACAAAGCAGAAAACTTTGGTGGTTTTGCCATAAAGATCCAAGGACTTAACCTGGTTCTGATCTCAAAATGCATTAACCTAAATCTTTTCTCTCCCTACAGCTTGACTCAGAGTAGTGTCAGACTCTGTCTGTTAGTCTTCAGTATGCAAGAAAAGCCTTAGAGTTATTAAAGGCAGGGTATTTGCTGAGTATTTTGCCCTGTGCTCCTGGTAAGAGATGAATGAAATCACATTATTACTTCCAAAATGAAGAGTCCACCCACTACTCTTTCAACATCCATCTGTTGCACTGAATGTTGTTTGAATAATGATGGAGAAATAAACTGTAACTCCTTTGCTCCGGATTTGTTGGGAAAGCCTGTAATAGTTTGTGAATGTTACAATGTTACTTCATAATATTTTGTGAACATTATTTCTGAACAATGTGCAACCATGTGTGAAATACAGCTCACAATATACTCAACATGGTTGTAAGCAGATGTTTGCACCATGATAAACTCTTAGGCGGAAGTTCCAGGGTCAAGCTTAGTCCTGGTTCTGTTCTAAGGTAATTACACCCTTTCATGGACTTTCTCTGTCCAGCCTCCCTTGTTTCCTAGGCAGGTAAATTTTCTACAACAGGCTGACTCATACAGCTGAAGGGTAATGTTGTTTCTCTTTCCTGAGCCTAAACACCAAGTAATTCAGTATGTCTGAGCTCTAGTTTTCCAGAAGTATCTGTTATGGGCCTGCACTTCTCACATAGGAAGATGTCAGATGGAGCCAGGACATGGAACCCTTTCTGAGCCACAAGGTCATGAAAGTTTGCCCTTTTTGGCCCACAGTCCAATTTCAGCCCAGTTCTCTGCCTGAAGTCACCTTCTAGAACTAAAAATGTTGTGACTCATAATATTTTTTTTTTTGTCTGTCAGCTAGGAGTAACAGGAGCATTATGCAAGAATTGCACTGTTCATATCCAGCTTTGCTTAATGACTGCGCTAGACACAATTTTTTGAGAAGTCTCTTGCTGATTCTAATGAACATAAAACACAGATAATTTGCTCAGATAATAGCTGTGTTTTGCATAAAGCTGAAGAATTGAGCCATGGAGCAAGAAAAATAGAACAGGTACAACATGAGGAGGCCAGAGAATGGAATCAGCACAGACATGGTTCTTGTCTTAGAAATGTCGTATGAGATCTGCGAGTCTCTTCCCTTGACTGAACCTCAAGTATTCTGTGGAGGTATCTCTGTACTCACTCATTTTGCTGCTACTCTCTGTAACTGGTTTGACTTTGTGGTTTTTTGGTGTTTGTTTTTGGTCCTTTATAATCTGGGGTTTATATTTAATCAACTAGACTTTACTTTGTCACCTTCTAAAGAACTGAGGAGAGCCCAAAGCGTCACTTCTGTGATCTCTGCAGGTGGAAATGAATCTTGTATGCCTAAAGTAGGGGAAAGAGAAAAGGGCTGGCAGTCCTGGCTTCCATACTTATAAAAAAAATAAGAATGTCATCTAAAAAGTTTTATCAGTCTCACAGAATGATCACAGGAAGAGATGGCAGTCACTGTACCTAGTGCAAGCTGCTGTGCACTCACATGAATTTTAGTTCCTTTTCCAAGGAAAAATAAGTGGTTAGGAAAAGAGATCACCATTCCTGGTTCCAGCATTAATCCATCTGATGGGATGTCAATCCTGGTTTCAGCATTGATCCACCTGCATCAGCCCCACCCATGAGACATCCAGGGTCCTCAGGGCACTGCCTGGGCTTGGGAGGGTACCTTTAATGGGCAGGTTTCCTCACCCCAAAGGTGGGTTTCTCACTTTCCCTGTAAACTAATTATCATGTGCAGTCCATTCTTCCAGTCTTTCTGGAAATGGGTAGAGGGCTTCAGGGGTCTTGGGTAGTTTTAATCTGACCTTGTAGTCCATACCCATTTCCTGTGCTTATTGTAGTTGTTTGTCACAGAAAAATGCCCTATCTCTGACCCCCCTTCTTCAGCCAAAACATGATTTTTCTCCTGGCCATGTTAATAACAATATTCCTTGGTTATTACCAACAATTCCTGTCTGCTATTACCAAAGTTCTTGGTTGGCTCCATGGCCATCCATTTATCATCTATTTAGTGTTTGAGACATACACATTACCCCCTTATCTTCTGGGAGTCAAGAGCTTAAAATGATCTCACTTTGGACCCTTGTTTAGAGGACCCCAAAAGAGTGGTTTTTAGTTATGGTAATTTTCTGTCATAGCCACAATTTCAGTCAGTAACTTTCTTTGAAAAATATGATAACAACCACTTAGGTGTTATTCAGGCAAGAAAAATAAGTTTCCAAGGCTGTTCATTAAAAACCAGGTGCTTGTTAGACACCTGTTAGATCTTGGCAGCAGTGTTTCTGATACACTCAATAGTGGTTTAGTCCAGGTGCAGTTTGTCGAGGCTGAGGCTTCATGAGCATTTCTCAGCTCATAGTGCAGCCCAGGAGGGGGGGAGAGATGCACCACTACAATCCACCCCATGACTAAAGTCAGTTCCCTGTGTCTGCACCTGGACATGAATCCTCCAAGATTTGGAAATGCTGAATAGCATAGAGAACACTACAGCAAATACCTGCTGCAACCCTGGTCAATTCAAGGCCTTGGCACCATGAGCAGCTGAACAGAGCATTGCTGTCAAAGGCTCTGCTTCTATTTTACTATAGAAATCTCTACAGTAAAAGAAAAGATTGTCTGTAAAACTTCTAGGATGAAGACTTCTGTAATATTGGTATGAAATTTTGAATTTTCTAAGGAATACAAATCTGACTTTCTGCTGAAGGGACGAGACAGATTTTCTCCATTATGCTTTTCTCATTATAGATGTAACATGTTCTAAATACAGGCATATATTTGCATGTATATATAAATGTATATGTCTATTTTAAACTTGCAGACAAAAAAGCCTCCTTGTCTATGATTTTGTCTCTCTGAAAAATATGGGAGAGGAATCACATGGGATTGATGCTGTTATCACACACTGCATGTTGCTAAATACATTGCTTGAGTGTACTGATAAGATAAAAAAAGCTGAACAGACAAATTATACAGTTAAATATTGTGTAGTTTATTTTTTAATATGTTTTAGACATGTTTGTATATTCACATCTTTCCTCCTCTCTGGTTTTGACATTTAGAATCTTGTAAATAAATTTACTCTATGGATAGCATTGTGGGAAATTTTYAAGAACATGTGCTGCATGTAGGAAACAAAATGTAAGTGGCTTTGACTGAGACTTTGGTCTCTTGCACAAAGCTCTGAAACCATGCTCTAAATTCTGTGTGAATCCTAAAAAAATATCTTGGCTTTTGGGCCTGGACAATAAAGATCAAGCTGCAGTGATTAGGAAGTATGATCAGAATGGAGAAGCTCTCCCAGTTATTTCAGCATGTGACTTAGGGATGAACTGGAGCCCACCTTCTCGGAAAAGTTTGTCTCATTTAAAACCTTCCTTACCAGGATTTAACAGATTCCCCTCAGCAATATATTTGCATCGTTGATTACCATCCTTGCTAAAAATGTTCTTTTTACTACAAGTTTACATTTTCTCATGGAGACATGTGAAACTCCAATTACAGATACTTAACCATCTGTGACAAAGAGAACCCTCCTATGTGGTTAAACCAAAGATTCAGCTTCATCTCATACCTGTAAGGAAACAAGCATGTGTGGGTTGTTTCCTGCAGCTGGAGTACATAGCTGCCACAGCAGGACTGTATTCTTACTTTGAAGAGATGATGGGTTTTCCTTTGGATGCTGCAAACAGCAGTAGTGCTTCGGTGGGGAATAGGAAAGTAATCTGGCTCCCTATTGCCAGATTGAATTAAGTTAAAAGAGTGCGTAGGATGAAAGGGTGGATGGTAATTATTCACGCAGTGGCAATTATTTTTTTTTTTCCTGTTCTTTCCAAATAACCTTAATGTGAGTTTTGGTGATAGGTGCAACTTAACCTGCCAGCCAAGACTGGGGCAAGGTTGCTGCCTAATGCTTACCATTAGCTATCATAAGGCATCTGTTGCAGTCAGGTTCAGGTGTGAAAAACAAAGCAAGCAGGAACACCCCAGTTATCAAAGCTTTGGAAATCATGCAGGCTTACATAGTTGTTGGCTGAAAAGGATTTTAATGAATCGGTTTGCCATCAGGTTTGGCTTGCTTCATCTTTGTTATTTGTGGCTCTGGCACTAATTTCAGGCTACTAACTATGACCCACACATTTTTACTCTGTGTTAGTATGTTTTAAAAAAATTCCAAACAAACTTCCAGAAATATGTTGGGTTTGCTAAAAAATATTTGGAGAACAGTGAAACTTCATGCTCTGGAATTACATTCTCAAAATCAACTTTGTTTTGAAAGAAACCTCTCTCATACTCTGTGTTTCCTTTAATCTTGCAGGGTAAATGGCTGGAATGGTTTCTTTCAGCGTTCTCCATTCCTTAAACTTAACACCTAGGAAACTGAAGCAGTTAGCTCATACAGATTTTAAGCATTCCATCTTTTGCACATTGCAGTTTCTGCCACAGTATAAGCGTGAATTCCTGAGTCCCTTTGCAAACATTTAGTCGTGTGCATTCAGAGTGCATGTTTGCCAACATACAAGCCAGTACTTGCAGAGAATCAGTAAAGCTGAGCCTGTGCTCAGTATGGCTCAGAATGCTCAGTAAGGTCCAGTATGTAAATGCAAGAAGATATTTCACAGAATTTAACAGAATTGGGTTTGTACTCCTAAAAGTGTTCTCTGAATTACCTAAAATATCTAAATATCTTCCTCCATTTCCCAATGCCTTTTTTTTTTTTTTTAATGAATCAGGGGTTTGTCACATCCTTGCTGATTTAGGATTTGTCCAGGTAGGAAAGATGCATTTCTGTTGGAATACCTTTTTATTTTTCGTTTATCCTTTCTTACAGATGTACATCACAAGCACAATTAAAACAAAGAGTAGCAGGCTAGCCAAGCCTGTGCTATGTCTGGGAACCCTATGTGCTGCCTTCCTCACTGGGCTAAATCGAGTGTCTGAGTATCGAAACCACTGTTCAGATGTGATCGCAGGCTTCATCCTGGGGAGTGCTGTAGCCTTGTTCCTGGTAAGTCCATCAGTCTTTTTATGTTCCTTTTAAAAATACCACAGCTTAAAAAAAAAAACTAGCTAAAATTTTATAATCACTTGTAGCCTGCAAGACCTAATTCTAGCCCCATCTAATTAAAGTATTATCAAAGAAAATCCTAATATGAAATCAGGTTCATTGCTTGTTGATTAATTGATAAGTCTAATTTGGCAGCATTTGTACATTTTATATATTTCAATTATTTCAATTGCTCTATATGTTCTTACTTGATCTGTTCTGGAAAATGCTGCAGAAGGTTGTGTCTATTTCAATATTGAAAGGAAAGTGTGCTTGAGATTCGCTCTCTGTGTTGCAAAACCCCTCTGTGTGCCTTGTGTCTGGCAAAAATGTGAGGCATAGGGTGTTTTCTGGGGCTCTGAGCTGTGATCCTGGTTTTGTTTCGGACTATAAAAGCAGTGCAATAGAAGGGAAGGTCAGAATAAATTCCCTTGGAGATAAAACTACTTCCCTTTGCAACTTTTAGAGTCAAGCTGAAATTGTTCCCTCCTCACAGGATAACCAAACATACTAAAATACTAAAATATATCATAGGCCTTCCCACAGAATCTAGGAAGAGCATCTCTCCAGACTCTGAATGTAACTAGCTCTCCTGTGGGCTGTGTGATTTAAATGTCTTGTTTGGTGAGAGGTCTGTTGCTGTAGATTTACTGGCACAACAAGCAGGCCAGGTCATTCTCACTATTACCAAGAAATGTGCCTGGTTCCATTTAATCAAAATATGCTTCAAAACTATCCACTGCATAGCAACAGACACTTTATCCCTGTAATCAGGAGGGATTAGATTTCAAAGATCCCTTAAATTTCAATTGTCCTGTCACTGATTTTTTTTCTGTTCTGTACATAAAAAAGCAACAACAACAAACCTTCAAGCGTCATTTATTCCTGTGTTCATTTCAGATAAAAAAACATGTATACTGCCTCTGACCTGAATCTCCTTGATTTTAATGTGAATAATTTGTCTGGTTCCCACTGGAAAGGGCAGATTAAATCTCACCCATGCAATTTAAGAGGTAGTTGCCCCATCTATCAGGCCAGGACAGTGTCTGTGCTCCCAGTACCTGTTGGTGGCAGTGACAACCTATCCCTAGCTGTATTTTGACCTTGCAGACCTTCTGGCAAGTGTCACAAGCTGAATTTCAGAGTGGTGGAAGGGGTCCCCCCAGAGGGGTGCTGTCAAATCCCTGGGACAAGGACCCACCCAGGCTGCAGCTTGCTTCTTGCTCAGGTCTGTGGTAGTGAAGGGGAACAGTCAGAAACGATCTGGCTGCAGGAAACRTGTCAGCTCTTGTATACCATTTTTTCCATGTCCTCAAGCTACCCACTGTCATGCATGGTTGTTCCTACTGGCATCACCATCACCATGTGGGTGCTGTGAGTTATGCATAAGAGGAGTTCGTGGGATAAACACCACAGCTGTGATGCTGGAAGCATGCAGGAATGGTGCAAAATGGTGTCATCCAGATGTGAGGAAGATTCAGCCATCCAGAGAACTGTGTTCACTGTTTGGAAGTGACAAAATCAAAGCTGAAGGGAGTATTTGATCAGTAAAGGGCATCATTTGGGTATTCTGTGGTTCT
Source organism: Alauda arvensis (assembly GCA_902810485.1). Taxonomy (NCBI): domain Eukaryota; kingdom Metazoa; phylum Chordata; class Aves; order Passeriformes; family Alaudidae; genus Alauda; species Alauda arvensis. The sequence continues at coordinate 426,275 of CADDXX010000629.1, forward strand.
GGGATGATGAGGCATACATGGAGGTCTCTGTCCAGTGTGAAATGTAAAAAGACTGAGAATGGTTCATCACCAAGACAGTCCATCAAGCCCAGCCATGTCAGTAAACACACTGCAGCCCAAGGCTGAGACAGATGATGCCTTGAATCCAAACACAGGTTAAATTCTTTCAGTTGTGCCCCACATGGTAATTCGCCCTCCAGATTTTTCCTGGGGAGAGAACACACTGACCTCGCTCTGGGTTTTTTTCTGCATTACACAGGGAATATGTGTTGTCCATAACTTTAAGGGCAGTCATGCAGCTCCTTCTAAACCGAAGCCTGAAGACCCACGAGGAATGCCACTAATGGCTTTTCCCCGGATGGAAAGTCCTTTGGAGACACTGAGTGCACAGGTACTGTAAATCTCTTACCTAGACCATCACTAAGCGTATTTTCTGTTGCATCAGAGTAAAAAGTAGTTTTGTACCTGGCTATCTATGACTCATTCCAAACCCATTGAACAGAGTGAATCTACATCAAGGCAGAGTTGTTTTAAAGCATTTATCCCTGAAAAAACCATATCCTGTAGATCTTCAGCCCCCATACATGTCCACAGCTAAAGAAGTAGGATTTCAGATGCCTCACTAACTTTTTCTTAGAAAATTGAGAGAAAAGTAAAAATAATTCTGCCTAATTACATTCCAGAAAACTTTTGGGATGTATGAAGGATTTACTCTTTCCTGAGGATAAACTAGTCTGTCCTCAAAAAATATTACAGAGATTAGGTTTTTTTCATCCTTATTACTGTTCAGCATCTTCTACAATAAGAAGAAATAATATAATTTTTTCTAATTCTAAGTCATGAGAAATTATTATCATTCTTCTAAGCCTGAAAAAAAACCAGAAACTAGTGGGAACATCAATATTGATAGTGTTTCTGTTAAACCTACTAACTTTAAATGGCTTGTGTTGGCATCAACTGCATCATATTCAGTCCTCTCAAAACAGACAAGTAAATGCAACCTGCCAAGAAATTCTGGGAACAAGGAGAAACTGTGGTTTATGAGTTATCTGAAATACACTGGTGTCATTTATTTGGTCTTTAAATTGTACTTCCTTTAATAGATAGCCTGTCACACATGATGTATGTGGCAAGATCAACAGTGACTTTTGTTCAACCCATTGTGAAATAAACTGAAAAGAGGAATTTTAAAAATAATGGGAGAAATACTGACTCTAATGTTTGGAAATACTTTGCTTAATTGAAGAGCCAGCTTTTATTAGATTTTCTGGAAGACTTTCCACTAAATCTGCAGAACTCTGGGCATTAGACGCTCTCTCTATGGGTTTGAGTCCAGAAATTAAGTGCTACTTATATATCCACATTGTGGCTGTGTAGACAGAAGGGCTGAGCAGGTGAAAATATTCATAAGTTGTGAAAAAAAATTTTGTCCAGTCAGCTGTTTATAGCTACTGGACTGTGAAGTGCTGGTAGGGACTGGACTTTACCTGTTGATGTCCACCACAAATCAACAAGATAATTTTCTTAAATTGTAATTATTGACCATACATCTACAATGCAAGTTTTGTAAGCGAGGGTTTTTCCCATTGCTTTTGCTCACTAATAGGGCATGTCAGTGCCAGACTGTTGTATACAAACATTCATGTGTTTGCCTTTTCCTCTTCGCAGAATCACTCTGCCTCTATGACTGAAGTAACCTGAGCTGGGAGATCGGCAGCCGAAGCTATTTTTCACTACCCTCCAGTAAAATACTCCAAGACACACAGTTACTAAATGTCCAACTGTGATGACCAGTATTATGTTATGTCTAGTTAGAGGCTAATGTTTTGTACTTTTTTTGTATGAGGAAGTGATGTAGCTTGCCCTGATTTTTTGTCAGCTTTAATATTATTATCCCAGACTTTAAAAGCAAAACGGAAAAAGAACAAAAAAATCCTTTTCTTGTTTAAAGTGTGCACTGAGGAACTACATCTATGGAATTGTTGATGTTGTTATGTGATATTTGTACACAATTCTTTTTCTTCTCAGTTTTGAATTTATATATCTTGGGGGGGGGGGATGCAAATTCACTTTTACCTTTTCTTACCATAAGAAATGCTGGGTCAGATTCTCATCTGAGTAAACTCAGCATGGATCTAAGTAATTGCATATATTTAATTAATATTAAAATAACAGCAATCAGGAATCTAACCTGAATTACACTATTGACAAGAAACAAAATACCATCCTTGATTCAGTGAGCGTCTTAAGTGCTCCCTTGGAGTTAACAGACTTCAGTTACCACCCAGTTTCCATACTAGAAACATGTCCTTAAGCACCTCACTTAATCAAAGCCTGATTGTTCTGGTGAGGGCAATTGTACCAATTATTGAAGAATAACTAAAACATCATCCTTGGTCTGCAGTATAGACAGACTGGATGTCAAAATTTATAGTAGTAGCTGATAGCATGTGAGCTGACTATATCATCTCCCTAGATCCTCATTCCTCCATGATGCCCAGCTAAAGCTCGCAGTGAAACCTGGCTTCAGGAATTGACTATGGGGATATACAGCCACCACTGCCGGGCTGAGGCTGTGCTTTAAGTGTTTCATCATAGATTTGTGGGGTAACTAGTGACACCGATGCAAAGGAAAAGTGACACTACTCCTTCACCAGGGCGGCATTCCTCGGCATTCAGATTGGCATAGCCAAGAAGCCAGTTCTGCTGTCCAAAAATGTATTTTTTTCCTGAGGGGCTTTGACAAGTCAA
>CADDXX010000629.1:429200-455287 GCA_902810485.1 Alauda arvensis
GGAAGGGAAGGGAAGGGAAGGGAAGGGAAGGGAAGGGAAGGGAAGGGAAGGGAAGGGAAGGGAAGGGAAGGGGAGTTTGTAGCAGCAGTTTGCATTTTTTTGTAAATTCTGCCATACAGAATTTATATGAAAACTGCTCTTTTACAATTTAACAACTTTGTCTAAGCATTATAAAGACAATTAAGTATTGGTTGGGGATGGGAAGAACAACAACAAAAAAGCCCATTTAAAATGCTCAGAACTGGGCCAAAGTTCAAAAATCATTAAATGATTTTTCACTGTTTCTAGGATTTTCCTGCATCTCATTCTTCTAGCATGGTGATAACTGCTGTGTGTCTCCTTTAAAAAATGGAGCCTCTGTACTTCTACTGGAATGTTTACCTCACATTTCCATGTTGATTCTTCTTGGCTTTTTTTGTATATTTTTTCCAGAACAGAAGCAAAAAAAAAAAAAGACATTACCAAAAAACCAAAGATATGAGCCTGTCTTTCATTTCATATGACACAAAGAATATCTGGAATGTCTATGTCAGGTCTTGTGGCGTTTCTTCCTTCCTCTGATTCTACTGATGTCTGCATCTGGCTTAAGAATATAAGGATCAGACTTGGGCCATGCCTTCTGTGGCCATGAAGAGCCTTTGCTAAAGGTTCTTGGTCCCTCACTACAGTGGTAATCAAAATTTCAAAGAGAAGAATCTGTTCTTAGTCATTTTGTTATGAAATACCCTCCCAAGCTGGGTGTTTCTTCTGATCACTACTGCTTTGGCATAAAACAAAGAAAGATGCATGGCAGGGCTTTTATTTATTTATTTATTATTCAATATTATTCAATTCAACTGAAGCAACAAACTTTTAAAAGCCCAGGGATAAAGTGATGAACCATGGCCAAGGTGCTGTGTGCAACTTTGATGTCATTTCAGATTTTTGCTTTTTCAGCTTGTTACAAGCAGTTAAATGAATTGCATCTCAAACACTCATGTCTGATCCTCTTCCTGGTACTCCAGTCCCTGCAGCTTCCTGTGCTGATGGAAGCATGAGGTCTGCACTTCAAAGGGACTGGTATGTCTGAGATCGGGATATGGAAACGGCAATTTGACTCAGACACAGCAAAACACGAGACAAGCTGCTGTTATACTCCTTTCTTGCCTGTCCAAATTCCCAGTCCAGTTTTTCACTCTGTTCTGATCACATTACATGAGCTATCGAAGTTACATACTGAGAGAGACACAGAAAGGGGAATGAGCACAAAGTGCAACTACAACTGAAAACATTTTCTCAGTGAGTGTTAAAGAGGAAATTAGGCAGGTATCTCTGGTTTTGATGGAAGGACATAATGTCATKAAAAGTAACTGCCAATTCATTTCTCCCATACAGCCTTTGAAGCCAACAAGATGACAGTTAGCCACTGTGGCTTCCCATAAGCTACAGGGGAGAGATTTGTGAACATTCAGCCTTCCATGGTGATGAGTGAAACATCCCCCAGTTCACCCCACAGTGGAACATGTGTACACTTACACTATTCCGTAATCCTCCAAGAGTCAAGATGAGAAAAGAAAGCATTTTAAATTTCTTCAGAGCTTTTGAGAAGAAGGCAGCATTTGAGAAGTTTGCTTAGTTCAGAAACTGAGCACTGTAACATGCTAAAGCAGCAGTGCCTGAGTGTATCTGCACACTGAAAGAAACCAGGGAAGCACAGGTTCAGGGCAGGCACAGAGTAGTGTAACTAGGATATTTCTGGATTATTCCCAGAAAGATCACACAGGCTCTCAACCTCACTGAAAACACCTTGTTTCATAGAAAATGCTCATAATATACCATGCGTTTCTCAGACTGATTATTTTCTTGTTGTCCTGACTTCACTGCTTGCCTACACTCATTAAAAGCACACCTGCATCATCAGTTAGATGGGAAGAACGCAAAGAACTTATAAAGYGGGGCCCTTAACAGACATTGCAGAATTCAACAAGATGCCTTGACAGCAGCTGATTTTACAGAGCTGTTGGAGACTTAACCATTATTGAGTGAACAGATTTCAGTGAACCTTTATTAGTGAAATTCACASATCTCACCCCAGCGAGAGGGCTCTGCTGCTGCCGTGCAGCACAAGCCAGGCACAGGGATGCTCCGTTGAGGGGACTCACTGCTGCCAGATGATTTTCAGGTTCGGGGGCAGCTCTGCAGCCACRAGTTCATTGATCTTGGTCCCATACTTCACGGGGGTGCAATAGAAACCCAGCACGTCCCCGGCGCAGCGCATCTGGTGCAGTTGGGAGTTGGGGACAGCGTGTCCCAGCTCTGCTGCCAGCCGGGCCAGCAGGCAATGCTTCAGCCTGTTCTCCTGCAGGGGAGTCTGCTGCCAGTCCTCGGGAAGGGAGGGCCCAAAGACCTCTCTGACGTGGGACTCGAGGCAGCTCTGCAGGTCCTCAGGAGGGATGTAACTCCAGCTGCATGGCAAGGGGCAGGTCAGGCTGGGCTCACTCCTCTCCTCCTTCTCAGGAACTGCTCTATCTGCTTCCACTTTCCCTTCCTCCTTCCTCCCTCCCTCCCTGTTCTGCTGGCACCAGAACAGAAACAGCCTCTAGGCTACTCAAGACAGGGTCAGAGTATTTTTGTATTCGTGGTGTTTTAAACCAGACTCAATCCAGACAGTTCACATGCCATGGACTCAACAGCTCTGCTATCCATCCAGAAGTGCACAGGCTTTCCCAAGTTSTGCTCYCCACAYAGGCTGCGTCTGCAGAGCAATCACCCACACACCTTATTTCACTGGTCTGAGTGAAAACAGCATTTTTACGAGATTAGTTACTTGTTTTCTGTTACAGTTCTATTTTCTAATTTGCTGTGAATAAAAAGCATAGCAGAAAACAACCAATACTACAGAAGAAATCACTACCCACCATGCAGAAAAAAAAAATCATCACGAATTTTAAGTAAAAAAAATGTAACTTCTCATATGCCACAATCCAGTCAACAACCCGTGCGTGGTTTCATGTAAAATGTTACAGAGGATCTATTTTTCATTCCCGCGAAATCCCTCTTTTGCCACTCCTAACAAAAGCAGTGACACCTCTAAAGGCCCCAACCCTGCACCACTGCACCCGCCCGCAAGCAGTGCACCTCGGTGGGCGCTGGTTGCCCATAGAACCCGTGGAGTCTCCTTCCCTRAGGACATTCAAAAGCCGCCTGRACAAATCCTGAGGCACTTGCTCAGGGGGCGTCGGCCTAAGTGACCTCCGGAGAGCTACGGCCCGCTGAAGGCCCAGCATGCGGAGGCGGCCAGAAGCCRCCCSCCACCCCCCACCCTGTGCCCTGCGGGTACCTGCGGCYGCCCCAGAACGCCCTGAGCCCCACSGCTCCGAGCCCCGCCCTCCGCCGCGCCGCCGCCCSCACCGCCGCCATGCTGGGRGCACCTTCCCGCGGCCACTGCGGTGACGCATTTCTGCCGCGCCCCGCAAAACCTCACGGGAAATGTAGTCCGTCCCCTCAAGCCAGCCCCCTCGCTGGGAAACGGAATGTGTGAAAATTTCCTTAGGAAAAGGCGTTCTTTGATGTTTGGTCTTTGTGTGCTTTCAAGCCCAACATACAGGAAGGGAGATTTTGTCCGTGTAACAGAAAGTAGCCAACAAACTGTAAGTGATATAAAGATGTTGGAAAGGCAAATTACTTGTTGGCAGAATTGCCTTGTTAAGTTTAAGATCTTGACAGGCTTCAGTGATCTTAGACCTAGGGGGATTAGTCAGGCTTGGGAAGGAGGATGTAACACTGATAGTGGACACAAAGAGTGCAGAATTTACGGACCACAGGATATTTGGCAGAATCCCCAATACAAGGAACAAACTAATAAACTGTGCTGAATCAGCATCGGGGGCATCAAAGTTAATTCCAACAGGGGCAGATCGAGGCCATCGACTCACAGCCACCAACTCGAGAAACCACTGACGGAAAACAAAGAATGAGCCGGCACACTAATTAGCATGGGAAGCGAGAGGATCATTAACAACAGCAGACAGAACACTAATTGCTATGAACACTAGGTAACTTGTAGTCAATGAATATTAATTCCTTTGTTTACTAAAATATATAAATAGGAGTAAATTTTAGTAATCTTGGTGCTGATGGTGGCTTATAAGAAAGAGGGAGAGGGACTTTCTACACAAACAGATAGTATATGTAGAAGGGACAAGGGTGATGGTTTTAAACTAAAAAAGGGAAAAGTAGATATTTAGAATAAATTCTTTACTGTGAGGTCCTAACACAAGTTGCCCAGAGAAGCTGGAAGATTATTTTCCCATCCCTAGAAATATTTAAGGCCAGGATTGGACAGGGCTCAGAGCAACCTGGTCTAGTGGAAGCTGTCCCTGCCAATGACAGGGAGGTTGGAACTGGATGGATTAAAAAATATTATTTTTAAGGTCATTTCTAGTGCAAATATTCTGAGATTGATCTTGGATCAGAGTATAAGTAGGATGTTGCTCATCAGGAGCAGAGGATTCACTGAACTCAGGTATGTAGCGACCCAAAGGATCACAGCTGAAGCAAGAAAGAGGTGTTATTCCTGACACTACCATTAGCCTCTAGAGTGTTTTCTGGCAAATCACTTGCTCTTCGTTCATTGTCTGAAGAGACTAAATGCAAACCCTAATTATGCAGTGACTGTATCCACATGAAGGATTTTGGCTGTTTAGTTGTTGCCTGTGTGACACCCTGCTTACTAGGGCAGAGGCCATGGGGCAGTGGTTACAGGGTGGTGATTTTACCTGTTTTATCTGTATTTGTTAGCAGGAGCAGTGAGTGCCAGTGGCCAGAAGGAGCAGCCAGCAGAGAGAAGTGACCCTGAAAAGACATAGAGTCCTCTGGGTTGCCTGGCCCTGGCTGTTTATGGGGCTGCTCCAAGTCCTCATGAGTTGATTTGTATAGCACATAGCCAGGCAGATATATAACCTTAGGCCTGCTGTTTTTGCCATTTATGCTTTTTTTCCATGACAACCATCTGACTGTGCTATAGCTAACAAAGCTTACTCCTTTAACAGGTGTAATGAATATAAAGACCATAGCTGAATAATCACAGTGGGTAGTGAGTTGTGTTTGGAGCCTGCGAGCTCCTCGTTGATGGTTTGTTGGGCTCCCTGTTGGAGCCTGCGAGCTCCCTTGCCAGCGTTTTGTAGACCCTCGTGTTGGAGTAGTTACGTTCCCCAGTTCTGCTCGATTGTACCCCAAAAGCCTTTCCCTGCTGATTTCCCCCAGTTGGAAACTCCTTTCCCTGGTCCTAGTTTCTTGTCCCAATGCCTCCTGTCCCTTGATATCCCCTCCTCACCTGCCACAGCCGCCGCTCCCGCCATTTGAACCCCCTCAGCCGCTTGTCGCCATGCTGCAGGACGGGGCTGCTGTCAATCTGCAGACGTCCGTCCCACCCACGACTCCGCCTCACCACCTCGAGCTGTCCGTCGACGAGAAGGCGACGCCCCTATACAAATCGGGGCGCCCGGAGCCCCCTGGGACAGGAACGAGCCATAAACCACCAATTCCACCAAAATGCTTTATATCCCGGCGGACTGGAATGCCGTAACACCAAGGGGACTACTTGGGGACCCTTGCTGCGGGCCAGCCGGACTCGGCCTGTCTTCGGAGGTGGCCGACCAGAGACACGCCTGGACTCCAACGAGCCTATCTGAGTTCCTGAGAACCCTCGTCATGGACGGACTCTCAGCATTGCAGCGACACAAGCGGCACTGCTGAAGAGGTCCACTCCCCTTGGCGAAGCGGCGGCGCGGGCTATTCCTTAAAGAACACCCCTTTTTAATAAAGGCTTAAAAGGAGTTAAAACTATTGTCTCCTGCCCATTTATATCAACAGGGACACAGCAATGTGCTGAAGGTCAAACCACTAGTCTACAACATCAGCCTCGTAATTCAAGCTACRCAACAGGTAGGGCAAGATACCTTCATGTATGCTTTGTGTTAATTATTGCGGAAAACACCACTATAAAGGTGATTTGTAAGGACAGTCTTTGCACAGCCATGACTCAATGTGTGCAACCCCAAGACAGTGTGTAGCAGCCTCATCTCACAAACGATGGTTCTTCAGAGACATGAGATGCTTCTAAAGGTAGTGTTGTTATCTGTGGCCTGATTCCCGAACATTGCTTGCTGTGTACATCTCCCAAGTGTTTTAGTGTCTGCCACAGTTCTGTCGGCAGGATTAACCTCTCCAGCTGTGTCACTATTGGGTTATTTCCCTTTGATATACTTAGAGTTTCCCAGCCTCACCAGCTGTAACACTTTGTGGCTTGATCTTTGCAAGGACTACTGAAAACCACAGATGTGTGAAAGATATTGTAAAGTTTACACAAAACAAAAAAAAATATTGTGAGATAGAGATTAGTTTTCAATTACTATTTTATTAACATGATTGAATACACAGTCAGGTTTTCTAATTTAGGATTGTGGCTGCAAAATGTGATAATGGACAAGGTATTTGAATTGCTAGGGAACTACTGAATCTGCCTACTGTTCCAGGGGCTGAGTTTCAGACTGAGGAAGGGTGGGTTCATGATTCATTGGCAGCTGTTTGTTGTTTGGAAAGAATTCCTTTTCCTTGGAATGTGCAAATGAAAGAAGAATATCCCCTTGGTAAATTGTGGGAGTGAAGGATGGAGAGGAAGCTCAGCCATTCTATCTCCAGTTCAGTGGAGGGTAAGGGGAAATTAGATTTCTATATTTTTCTTTAATTTCTGAACATCTTCCACTGTGTGAGAAGAGACAGGAGGAAGGAAGGTTCCTGCGCTTTCAGTAGGTGTAGCTGGCAGTGAACAGTGACTGCATGGCAGCTGCATCAGTCTTCCCAGACAGGACATACTGTCCCCTGCAAGCCAAACTGTTAATCTGGAAAAAAAAAAAAGAAAAAAGAGAGAGAAAGAGAGAGAAATAATCAGCATGGAGTAAGAAAGGCGGATGTGTAAAGAACAACCARCAGGAATAACCAAGCAAGGCAGAAATAACAGAGTAATACCCATCAGTGAACATTAAGTGCCAGGAGGGGTGTGATCAAGAGCAGCTTTAGAAAGATGACAACATGTGTGCCTTTATGGAGAGCAGCTCTTCTCTGTGATGGGGGGAAGCCTTGTACCTGTGCTCGCTTGCGGAAGGCCTCTTGAGCAGCCTTCTTGTTCTCACTCTTGCCTAACCACGCAGCCAGGGCAGAGGCTTGCAGGGCTCTCCCATAGGAAAAGGTCAGTTTCCAAGGCTTAGGCAGAGGGGACTGATTCATGGCATTGAGGTTGAGAGAAGCCTCCTCTTCACTCTGACCTCCAGACAGGAAGCAGATTCCTGCAAGAAAGAGGTTTAGAAATAGAGTGTTCCAGCCACTTCAGTCACTTACCTTTACTTGCCAGAGRAGCAGGCATGTCAGAGGTAGGAGAGAGAGTGGGAATGAAGAGATAGGAATGAATCAGGAATCACCAGGAACAGCAGCAGGAACAGTGCGGAGCAGAGTAGTGACAGTTGCTATGGCTATATCCTGAGGGGTGTACTTCTTGGAGCAGGAATGCCCAGCTGTCACCATGTTGGGTTTCAGCAGTGTCCCCTCCAGGTACACGTGATGATCATTCAAAGCCTTGTAGACAGCAGCCAGAACCTGAAAACAGGAGGACTGAATACAGAACTCTGCTCCAATCTTCACCTCAGCCTGCTGTGAAATGACAGCTTATTCTTTGGTATTGTAGCATGATAAAACTGAATTTTGCTTTCTCATGAAATTTATCTCATGAGAAGATTGCAGTTGTGGAGAACCCGATGCTTTTGAGCTGATCAGGATACAACTCTTCATATTTAAGGGATTTGTCCCTGCTGAAATTGAGGTAATTGAGTGTGGTCCTGATACACCTTTTTGAGACTGAGAATATTTCACTTCGATGGCAATATGTCTTATATTGCCATTGAAGTGAAAATCCAAAGGCACGGAAAATACTCTTAGATTTCCTATTAGTTTGTTATATGCCTAGGAGCAGCTCATTTTTGTGATGCAGTTATGAAGGTCAAATCTCTTTGAGATCTGTGAGCACAAACTGCACTAAGTTTAGCTGCTGATTTGTGAGGGGGAGCACAGAGGGAGGAATCTCTTCTTACCTTCTCTGTGACATACTGACAGCGCTGGAGATCATGGTCTCCATCAGGCAGGATTTCTGGCTCCACGATGGGCACCAAGCCATGCTAGGAAAAGAAAGACACAGGGGATTCTTTAGGGCTATGGAAATAAAACTGTTCTTGTTTGCCCTGACTTTGGTGGTATTCCTTTGTGCTATGCTGCCCTTCCTCCCTGTCTTTCCCAAAACCATCACAGGGATTGTCCTGTTGAGCTACCTAGTGTTACCACAGGGAACAGGGAGAAGGGGAGCAGCATCTCAGGAGAGATTGTTCGAGGGAAGGTACCTGCTGGCAGATGCTGGCATAGCGTGCCAATGTGTTGGCATTTTCCTGGATGGCAAGTTGAGAGGGTGTTGTGCTGGTGATCTTCAGCACTGCACGCCACTTGCCAAAGTCAGCACCATCTTTCTTGTACTGGGCACAGCGTTCAGCCAGCCCATCTAGCCCTGCAGAGGGAGAACAATGCTTCACTGAAAGCTGCTTTTCAGCACAGAGCTCTTGAAAGTACCGTACTCCAGTCAAGGTTGCGTCTCAGGTGAGTCACCCTATGGCTTTTGCTGCCCGGGCCATAGCTTAGGCTCCTTACATCTCTCCTTACCTTGGATGGTGGTTTCTCCATTTGTTCCTGCCAGAGGTGCTGTGCCTTTATCCAGCTGTGGAAGACAGAAAAACAGGAAAGTTACAGAAAGGTGGGTCCAATTCTTTCCTTCTTACCCGTGTCTAGTCTGCCTTTGAAGGCTAACTGTTAGTAATGTGTGGACCTTAACATGCTCAGGGTGCAAAGGAAGGAAATGTTGGAGCAAAGGGGAAGAAAAACAAGTGAACCGGGAAAGAGGAGGGGCAGTTTGTATGTAGATGACTGCAGGGAATGACTCAAGAACTCTGTCAGATGTGGAAAGAATTAGATTTAGATTACTGCATGGAGAGACTTATTTACAGTGAGTAGATGGAAGTTGGTGTACAGGAAGTTCCAGCATCTAGTGCAAATATGTCTCTAGTTAGTTGCAGAAAARCAATGCAGAGAATTTTAAAACCAAGGACAAAAATGGGTGACAGGGGGGTGAGCCACAGGGAYGATGTTTTTCAGGAGAGAGTGCAGTCCCAAATATAATTTTCTCTGGAAATGGGGTTTAGATTATGGTGCCAGCCCAGCACATACAAATACTCACCTTAATTCCCACCACAATGCCTTTTTCCTTGATGAGTGCTGGGAATGGCTTTCCACTGCTGTCTTTCTGATAGAGGGTCTCATGGAAAAGGATCACTCCCCCAATGCTCTGGTTGATGGAAGTGTCAGAAGAGAAAAGGATCTCTCTAAAAGCTCGGCGGTTCTCCTCCGTGTTCTCCACATTGATCCGCTGCAGCCTGTTCCCCATGGTACCTAGTGAGGTGGACAAAGACCAGACAAAGAGGTCCTAGGCTTGGCTGGCCTCCAATAAGTAGTAATGAACTGGGGCTTCAGTTCAGCTTCCCTTCTCAACCCATAGTTTGTAAGCTTTTGTTGTTATAGCTGCAGCCCTTTTTGGCTGAATTTTTTCTGCTCAGACCACAGTTTCTAAGTGTTTTTCATCTACTCCACTGATTTCAAATATGAAGCAAAACTAAAAGGAAAAAAAATATTGCATACTGCTCACTGATTGATGTCTAGAACTCACCCACTGATTCATCTGCAGCTAGGATCCCCTTTCCTGAAGCCACAATCCGCTGAGCGGTGTCTGCAAGAGCTTTCTTCTGCTCTGGAGACAGTGCTGGGAACTGATGGGTCATGTTGATTTATCTGTGGGAGAGAATTACTCTTACAAGTAATTACAAGAAATTCTGGGGGAGACTGTGAACCAGTGGCACCACTCAGGTGCAGCTTCTGCACAACTCTTGGTGTTTGTCTGGTCCATATTGTCATAGGCAACATGACCAGAAATCCATTTGAGTTCTAGGCTTGGTGTCGGGAAAAACTAGAAAGAAATGCAGGAGAAACATCCTACTACATCCTTCTAGAACCGAAGTGGGAAAGCCTCTGCATTTTACCTGGATTTGCTCAGAAAATAAAAGGTCAGTCTGTCATAAAAACATGCACCAAGTAAAATATAAGCAAATTGGCAACTCTGCAGAGTTGTGATTCCTGTCAGTAGAATGCCAATTATTCCATTGCTTACCTTTAGACAATTCCTAATACTACTCCTCTTCTATTTCCTGCCTCTGTTGGCAGTATTTGCTGCTGCGTCTGGTTGACTTTCCATCCCCAACCTTTTGCCTGGGTTTGTAATTCTCGCCCCTTTGTCAGCTTTCAGACCTGTAGTGCATTGCTTCCTCTACAGAAGGTATGGGGCCTTAGGAGAATTCACCCCTCATTTCTATCTTTTTAGCTGTGCTAGAGGGTTACCAGCTGCAACTACCCAGCACCTGAAATCTCGGTTCTGTCTTGATACAACAAAATTCTTGGTCTTATTAAAGTTTTGGTTATATGGCGTGAAATTCCAGTTTCTCTGATCATCTAAATAGTCCAAGTTACTTTTCTGAGTGTATAGGCCTGCAAGTCTGAAACAGAAAAACTCTCTTCCTTCAGTTTATCATATCTGATAGCTAAAGCAACACCTGCGTTTTTATCAGTGGTGGTAAATCCAGAAGGTAATTGATTAAAAAAAAAACGTAAAAGATCTCAAATATCACGCTTTCCTCCAAAAGGGCAGGCCTCTGGACAGTGTTTGCATTTTATATTCCCAAACTCTGCCTGAGAGAGGAGTGAGAACATGCCATTTCCCAATTCATCAGAGATGGCCAGAAAGTATTTCTCCCTATGTAAGCATGTCAGCAGCTGAGTCCAACTTCTTATTTCTCTGCACACAGATGCTGTGTTGATGGGGAATCCTAGTTTTATCCTTCCTGCTGAAGGGCATAATGGGGAGAAACAATAAAGAGTTTGTCTGCTACTCATGATAGGGTACAGAGTTCTGTATAGCATGTTAAATGGTGCCAAAATTTTCTGTTAATGATGCCATCAGAGTATGGTAACAGCTGTAAATTCATGTCCCTGATTTATAGCTGAAGGTACTTTGGTACTGGTAATGTTATTCTGGAAGATTCAAATGGCATTGTCTGCCAGTACAGACCAGTCAAATGCAGTGTCCAGATGTCTGCTTTACCTCTTTGCAAGCTGAGACTGGAATTTTTCACATGTGGCTAACCACAGAGTGAGCCRTTTTAGGTTTAGAGGGAAGATGAAAGACTGCAGGATGAAGACTTAGTAAAATCAGGGAAGAGTTCTCTGCTTTTCAGTGGGCTGAAATGCCTTCTTGTTGTGGTCCTGTGGAAACAGGCTTAGCTGAACCCCTCTCTCCATATGCCAGCCTGTGGCCAGAACTCTGGGAACCATCCTTCTATTGTGGTGATCACAGCTCCATCAGTCCCGTCTCTTGGCCTTTTCAGCTCACTCAAAAGAATTTGAAAATCCATGATTTATGCTGCATAGCTACTTAAATTCACCTACAACTCTCCTTATCCCTCACCTGCTTTCTGTGTTGGATATATCTTAAAAGAGGAAACTGGCTTGTTACTATTATTACTGTAATAATAGCTAGGTGATGAGCACCTTAGTTAAAACCACACTACTGTTAAATAAGTAAAATGATAATCAATTCCAGTAGTTCAGAGTCTCTGTGGAGAAGCCTGGAAAATTGTGCTCTGGCAAGAATRCAATCTTGTCTACAGTCAAAGCTAATAAATTGCTAAATCAGGGTTGGGATTTTGGAGTTGCARTTTGGAGCTGTGTTACAACACCAGGAGGTGTATCCAGGTAACCTTGAATCCAGCTGGCTGGATAGTCAGTAAGATCATTAGTTGCTCTAGTCATGTTATGATGGGTACGCTTTCTTTCCAGCGACACAATAAACAATGAGACTAATGCCTGCTCTATCTTACTTGTTCCCAGTGTTTGCCTAAAGATAACAAAGAGACGCTTATCACTCAAAACCAGCCTGCAAGAYGCATTTTCAAAATATGGAAGTAAGAGTTTTCAGTAAATAATGCTGTTCCAAGTGAGTACTTTGAGAGACTGAAACAGCAAGGTATAGTTTCAGTGATGAATTGGAAGACAGCAAATTAGTTCCAGTTTCTATGCAAGTATCTCATTGAGTGTGAAGGAGCAGATGGAGATTTGCCCAAAGTCTCCTCAAAATGATCTTTAAGGCCATGGTGAGTGGTTCCCAGCTACTCTGATGAGCTACAGGAACGAATAAAAGGCATGGTGTTTCTAGCTGAAATGGTGAAGAAATGAGGGTAAAAGAACAATTTTAAGTCTTATAATAGCTCAGAGGTGCAGAATGTTCTAGTACCCTTGATTTAGGATTTTATTTTTCTGTGATTCTTTCATAAGAATCATAATTTCTGAGAATTTTCATGTCTKTATTCAGAAAGGATGTCTCTGCTGCAAGGTCATGCTCTGAGCAGGGGAGCAGGCAAAAGAGGAGTGGAGAAGCCTTACACTTCAGTAACAATTCATACAGCCACTTTGTAAAGAGTAAGCTCCCAGCACATCCACAGAAGCATTAACGCCCCCTCTTAAAGAGGTGGATATGTCACCTCACAGGTCCTGAGAAAAAATAGTTGTGCCCAGGCTGCCAGAGCTGCACATCTCATTTCAGTCTTCCAAGAACAAAGTCTATTTTTCTTAATCTGATTTATCTGTTTAAATTGACAACTTTTCCAGGAAGAAAAAAGTTCTAATTAATTGTGAACTCAGTAACAGTAACTGGGAGTTGTACCACCACTATGGTATCTCAAGAAGCTTTATTTTTATTTAACCATTTTAGGCTGTCGGCTGAGGGCCGTAAGCTCAAGTGATTTCAYATTGATTTTACATTGTATGAATACACTGCATACTCTTTGTAGTATYTGCTTATGGTTTGGTTTGTTTGGGTTTTTTTTTAAAGTCGAATTTWAAAAAAACCTTCAAAATAATAAAATTGCACAAACCCCATTTCCCCCAGCTTTGTAGCTGCCTAGAGTGTTTATCAGGCTTCAACAGCTCCTTTAACAGATTTCTTTGTTCAGCCCATAGCCTGTGGCCAGCAGGAAGTGGGACAGCACAGTTGTAAAAGTAATATTGTAATGCTGAAATCCTGGGTTTTTCTCAGCTACCATAAAGAAGGCCTGAGGGGAAATGCATGATGGCAGCACAAGCACTTGATCCTGTTATTAGTGAGAACCAAAGAGCAGAATCAAGATGAATAGCAGAAGGAACAATGTTACATTTCGCTTCCAATCATCTTAGAAATTTCAATACATCATTGGCATCTTTTCTTTCCAAGAACCTCATGTGACTGGCATYTTCTAATCTTACATTAAAAAAATCTCACCTGAGTTCCGGTTTGCAGATGGGAAAAGACTGAATCAGAATCTCTAAGGTTTTCTCTTGGGTCTCTTCACTGCCTTCTTTTATAAAATTGGTTCCAAAAGTGCAGGACCAAATTTTTAAACTATAGTTTGTATCCCACACAKGTAGCTTTTTTCTATTCAATTACTAATAAACACAGCCCTTCAACACCATCTCTTGACAGTAAGCAATACAAACTCTGCACACAAGAGATTTGCTTCCAAAGATCAGGGTTTGAAGAAGAAGCAGCTGAATACCTAAACAGATAAATACAGTTAGTAGGGACAAAGAAAAGTATTCAAAAATTTAACCTATCACATGTAGGCTCAGTGTTGGCCTGACTGGATTTACTTCTCTTTTACGCTTGTAYGCTTAGAGAAGGCAGACACATAATGACTTAGGCACCTTATATTCTCACTGCAGTGGATATCTGTGAATACTGGCTACACTTCCCTGTGGAGCTCTGTTAAAAAGCTGTTTCTAAATAAGTCTGGTTCCTTGGGCATGGGGAAAACAGATGGGTATGAACAGCTGGGCAAGCCTAGTYCCATCCTGCTGACAGAACACATTTTTATCTAGGCGGCAAACATCACACAGCTGGCAGGATTACTTGATATGTCTGGTTGATGGGCAGCCATCCAGAGGAGCCTGGTCGTGGAGGTAGGAAGAGGCCAACAGGAACACCATGTAGTCCAGCCAAGACAATGCACAGACATTGCCTGGGATGCAGAGCCCAGGCAGCCAGGGCTCATGGGATGAGGAAACAGCTCTTTGGAGATGGCCTAAGGCCCTGTCAGGCAATGAGATGAACATGGGCCTGAATCAAGGGCCCAAGCATCCGGTATGAGCAGCTTGGAGAGCCGGGAGAGGAGATGGGTTATCCCCCTTTGCTCAGCATTCTGTAGTTAACATCTGGGTACTGCATCTAGTGTTGGGCCCCTGCAGTACAGGAAAAACACTAATAGCTTGAAGTGCATTAGTTCAGTAGATGCCAGG
Source organism: Alauda arvensis (assembly GCA_902810485.1). Taxonomy (NCBI): domain Eukaryota; kingdom Metazoa; phylum Chordata; class Aves; order Passeriformes; family Alaudidae; genus Alauda; species Alauda arvensis. Next base: position 443,706 of record CADDXX010000629.1, read on the forward strand.
GAGAAGGTCAGTGGCTGCAGCACTTGCTCTGTGAGAAGTCTGTAGAGCTGGGTCTAGTTCAGCCTCAAGCAGCAAAGGCTTCRGGGGCACCTCTCAGTACCCAAAGCATRTGATTGAAGAGGCAGAGCTGGGCTTTTCACAGTGGCTGTGATGGGACAGTTAGAGACAACAAGCTGAAACTAAGGAGATTCAGACTCTATATGAAGAATTTTTCACTGTTAGGACAGCCAAGCAATGTAACAGATTTTAAAAGAAGGCTGCAATGTCTCTATCCTTGGAGGTTGCCAAGACCCCCTGAATAAAGCCCTGAGCACCTGGGTCTGACCTCWTGTCTAACCCTGCTTTGAGCAAGAGGGGATTGGACTACAGACCTCCTGTGTCCCTTTCAGGCTGAATTGCCCCATGACTCTCTGCTGAGTACCTGCTTGAAGGAGTCAAAGTGGAAGTGGTGCCTCTGGTAGATATTAAGGAGCTCTCAGCAAAGAATGGAACGTTTATCCCATCATTTTACACTGAGATGAAGCAAAATGTTTCATTTCTGGATTCTAAAAAGTCTCAGGTGWATGGGACAAAAAGGAATACTCAGACTTCTGTCACTTAGAAAAAGGGGCAGATGTTTTTGATTGACATGCTAATGTCACCATCTCCGTAGGTCCTTAGGGGCATATATAATTGTAAATTGCTTGGTTGTTTTTATGCTCTCTGGTATTTTTTACCATTCTCATGTTCTGTCTAGAGACCTTGATTCAACATCCTCTGCAGTCCTTGATGGAAGGACTCTGAAGTTCCCTGTGCTGATTCCCCTGTTAGCCTAAGAGCTGTATGCAAGCCCTATTTCATTTCCCTAATAACTATTGAAAGGAGGTTGTGTTCTGAGACCTGTCCTCTGCAGTCAGTGCAGAGCATGCCGAATGGCTAGATTTGGCTGAGGTGGCAAGAAGATGGTTGTTTGGAAGCAAGTTATTGGGGAAAAGCTACTTCTTTTTCAGGGTTGGACTTCTCTCAGAGAATGTAAAAAAACTGCTCTTGGACTTGCGTAAGAATTCAGGTCTTGTATTTCCAGCAGGGGAGGCTGGGGGAAGCAGTGGTGAGAGTCTCAGGTGGACTAAATAGTTTTGGATAAGCACATGGGATAGTTGAGTAAGTGACTGAGGATCACAGACTCAGTGAGGATTTGAGCTGAYCAAGCAATTTACTGAAGCTGACTGTTCACAGCTTGAAAGGTTACAGACTACAGATGCAAGAACAAGCTTAGTTTTCCTGCACTAGAGACCTTTTACCCTCTTGCCAAATAATCTTCTCACACCACTGCACTAATGCTTCAGAAAAAGCTGCACAACAAACACACATAATTGCAATTCTGTCAGCACTGATGTCTGTCAGGACCAGCTGCCTTCTTCAGTTTTTTTCTGTTCTCCTTGCAAAACAGAAATTTATGTACACCTCAAGCAAAAACATGAAACAAAACAACAGAAAGCAATGCAGGTCTATTGCTCTAGTCCCCTTAGGCAGAGGATTCACTCACTCACTCACTCACTCACTCACTCACTCACTCACTCACTCACTCACTCACTCACTCCTGGAGTTCCGAGTGATTACGCTAAGTTAGAAAGCCAGTGTTAGCAGCAAATAGATCACTTTAGAGGACCACTGCACAATGGCTGAGTGCTTATTTCTCACTGTTCCTGAAACAAAAAAAAATTAAAACCAAAAACAACTTTCCAAGCCCACTGTAGATAAACAAACCAGGTCTCAGCTGCTGATATATGTACCAGCTTTACAGTTTAGAAATTAAATTATTATACTTACTTGTCTGTGGGCAGTGTCTCTGTTGCTACAAGCTTCGGTGAGGTGTTCGCAGGCAAAGAGACTGAGTCCTTCTAATCACTAACTTTTATAAAATTCTTGGTGGGGCTTTTTTTTTTCTTTCCTCCCCCACCCCCACCTCCTTCAGTGTCCCTCCTCCCCCGCAAGCTGTCTGGGGAGGCGTCACTTCTCAAGGTCAGTCATTGGCTATCAGACCACCACCACACACCTCCAATGGGACCTGGTCATGCTCCTGCTGTTCTTCCCATTTCCCCTCCCCTGTATATATAAAGTGATCCATGCAGTAAAACTGAGATATTTCCCAGTTATTTCAAATTATTGCTCCTCTTTCTAAAACATACCAAAAAGAACTTCAAGAGAAATCATAGAAATTGTTTACAGGTATCTTGGATATAACTTTATCATTTGGTTAGATTTTCTGACAGCTTATACTTAGGAAACTGCAGGAAGAAAGAGCAGACAAAAAATGCAGAAACAGATCCTTAACTGCCATGAGTTGGTATAATTTCAGGGGCTTCCTAAGTGTTATGCTGCTTTTCCTCAATGGAAAGTCTAGCATGGAAACATATTTTCCTTTCCCAGTTGGTATATGGAAAGGCAAAATGCAATGGTACAGTATCAGGTTTAATGAAGGAGCAAGTTCTGATGTCCTGTAACACAGTGTACCTGTGAAATTAATGGTTGTCAGACTAAACATGCTGACATTGAGGTGTACAGCTTCAAGCCAAATTTTCCCCCAAATCCCACTGAGATGCCCGCTCATATTGCAGTGATATGCAAACTTCTCTGTTGCTTCACAGAATTTTTCAGTCAAAAATACTGATGCTGTATAAATGATATATCAGCACTGCAGTTTATATGAATCTGCACTATGACCATTCACCAAATCCAGGCCTACAGACTTGATTATTTACTTTATTTTCTTTCTCCATATCCTGCAGGCCAGTACTCCTGGAGGGAAGTATAGCACAAGGACTGCTGGACCTCATACCCTTCAGGAACAACACTTCAAACTTCATACTCTCAGGAGCAACATCCTCTGCAACCTTGGACATTGGCATGTTTTTACCACAGAGAACCAGTGTTTGCCTAAAGAATGACGTGGTTTCTCCATTTGTTTGGTTGGTTCCTGCAGTGACCCTTTGGCCTTTACATAAACAGGTGAAATGCCTGATTTCTCCTCTCCCCACAACACTGTCTTCCTTAGGGCACTTCCTCCTTGAGCCTCTCTTGTGCAGCTGTGTGCCAAGATCAGTGCTTGTGGGAAACCTTAGGAAACTGCCATCCTGACAGTCAGCAGAGAAACCTCTGAAGGAGCTGACAATGCAATCCAGTCAAAGGCCTTGTGCATGTGCTCCTCTGTTTTCTTTCATGTTACCTATCCTGATCCATTCTCTTTTTGTGCTGAAGGAAGCTGTGGCACATAACATGGACATAAAGCCTTCCCTGCTTTACAGTGTTTGCTTTACATTCCATTTCTCCCATCCTAGCAGAAAGACAAACCCATTGTGTTTTAAAGTTTTTCTGCCTTAACAGAAGCATGTAATATAGATTCAAAATCTTTTTATTTAAATACCTTATCTAAGACCCTCTTGAGATCAAGAAGGTGTCATAATGGTGGTCTTCTTTTTCAGAGTCAGTTTGAGTCCTCTTGTTCCTGGTTTGGCTAGAAGCTGATACAGGAGGGAAGTTCTTGGAAGTGTTTTATTCCCAGTCTCATCTGCAATATGGTCTCAGAGGCTATTAGAAAAAATCTATTGGACTCTTCTTGAAAAAAAGCAGTTTCAGATATTTAGATACACTTTAAATAATCCTCTGCAGCCCACCTTACATTTTTAACTCTTTCAGAAGTATATAAATTGATTTCCAGATTGATAATTGCTGTTGGTGCTTTTCCAGGCCTTCCAACCCTTTGATCCAGCACTTCAAGCATAGGATTACAGGTCCTCACAGATATTTTGGAGACAGAGGAAATAAAAAGGTGAATGGACAAGATGCTTGATTTTTTTCACCTTATTTAGGAATGGGAGCCTTTTCAGATCAGAAAATGGAATGAAGAATTGTAGTAGATTAGATCACTGTAAAATGTTAGTGTGCAGACCCATCACACTGACCATAGTGTGCAGAAATTACAAGGATATTAAAATGACACTGGAAAAGTACATACTTCCATCACACATAATCATACTTTGGGGGTACTTGTACRTCTTAAAATGAGGTTAGAGTAGTATCGTTTCTTAAACAATTATAAGAGGAAAAAGCTTGCATCATGAGTGGTACACAGTGTACTTGCATTTACCAAACAACTAGCCCATAAAAAGTACCAAATCACTGCCTGCACCAAGTATTCCATGGCAAAATTGATGTATTATCCCAGCTGTGTCATGGAGATAGTATTTCAGCTCAGATCTGGCAATGCTCACACCTTTTCAGTGGCCATAAAGGCAGGGCTCCCAGTGGGAGTTCAGTTTCAGTGGTAGAACCATCTCTCCTCTGCATCCCTGGGGTTCCTCATCCCCCTCTGCCTCTGGCATGGGAAAGAGGACATAGGACAAAGATCCCAGTCAAGGATAAAGATAGAGTGAACAAGAAGGAAGGCCAGTTGCACTAAAGAACAACTACTTTCAGTTTTTTGTATTCTTAAAAATGGTTATTCAGACTATTGCAGTGATTGCTGATTCATGTTTTTAGTGAAGAATATAGTAATTTATGAGAGAAAGGATTACTAGCTGATTTTGARTTTTGGATATCTGAGAATTGATTGCTTAAATACATATCTAACTAAATACAGCGACCTGGAATTTTCTGCACAAATTATGGGGTTTATTATGTGTTCATGAGACAGCTGATACAAGCAGTCTTGCAATATAAAAAACTTTATATCGGTGTTTGAAACATCACTGCAAACAAGATGCATAACTATTTACAGAGCTTAAATGTTCATTGTTGTGCCTTCTATGGCACAGAAACAGAAAGTGGTAATTAGCTATAGAAGAGATTGCTTAAGTTAAAACCCAAGAAATGTGTCACAACATTAGTGAATCTTCTATTTTCATGAGATTTTGCTGGTGTCAACTTTTTCATCTGAAATTCCCACAGAAAAGTTGACAAAAGTATGCATTTAAAATATTAAGGACCATTGAAAACTGTATTCACATGTGGCATGTGAATTGTTACATGGATTGTTACTTAGGTCTTAATTTGTGGGTTTACTTTTTGGAATTTGACAATGCAAATAGTGGATTTTTGTAGTAGAAATTAATTTAATTGCTGTCCTTGTTATATCCAGCATTGCTGTCAGAGGATCTGACAGTTGTGCACTTAGGTTTTAGGTGAAGTCTTGCTGGATAAAATGTATTAAAATCAACAGAAAGCCTTTTTTACAGACAGTAAATAAAAATATTTCAACTGCTTATAATTTTCCAGATTGTGACTTTTATTCTGTTTCTAGCAATATAATTCTGATAATGTTCTGCCTTTAACTACTCAAATGAACTAGCATTTTAAATCTAAAAAAAAAAGTAAATGGGAAGAGAGAAAATTTGTAGTACACCTCAGGAAGAATAATGAAAAAGAAATGGATGAAGCAACTTCAGAGATTATATGGTCACCACAAGAAAAATTACAAACATACAGCTTCTTTCTGCACTTAAGTAAATTAAGTGCTACTTTTGGATGTAGTCAGACCTGTAAAATGGATTGAAATGGAATGGAAAAAAACACTGGGAGTTGGAAGAATGTCCATGAATAATATGCATCCACATGAAAAACACCTGGCTCTGTTCCCCCATGAGGCTGTTACCTGCATGATGGGGTTAAAGTCTAATCTGAGCAGGCTTGAGCATAGTGGAGTCTGCCTCCTACCCACCTCTCCACCCCATGCTGGATGTTGCCTGTTTTCTGTACTCTGCAGTCTTGCTTAACCTTCTCAAAGTCCAGCTTGTTCATCCCTATCTAATCAGAGGTATTATTTATTAGGTAGTTTGTTTTCCTGAGTCACCTACAGGCCCTCACCCCCAATATGGAGAGCCTGGCCGTTTAACTCCACTGGAAGAAACACCCCTGTATTTCTGGCTCAAGAGCAGAGTCTGCAGAAAAGTACATTGAGGGGGCTAGGGGGTGTTCGGCAGAACAGACTCAGACCACCAAGGAGATTGCACAAGGAAGGGTTTGCTTTGTTCTGCATTCTGTGTAATCTAAAGCTGGGCTGCAACAAACATCATGATTTGGAATGAAAAACAGGCAAGCATGCAACACTGCTGTTACCAAAACACAGGTATTTCCACTAATTTCAATAGTGGGTATAGCAAACAAGGATACAACTTTAAATCGAGCTGCCTGTGGCAACTTTCCTGGGCTGTGAAAAATGGCTATAACAGCATTTACGGGAAGGTAAATGCTGAAATGAGAGTCGTCTCTGTGCCTTTCTGTTGACATTTTGTTTTTAAATAAAGCAAGGCAAACACCTGGCTTCTATAAAGGGAGACATTTAACTGTTTATTACCTGTTTATCTGAGYGGTACGTGGTCCCCCAAAAAAGCACAATTAGGTGCTGCATGTTAATATTTGCARTAAGTTTGTAAAATACAAACCACAACGGMTGTCTGAACTGGACCAGCTTGCTGAAAGGACTGTTTGTAAATGTGGTTTCTGTCCAGGAACACTGGACACCAAGGCAGAAATTCTAAGAGAATGCAGGCACAGCTGCCCAGWGGCTTACAGACAGAACAATGAAATGTAACTTTTCATTAGCATTTAAAAATCACTGTCGTTTCTAGCTTCCTAGCCACCAACATGGCATTCCTAGTTTGCCATGAAGAAAGAAGTCATGAGGAGGGATACTGATGTTGCTGACCCTTAGCCTGTAGGTACAACTGCCTGATGGGGTGGATTCTGCCAAAACTGTCAGGACAGATAATCAGTGGAAATGAAGTTACTCCAGAATGGAGACATGCAGTGAAGAAGCACAGACCACAGAGTACCTAATTCTCTATGCATTTTTGGCAGGTGTGTGTTTTACTGAAGATTATTCAGAGCCACAAGTTGGGCCCGGCCATCTTCTGAATTTGGGTATGATGTCTGTAAAGTTGGTGTGGAAATACACAAAGTGAGACTCTGACTTTGGGAGAGAAACTGCCTTTGTACAAAATRCCTTTGTAACTACAACTGTCTCTCACAGAAAATTACCTTTTTTGTTTTGTGAAATATGTACCCTCTCTATACAAAAGTAAGCCAAATTACATTCCACCATTCAGAACTTGATTTTACATCAAGTCCCTGTTAAAATGCCTTGATTTTGATTGGAGAAGGGCCTGAGAAACCTGGTCTAATAAGACCTACTTTAAGTGGGGTTGTATCAAAATTATAACATCTGTGCCAGTGCATGAACATGGGAGTATCTTTCTTTGTCAGATATGGTAAGGAAAAATGGATCTACCAATCAGGAAAACAAACAGTGGGACACAGAAAGAAGATACTATTAACAGAGGTTTTATAGAAGGGTTGTTTATTTTGTAGAAATACTTTGTAGAAAATTTGCTTGTAAATAACTTTATTAAAAATATGAAACAATTCAGCCTGTATCCAGACAAACTGCTCCTGAAATACCCAATCTGGTGATTCACAGCTCCTCACCACAGGAAGGAAGGCTTTTCTCTCTTCAAATGCTGTGCCTTCTCACTAAGACATTGATGCCTGCAGGAGTTAAAAAATCCTTTTGGACTTCTAATCTACTAGAGACCTGTCAGTTTATGCCCCATGTTCTGCCGGCACCATGTTTATGCTGGACATACTTTGCAACCAAATGTAGATTTTTTTTTAAGATAATAACTCCCTCTGAACTGTCTTGGGCAATAAAGCCTTGAGTCCTGCTGATGATCCATCAAGAAAGACTCCTCTTGTGCAAGCAGCAGCTGCTGCATTGAAGAATTGTCTCCAAACTATTGGGAACGAACCAACATCCAAGCAGATCCATCCTGTTTGTTTCAAAAACAGTCACTAAGTTTGTTTTAAAGTGAAAGAAACCAAGCTCATTAGGCCACATTTCAGGGAGCTAATACCCTGCTGTGAACTTCCATCGCCCGAGATGGGGCAACTCAGCCCCACTCCCCTCAGACAAAAGAGAGGGCAAAGGCTTTTGGTGTGTTTGAAACTGCATTTTTAGCCTGAACTGCAGAATAAAATCCAACAGGAATTAAGAATTCACAGTAGCCTCCCATTCTCTGTTCTGAGGGTGATATGCACTTCTCTGACTTCTAATTTCTGGTAAAACATGCAGCACGGAAAAGAGAAACAAGACTCAGTCTGCTCATGGAAGATCAGAAGGCAGCAGCAGGACCCCTTCCCTGGGATGCCCCATTGGCAGGGTGGGCACTGTGCAAGTACCTGAGTAACTCAGAACAGCTCCCTGCAGGCTCAGCAAAGCAGCACCTCTGTTGTGAAGGTGAGTTGTACACTTTAGGAAATTGTCCCAGAAGGACATAAAGAATTTATTAACCTGCTTCTTGCATAAAGGAGTTTGTTCTCAGCTGGTTTATCTGGAACTCTCACACTGGCAAGTTCAAGCCCTGGGCCCTCTGCACATTGTTTGGTCTCACAGTCAAATTCTGTCACCTCCTATATCATGAGAATTGTCCCCCAGTTTAGAAGGGATGCCTCAAATTCATGTTTTTAATTTTCAGCAACGACGCTCAGTTAAATGATTAACCTCCCCTGGACTTTTGAAATGTCAAGTTAAGTACTACTGGACAAACAGGAAAATAACTTTGAGACAAATAAATGGATAAATCATTTCCCCACATCAAAACATTTATTAACTAGATACAGCTTCTTTRTTGCTTCCTTGTTTTCTTTCTTTCTCCTCTTCTTTTTTTGTCCTATTTCTTGCTGTGAGATTTTCTTTGCAAGAATGAGATGAATGAAAAGAACTGAGCACTGTCCTGGATTTCTAGAGTACAAAGATACAAAAGAGAGAAGAACAAGCCYACCACACTGAAACATYCACAGCTGAAGATACAGAAACCAGTTCTATGTGCAGGCACTTGGAGGAATAAATATACAGTGACACTCAAATCCTGACACCCAAACCTCACTGTAGTGAAGCCAGAGGAGAGATTTGCCCACCTGCCACTGTGTGACTACCCTGGCATCTCCAGGGCTTTCAGCAACTGGGAACAAAATATGGTTTTGCCTGTGCCATTTTTCCAGTGTCCTCTGTCAGGAGGCCAAAGGCCTTGCCTTTGGAACAGCATGGAACCCACAAGCAGTTTTTACTCACTCTAATTTCCAAAGATGTTCTAAAAGCTGATTACTGGAAAGCAAAGCACTGCGGTGATGCTGTTTCTCAGCTAACCTGCACTGTGCCTTTGTGCTGTGTAAGTGATACCCACTGTGCTGACAGAGGGAGGGTTGCCATTTTCTTTGGTTTCATCTCGCAGGAGTTTTAGGTATTTCTCACCAATAATCAGACTTGTTAAGAGTTTAAGGCACAAATCACCTGGGAGAGAGCTGGGAGAAGAAAATTCAAGGCAGAGCCCTTCCATTACCAAAAAGAAAAACTCAAACAACTCCCACCAATTAAACTCAACAAAAAATATTTTTCCAAATCAAGGAAAATGGTTTTAAAAATAGTTCAACCAAATGCCACCTCAAAGTGAATTTGATTCAAAGCTCACTAAAGCCAATATGGGCATTTCATCAGATATACCCAATTTTTGCTTGTTTTCATTTAGTATGAGGTCTCTTGTCATCTGCAAGGTTTTATATTTAACTGTGCCCACAGCCCTGGTGCAAAGTACCTATCCCAGATTCCTATCACTGCTTTCTGCCAAGAGCAGTGAATGAACCTCTCCAGCTGAGCTGGAGAATGAACAGCTCCAGAATGAACAACTGATCCTGCACAACAGCACCTGATCTAATCTTTCCTTTGCCTCTGTGCTGAGGGAAAGTCAAGGTAAATTCATTTTGAATGTCTAAATTCACCTACTGGCTGATTAAGACCTCTTTTAATGGATCCAGTACAACGAGTGAGATCCCAACCAACACAGCCATCATTGTGTACAATGCGTGTCATGTATCAATGAAAATRTGCGTTTGTGACCCATCTGTGCAACACCAGTGGCTGTGATTCTGTTTTTGTATCTCTACTCTCAGAGATGACCTTTAATGAAGCAGCAGTGGTTTTGTTTTTAAGARCCTCTGGTGGAAGCAAAAGAAGTGGGAATGGTGGAGGTCCAGATAGAGAGACAATAACTAGAGACTTCATAAATTTGAAGTATCTAGGCAGAACTTCTGGGGAAGTTCCTGCACTTCTGCTTCTGAAGGGTCTGCTCAAAACCACGGCTGTGGAACACAGACAGGTCAGAGATCAGACCTTAGTAAGGATGGGGAAATAAGGCCTTCCCCTCCTCATTAGCTTCAATTTGAAACATTCACTTTGTCCAATACTTCTGCTACCCTAAGGTGAGGATCTTTGTAACCACTGTCTAGGAGAGTAGGCAGGAAAGCTGTGCATGTTTTGGTGTGAGARCWTTTCTTTGAGAATGGCTAAGGGGAGTGAGCTGGAATCYTCCACTCCCCTCCCAGGTGGTGCATGGTGATTAGTTCCAAGTTCATATTAAATAGGGTCTGGATGTACTTAAACTAACTTTTTAAGAAAACTTATACTTTTAGAGAGAGTTATTCTTTGTCCACACGGAGACACAGGTTGTCCAGTGCAAGAAGCACAAAATCCAAGTCTGCACGTTGTGCCTCTGCCCCATGGCAAGTGCCCTGGGAGTTTTTTGTGTGGCAAGGCAGGAGCAGCTCACAGCAGTTTTGGGTCGCTGTTCAGTCGGAGGCTGGAGTACATCCCCACATGCCGCACCAGGTTGGGCTCCACCACGAAAGCGTTCTCGCCMTTGCCCCGCAGCAGCGAGTAGAGGGCCRTGTCCTTGGCAAAGCCCTGGCGGCAGCGCAGCCCCCGCAGGTATCCCGAGGCCCGGCGGGCAGAGGCAGCAGGAAAGAGCATGGCGGGCGTGCAGCACTCACTGGCTGGCACCACGTTGTAGAGCGCAGGGTGCAGGCGGCGCAGCTCCAGCCCATAGTGCCGCCCCACCAGCTCYGACAGGGCCATGCTGTACAGGGCAAAGAACGCCACCAGGCACCAGCTGGGGCCTGCCCGCCCTGCGGCCCAGCAGTATGCACAGGTCAGCACCGGCCCCAGGAACATGCCCAGGCCCAGCCACTCCAGGATCCTCATGGGCTCAGGGTTAAAGTAGCGCTGGAGCCTCTCAGGGTGGTACAGCTTGAAGTAGAGAGCATCTCTGAGGTAGGGCTTGGAGAACCGGGCCAAGAAGAGGTGCTGCAAAACAGGAAATATCTCCTCCTCTGGCACAGCATCATCTTCCACAAGGAGGATGTACTCTGGGTTRTACACCAGCAGTGACTGCTCGAGGCAGAAGACATAGTCCTGCTTCTCCTTCTCAAACTGGTTCAGGCTGGGGTCAGGATTCTCTCCAGTTCCATCACGACTGACCACAGGAAAGAGGCTGCTCAGCATCCTGACATCCTGATGGCTGCTGGGGTCTGACTCCACATTACAGAGAAGCATGMGGTGGCTCTGGCAACGCRCCCCACATTTCTGTAGGAGGCGGTGGAAGTGGGAGGCCACTTGCAAGACATAGTGGAAATCATTCCGCCTCTGCACCGTGATAATGGTGATCAGCAGCAAGGGCTGGAAGGCAGCGCTGCCAGAGGCCTCGGAGGCATTTGGCATC
>CADDXX010000630.1:0-11692 GCA_902810485.1 Alauda arvensis
GAAGCTGATTGTGCTGTGGCCCTGCAGGTGATGGGGAAAGTGCCAACGATTTCCATCAACAAGACAGATGGGTGCCACGTGTACCTGAGCCAGAGCTCCCTGGACTGCGAGATCGTCAGTGCCAAGTCCTCAGAGATGAACGTGCTCATCCCCTCTGAGGGGGGAGACTTTGTGAGTGCTGCCCTGGGACCCTCCTGGGGCTCTGCTCTGCTCTGAGCCCTGCAGGCACTGCTGCTTACACTGGGGTACAGTTTAGGGGTTGTGGATGATGAGCTGATTTTAAAAACCAGCAAAAAAAACAACTGTAAATCAGATTATTGCTGGTTTATTATCATTATTTGCTTCTTCTTCAGGAGCTCTTGGGGACCAGAACAGGCACCAGGGGTGGTGCAGGAGGGGACAGCACAAAGCTGGGACAAGAAATGCCTGAAGCACTGGGGGTGATCTCAGTCATCAACTGATTTTTGACTCCAGGTTTCTGTTTTTCACCCTCCAGACCGAATTCCCTGTCCCAGAACAGTTCAAGACAGTGTGGAACGGGCAGAAGTTGGTCACCACTGTGACAGAAATCGCTGGCTAAGCCCAGAAGCTCCAAGGCTCTCGCCCTCCCCTGGCCCTGCTGTGGGACAAATCTGCTTTCAGATGATTCTCTTAGATTTCCTTGTACCTTTCTGCTCTCCAACTGCTTCTCTTCTGCCCGAGGGACACAGCTGCCTGCCCTCTCTGGGACTCCTCTGCCTGGGGCGTGGGGTAGGTGGTGGCTCAGTGATTGTCCCCCTCTCTCAGCAGGAAGGTTGATTTTTCTGTCCCCTTGTCCCCACCCAACTGCACCAGTGGATGAGAGTCTGGCTGAGCTCCACAGCCAGCCCTGCCAGTTTGGCTTTCAGAGTGTTGTTTTTGTATTGCCTTTAAGCAGGAACTGTTCATGTCAGAGGAAAGTTTGTCCCCTTTTTTTAACGAGTCTGTCAGGACCCAGCAGCTGGGGCAGGAGGCTTGGGAAGGTCCTGGCAGCTCCTTGCAGCTCTCTGGAGCATCCCAGGACAYGGCAACGGTTTTGTGGGACCAAAGGCTGAGGACCTGGGCCAATCCCACCCTGATCTCCCCTTCCAGCATTCCCACTTAGCTCAGTGCATTCCTGATTGTGCCATGACAGGAGGCTCTCMCCCCCCAGTGCCACAGGAAGGCTGCAGTGCTGTCCCCAGGGCCCCCCAGCAGCCAGGCTGGGAGCTTGGAGCTGAGCACTCCTCATTCCACGAGCCCTCCACCTCCTCAAGGGAACCTCTGCCCCTTGCTGGGGCAGCTGAACTCGGGTTCAGTCCCAGGGTGTTCTCCTGTCCCCTTCCCCAGAGGAAGGGCCTCCTCCTCCTCCTCCCTGCCAGGGCAGCAGTGCAGAGCTGTAAATACCCACGTGGGATCAAGTGGCTTCCTCACTCTCCCTCATCTGCAATCAGCCCCCTCTGAACCCTCTCCCTGTTTTCCTCCCTTCCTTGCTTGGCTCTTTATTTTGGTGGAAGCTCTTGGCCTCTGTCCCAGGGAGCAGTGAGGGATCTCCCAGTACTGTACTGACCCACACAAGGGAGCTGCACGTGCTTTTCACCCTCATCTTTGCAATGCCTCGGGTGGCAGGAGCATTCTCTGAAATGCATYTCTTCTGTAAAGTGTCAATGTTCTTTTTCTCTAGTACAAAACTTACAAAAAAAAAAAAATTATGCAAATTTTTTTTTTTTAAATTTTGAAACTGTCCTGTGAGTTGTACTTGTCTTCTCCTGAGGCTTGTGAAAAAAAAAACCAACAAAAAAACCTTTCTTATGTACTTAAAATTATACAGAAATAGAATAAAGTTAATGCCAACTTGCTCATTTCTGTGGCTCTGGGCTCTTTTTGGGGGCACAGGAAGGACAAAGGTGCCCCTCTCTGCCTGGCCCTGCCTTGGTTCCTTTGAACACTTCCCCAGGCTTTGCTCAGCTCCCCTCCAAACACAGCCAGGAGCTGTCCAAGCTTTTTTATCAGTGGGTTAGATGGAAAGTTCTTTATTGATTTCAGTTGTACAAAACAGCACAAACCAAGCTGTTAGTGCAAAACTGTTCAAGCTGTTAATACTGTTAAATTTTCCCTAGAAACCCCTCAATTTGGCCTTGAAGGGTGGGCTGGAACCTGATTCCCCTGCCCCAGGGAGCTGGGTTAATGCTGCCAGGGTGTCCTGCAGCAGAACAAACCCCTGGCACAGCCGGGGACCAGCTCAGCCACAGCTCTGAGGTGGATTTCCCTCCTGGAGTGTGTCAGAACCAGAGCAAGGCTCAGCCCAGAGGGAGTGAATTCCATCCTGGCCATCCCTGCTGAGCTGAGCCCCCCTCTGTTGTCCCCCTTCCCCAAATCCCTGCAGGTCTGGGAGCACTGAGTGCTGCTGCACAGTGGCTGCTGTTAGAAACAGTGGGAAATCCCTGCCCAGGGATTTTCCTCACTGGAGGAAGGGGAGGATGGTGCTGTCAAACCACTCCTCTGAGAAGTGCAGGTGGTCCCCCTTGACCCCCAGGAACACCAACTTCCCTRCTCTGTCCATCTCCTGCAGCCCCAGGCGATCCTGCAGAGACAAGGGGCAGCTTCCACCTCTGCTCTTCTCCTCGTGGAGAGGAGGAAAAGGGAATTTCAGGGGACTCTTGGAAGAGGAGCAGAGCTGAGAGGAATTCCCTGAGTCACAGCAGTGCCAGGGAAATGAATCCCCACACAAACAGCTCCTCCAGGCGGGGGCAAAGCCCCAGGAGTGACAAAAGCAGAGTTTTTTTGGGGCCTCAGGGACAGCAAAGAGGGGACACAGCAGGAGCCCCCTGAACTCACCTCYTTGTACAGAGAGGTCTCCTGCAGAGGGATGGTCTCCTTGGCTTGGCCACTTTTGTAAAACCCAAACCACTGCACAAAAATGGATTTAAAGAAATGCAGGAGCAGCTGCTGARGGGCTGCCAGGAGCCAGGCAGCTCCTGCTGGAGGCAGGGCAGTGCCAGCCCTGCCCCTCTGCCACCAAAGGACAAAGCAGASACAAGGAAAGCCCCAAAACCTGCCCTGCTCCCCTCACCTCAGAGATTGGAGGGTCCACCATGGTGTCATTGAGGAATTTCACCATCACAAACTTCTTCAGAGCCATCAGGTTTTTCTTGTAGGTCTCGTTGATGCCCTGGATGGAAGCAGGACAAACCCAAGGCACTTGGGAGAGCCCAGAGCCAGGGACACTGAACCCTGCCAGGCTCTCAGGGTCCTTACCCTCTCCTGGTTGATGTCAGCCAGGAAAATGCTGTTCTTCCTGTACTCCTCCTCCTTCAGGGGGTCGTGCCARTACTCAGCTTGCACCAGGCTGGCAGAGGGGACAGAGCAAGGCTCAGCCTGGCCTGCCAGGGCTGCTCCCTGGGCTGCCCTGGGGGCTGKGCTGTACTCACTGCTCCTGCACTGCTTTGCTGTAGGCTCCCAGGTCCAGGGTTTTGCGGATCCAGTCGCAGAGGTGGGAGCTCTCCCCAGGACAGCGAGGGAAGCCATAAACCCCTGGGGCAGGGACAGCTCAGTCAGCCCCAGGCGGGCCCTGAGCCCTCCTGCTGCTCAGGAAACACCTCCTGCACAGCTGGAGCAGTTAGCCAGGTAAGCAGGCAGATTTTAGCCCTGCAAGCTCCTTAAACAGCCCCCCTGCCCCAGGCTGAGGTAAGGGATGAGTGCTGGGGGCTCCCTGCAAACCTTCCCCGCAATTCTCAGGGGTTGTGTTTGGAATTCATTGCCAGCCCCTCTGAACCCCACACCTCCCCAATTCCATCTCATGCCTCCCCTTCTTCCCTGGGTATCACTGAGGAATTTCCAATTCCTCAATTCCTGGGGGCTTTGGCCTTGCAGCTGCTGATGGTAAAACACCCTGGGGGCCCAGRAGGTTCAGTGTCACAAAGGTCTGCAGGGATTTCTCCCCAAAGAACYCATCCCAAGTATAAATATTTATATTTATAGATGTGTAGGTGTGTAAGAACCTCCCCAGGCAGCTGCTGACAGAGATTCCTTGGCCCTGCCACTGCAGCAACACCAGGATAATGAAATCAGCCAACACCAATGGGGCCAAGCAGCTCCAGACAAGAACAAAGCACCATTTAACCCACAAAAAAGGGATCAGAGTTTAGGAAAGAGCCCCCAGGAGGGGTGGGAGCTGCAGGGGCCGTTACCTTGGTGCTGTCCCCCGATGGAGATGAGGTTGAGCATGGGAGGAGCAGGGCACCTCTGGGCCACAGCCCTCCTGTGGGGGAGAGGAGGAGCTGAGCTGAGCTCAGCCTGCCCAGGGCCCAGCTGTGCCTCTGCGTGGGCCTGGGCACTGCTGGAACCTTTGCGAAGGGATTGAACCCTGCCTGGAGGAGCAGGGCTGAGGGAAAACACAACCTGTCCCCTTTAGAACACTCCTAAATTTGGGAATGGAGCAGTTTGGGAATGCTGAGCTCTTCTGAAAGGTCTGCAGTGAGGAGCTGAGCCCYCCAGGAGCCCCTGGGGCTGTGCTGGAAGCCTGGGAGCTGAAAATTTGGGTTTTGGTGAGAAGTGTGTGATCCCACAGGGTGAAAAACACAGATTTAAGGTTTGAGTCCCTAGCAATGTGTGTGAGCCAAGGTGCAGAACTTAAGGTGCTGTCTAAGCCCTTCTTTTCACCACCTTCTTCTCTCTTATTCACATATTTGGGTGGTTTTCTGCCACTGGGTGAAAAAGGTCCCCATTGCAGCCCTTTAGTGCCCATCACTGGGTCACAAACATCAATAACAGAGGTGCAATCTCATCATTGGGTCAATTGTGCTTAAAAACCTTGAGAAAAGTCAGCAGTGGGCATTTGGGCAGGTTTTTCTGGCAGCACTCAGAGCTCAGGGCTGTGAGTGTGTGAATTCTCTGTGAATTCAGAGATAATTCAATCACCAAGCCCCAACCTCGAATTTCCATTTGCTGTGAGTCATTTCCTGATTGAAGAAGAAGAAGAAGAAGAGGAAGAAGAAGAAGCAGGAGCCCCCAGGGGTGCAGACTTACAGGAACTGGCCTCCCTGGGAGAAGCCCATGGCGTTGTAGCCGTGCTGCAGGTGAGGGTCCAGGGCCAGCTGCCTGCACACCTCCCTCACCTGCTCGTTGGCGTTSAGGAAGAAGCTGTTCTCCATGTCCTGGGGGATCAGAACAGGGGGTTCAGCTCTGCCTTTGGGGCTTCTGCTGCTCTAAACCCTGCAGGGAGCTCACTGAGGAGCTGGGTGCTCAMAGGGGATCTGAGCTYTGCCWGGGRGGGAAGTGAAATCCCAGCTCTGGGRCTTCCCTGCAGCTCTGCTGGGTCAAACTCTCTCGTGTGGGACAGGGACAAATTTCACAGCCTCAAACTCTGCAGCTTTTGTTCAGATAGAGATATAAAAATTACAAATAAAACTTCTCCAGGGCCCAGACAAACCCCCCACACTGCACCTGGTCCTGAGAAATGATTTTAAAAAATCCCACAGGACCACAAAAACACACAAAGGTGCAGGAGGGTGTAATTTATTGCACTGACATTTCCCCAAACTTCTTCACAACTTGAATCTCTTCAAATTTTGTGCAGAGAGGTATATCAATATCTATATCTGTATCTATATCTATCCATGTATCTGTATTTATATATTTATATATCTACATTTAGATCTATCTATCAAATTATATCTAGATATAGATATCTATAGAAATTTATCTAAACAATGTGTATATTTATCTTTTATGTTATTATATATATACTATAAAATACAATATATATAAAAATTACAAATCCAACTTCTCCAGAGCCCAGATAAACCACCCACACTGCCCATGGTCCTGAGAAATGATCTAAAAAATCCCCCAGGACCACAAAAACCTGCTCAAAGCCCACAGAGGTGCAGGAGGGTGTAATTTATGCACTGGGGTAAACAAAGGTTTGCAAATGAAGGAGCACGGGATAAAGCTCTGCCCCCGCGTCCATCCCACGCCCTACCTGCAGCGATTACAGGGTGCTAATCACCGGATTTGCATATTAATCCAATTTAGGYCAGGGATTTGTTCTCCCCCCGTGCTTTTCCGCAGGAATTAGCGGGATTTTACCGGCTCCCACCTGTCAGAGCTGTTTACCTGCCCGAGAGGAGAAAACGAGCCGGGAAAGCAGAGCAGGAACCGCTGGGGAATCCCGTTCAAACCCCGGCTGCAGAGCCTCCACCGCACCCTGCCCGCAGAGCGGAGTGACGCGGACTCACCTGGATCAGGTTGTCCCCGATCTTCAGGGACAGCACGTAAACMCCCGGGATCTTCTTCTGCACCAGCTTCTGGATGTAGCCCATGCTGGCGGGATTGCAGCAGCTGTCTCCTGCCAGGAGAAACACCGGCATGCAGCGAACCGAGCCTCCGCTCCGCAAACCCCCCGCGAGCCCCGCTGCCACGGGGAGGGTCCGCACCCCCCGGGTCCCGCGGACACCGGCGCTGTTTGACTGGGGGGCACCGGAGCCGGCGCCCCCGAGCCCTGCTCGGCCCCGCGGAGGCTCCCGGCTCACCCATGCCGTGCCAGATCACCAGCGGAGCGGCGGCGGCCGCGGGGCCCGGGCACAGCCCCAGCAGCGCCAGCACCGGCACCGCCGCCCTGAGCGCCGCCATCTTGGCCTGTCACATGACCCGCGGCGGAAAGGGGCGGAGCCGAGCCCGGGGGCGGGGCCAAACAGGGGCGGAGAGTGCAAGCGGGGCGTGGTTTTGCGCTGGGGGCGTGGTCTGGCTGCGGGGGGCGTGGCCACGGGACTCCCAAGGACCCCGGTTCGAGTCCGGCCGGTGCCGATCCCACCCCAAACTGCGGCAGCGCCTGCATTTCCTCCGCTCCCGCAGCCAGGAAAGGCACGGGGCCCGTGCCTGCGTGCTCTGCACGTGGCACTGCATCCTCTGTGCCCTGCCGTGCCCTGGCAATGGGCCGGGGCACACCCTGCCTGTGCTGCTGGCTGATTTCCCCCCGCACGGGCGGGGGCTTGGCACAGCGGCCGTCAGGAAGTTCTTCTCGGCACCGAGGAAGGACAAGCCTTCATCTGCCAGCCAGCCTTTGAAGCACACTTGCGTGGCCTGCTGTAGAACACTTCCCATTTCCTGCCGGGGGAAGCTGCTCCCAGCACCTCCCTGGTGGCTGTGCCGTGCCTGGGCTGCAGTCCCGCAGTCATTGTGCTCCTTCTCCTTGGCAATAACCGGCACGCCAGGGGCAGGCAGCGATAGCAACCACGGGGATATTGCACATCTGTGCCCTCCCTGGCTCTGCATCCTTCCCTTTTCCAGTCCCACAAGACCCCTGCAATTTCTGCTCTCCCTTTTCTTCTGCAGCTGCCAGCATTGGAAGCTAAGGGGTGAAATAGAGGCTTAAAATCCCCCCACACACTCCTGCAGGGATGATCCTGACGTTGCTCACCACTCCCSGCAGCATTCCTGCAGTGAGGGGAAGGACAGGAAGCACCCACTCCTCTCYCTCCTTGTGACAGTTTCCTCCCGGCCTCGCTCAGGAAATCTTTGCTCTCTCTCTCCCCAGATSCTCAGGGTTCCTGCTGGGAATCACAAACACCTTTGGCATCGTGGCAGGGATCATTGCTCCCACTGCAGCTGCATTTCTCATCAGCCAGGTAACGTGGAGCCAGAAACCAACAGCACATCCCTGCATAAAAACCAAACCTGCTATCAGCAATGCGTTCCTTTCTTTGCACTGAGTCAAAAATGACACCAAGCCCACCCCCTCTCCCAGAGAAAATGTGTTGTGGCACCTGGCAAAGCAGAGCTCTGGACTATTCTGGGGCCAGGGATGACTCAAAGCAGGAAGAGCTCCACATGGGACCCCATCTGGATAAATTTGGAGATGGGGAGAGGGTCGAGGGCGTGGGTGAGTGGGAAGCTCTGTGCGAGGCAGGAAAAGCTCCCTGAATTCAGCAGAGAAATGCCAAGGTAGGAAGTGTCTCTTTTTAACAAGAGGCTTTTCACACCCTCTGCACTGAGACTCCTGACACTTTTTTTTCTCTCCTTAATGAGACAAGCTGATTATTCATTTATCCTTCATCCCCGCTTGGAAGCAACTGAGGCAAAAAATAATGGACGGCATTGGAGATCTGGGGCTGGCAGCGCTGGGCACGGCTCTGGGGAGGCAGGGAAGGGGAATAAACAGGGAAAGCCTTGAGCTGTGCCCTCCTTACCGAGTGTGAGCCCCGCTGAAGGCATTTTCTGCTCAGGAAGCCGCCACTCAGGAGAAGTTTGGACTGCAAAGTGCCGCGAGTTGGGGCTGCCCCGTTCGCAGGGAGGTTCTGCTCCCCTCTGAGGGCCCCTCACGTTTGGGCCGGGTTTTTCCTCTCTCAGTTCATTGCAATGACTGTTTACTGTTATTACAATTTACCCTTATTACCGTGTTTGACTTTGTTTCCCGCGATGAGCATGAATTCATTAATAATTAATTAATAATTCATTAATAATTCATTAATTACCGGAGGGAGCCGTGAGGGCCCCGCGGTTGCCATGGCAACCCCCGCCCGCCGCCCGCCAGGGGGCGCCGCCGCTGCTCCCACAACCCCCCGCGGCCGCGCGCGCCCCGCCTCTTCCCCGCCTCCATCATGGCGGTGAGTGCGGCAGCGGCGGGCGGGGAGCGGCCCGGGCCCTCGTTATCCGCCGCCATCCGCGCTGCCCGGGGCTCCCCGGGGCTCCCCCGGCCGTGCCCGTGCGGGCGGCAGCGGGGAAGGGCTGCGGGAAAGGCGCGGGGCCGGGATGGGCGCGGTGGGGAGCACCGGGGCAGCGGCTGCCGGGATAGGCCGCGGCCCGCCCGGTGATGGCGGCGCTCCGGGAGGGACCGCGGGGCCGGGGTTTGAGCCCACGGAGCCGGGGTTCGACCCGGCGGGGAGCGGGGCGCGGTGTCCGGCCGTRGAAAGCTTTCTCCGGAGCCCTGGCGAGCCGTGCCGGGGCTGGCGGGGCGAGCGGCGGGCCGTGCCCCGGTGATCCCCGGTGATGCCCGGTGTGGTCTCTCCGCAGCAAGACCAAGGTGAGAAGGAGAACCCGATGCGGGAGCTGCGCATCCGCAAACTCTGCCTCAACATCTGCGTCGGGGAGAGCGGGGATCGGCTCACCCGCGCCGCCAAAGTGCTGGAGCAGCTCACGGGGCAGACGCCCGTGTTCTCCAAAGGTGAGAACTTGCGGAGGAGCCCTGGGTGTTTTCTCCGTTGTTTTTTCGGTTGTTTTCTCGGTTGTTTCCCTTTCCCGTGGGTGCAGCCGCAGCCCGGTTCTCAGGACAAGGCTCCTTGGCAGAGCCGGTGTCGGGAGAGCTGCTGGAGAATTGGGGGGCTCAAATACTCAGCGACTCGTGCACGTTTGTGTCATTTCAGCTGTGTCCCCAAACTCGGGCTGCTGCTCTGCCAGCATCCCTTAAGACACAATGTGGGGCTGCCTCGGTGCTTTTTAATTCCCGTGAATTTATGGGGTGTTGAGAAGCTGTGCATGCCCCGGGTAGGAATTCTCTGGCTGCCCTCTGAGTGTGACTGTTGCTGCCCACAGCCCGGTACACCGTGAGGTCCTTCGGCATCAGGAGAAACGAGAAAATCGCTGTTCACTGCACGGTTCGTGGGGCCAAAGCAGAGGAGATYCTGGAGAAGGGGTTGAAGGTGAGGATTTGGGGCTGGATCCGTGGTTTGTGAAGGAACAGAACTTTTCCATTCTGACTGGAGGGGTGTGTGCTATGAAATGTCGCACCTGATCCAGGTGCAGGGCAGATCCACGGGATGAACTGCTCACAGTGTTTATCTGGCTGCTGTTTCATCCTTATTCAAGAATATTTTTAATTTTTTTAATTGCTGCAGCAGCTGATTTCTTTTGGGGTTCTGCCTTTGCTGCTGGGATTTAGGAGCAAGCTGGGGGAGTAAAATTTTTGAGATAAATCTGTGAGTGAGTTGGGGCTCTGGTTGCAGTGGGCAGGAGTTTGAATTCTGCTTCCAGTCAGGAACAAAAAATGACCAAGAGCTGACGTTTCAGGTGCGGGAATACGAGTTGAGAAAAAACAACTTCTCCGACACGGGGAACTTTGGCTTTGGRATCCAGGAGCACATCGATCTGGGCATTAAATACGACCCCAGTATTGGTATCTACGGCCTGGATTTCTATGTGGTGAGTATTCCCTGCTTGCTGGGCTTGTGGGAGAGCTCCAGGAGGAGCCTAAAACCAGTGCCCATGGAGTTGCTGCTAAGTGCTGGAAGATAAACTTGGGTTTTGTTAATCTTTTTCTAATCTGAGCTTCCCAGAGGTGCCATAAAATCCCTGATTTTCTTTAGAAATCCTGCTGCTCTGACAGCAAGCCCTGGGATAACACTGAAACAGCAGGGTTGGGTTTGGAGAAGGGCATCACCGATGAGGAAATTCCAGGCTTCCCTCCTGGAAAACTGCTCAGTTGAAGGAAGCAGAAAGCATGAAAGAGTTTGCCTTGTCCTGCAGGTGCTGGGCAGGCCAGGCTTCAGCATTGCTGACAAGAAACGCAGGACTGGCAACATCGGGGCCAAGCACAGGATTGGGAAGGAGGAAGCCATGCGCTGGTTCCAGCAGAAGGTACAGCCCTGCTCTGTTCCTGTGTGCCAGCAGTTCCTTAGCGAGGAGCAGCTCAATGCCTCGTGGAGCAAATCACTGGGCAGATCTTGAGGAGTGCTGAAATTAGAGATTTTTTACTGTCCCAGAGCAGTGGAAGCTGCTGCTAAACAGAAATGTTTGTGCTGTTTTGGGTGTGCTGAACTGAAAGAGCAGCTCTGGCAGGAGAGCTGGGAGCAATCACCAGCTCCTGGGGAAATGGCTCCCACTGTTTTTGGAGGAGCTGTGTGTTTGTGGGTGGTGAGGGAGGAGGCAGGGTCAGGATGTGTTGGTCTGACACAACTGCAGCATTTGGAGGATGGAGAGATCTGCAAATGAAACAAATTCTTGGGTTTATCTGTTTATGTAATGAATAATAGGATAAAGAATGGGAGCTCCTGATGCTGGGCTGGCAATCTCAGAGGTGGGGACTGCTGATAGTTTCTTGGGGGTTTATTTTAATAGAAAGTGTGGACAGTCAGCCTGGAGCTGCCCAGGTCATTCCCTGTGCAGGGAGGCTGTGGTGACTCCAGTTTTGTGCACAGCATCACTGCACTTTTACCTGATGGTGATTTCTCACTTGGTTCTTTCCTTTTCTTTTTTTCCCCTCACAGTATGATGGCATCATCCTTCCTGGTAAATGAGCAGTTCCTGTTRCCAGAGAAGTAAATAAATTTTTCTAAACCCCTAACTTGTGTCGTGAGTTTTGTGGGGAAGCTGATGGGAGTGAGAGTCCTTCTCACAGACACAGTCCTGCTTTTGTGTCTGCACTCCCAGGATGTTTCACCTTTTGAATGTCCCCAAATCCTGTTTGAACCTCCTGAGTGTGAAACTCAGCAGTGAGCTCAGCTCCTGTGAGGGAGCTGGGAGCAGGCAGTGCATGAGGGAACAAACCTGGCCAGAAATAGCTGCTCCTGCTCTGTMTCACATGGCTGGGGCTGTTTATTGCCCTTGGCCACAAAGATCAGGTTTCTTGGAACTGAGTAATCAGCTCGTATTTAGCACCACGAGGGAAGGGGGGCGTTAGGAGACTCCAACAAATACATGGAGAAGGAAGAAGTTTGGGAAAAGTTTAGTAATAAAGTCGTTGTCAGGAAAGAAGACTCAA
>CADDXX010000630.1:12311-29717 GCA_902810485.1 Alauda arvensis
CAGGGGGTTGATCTGGACGATCTCCAAAGCTCCTTTCGAAGCGCAGCTCCTGCGGGGTTCTGTGAGAGCCCGTCCTGAGGGCGGAGCGGACAGAACGGAGCGGGCGGAACCGAGAGCGCAGCGCTCCCCTCAGCGCCGCCCTGCCAGCACTCAACATGGCGCCGCCCCCTCCGCGCCGCCCTGCCAGCACTCAACATGGCCCCGCCTTGCCAGCACTCAACATGGCGCCGCCCTCAGCGCCGCCCTGCCAGCCCCCAACATGGCGCCGCCCCCTGCCCGCACCCGCCATGGCCGAGGCCGCGCCGCTTCCGCTTCCTGCCCGCAGCCAAGATGGCGGCGGCRGCGGGGCAGCGCCGTGGGCCCGGCCGCTGAAGCCGCTTCCGCCGCCGCCGGCTGTCCAGCAGTAAACATGGCGGAGTCGGTGCTGGAAGTTGTGGGCCGGCTGCAGGCGCGGCTGGCGGGCAGCGCCGAGCCCAAGAAGGTGACGGGGGCTGCCCTCAGCCCGCCGGGGCCGCGGCGGTGGGGACGGGGGTCGGCGGGGAGCGGGGAGCGGGGCAGGGCCCTCCGTCCGCCGGGGCTTGCCCTGCGCGGGGCTCCGTGCCCGGCCGGGGCCGCGGTGCGCGGTGCGGGCTGCGCGGGGCTCGTCCCGGCTGGCAGCGCCCGGGGGTCCCTTCTGGGGTCCCCCCGGGGCAGTGGGGAGCGGGCGGCCCTTTTTGGGGTCCCCCCGTGGCAGCTCGGGGTGGTGGCGGGGGTCTCGTGGCAGCTCCTTCCGCGACAGTGGCGAGCACGGGTCCCTTTTGGGGTCCCCCTTGGCAGTGACGAGCAGGAGCCCCTTTTTTGGTCTCCCCTGGACAGTGGCAAGCAGGGCTCCCTTTTGGGGTCGGGCAGGGGTCCCTTTTGGGGTCTCCCCTGGACAGTGGCAGGCAGGGCTCCCTTTTGGGGGGTCCCTTTTGGGATCGGGCAGGGGTCCCTTTTGGGGTCTCCCTTTAAAGCGGCGGTCGGGGGTCCCCTCTGGGGTCCCCCCGGGCAGGGCTGGGCCCGGCCGGGCTCACGGGCAGCGGGGAACTGGCCGGAAGAACGGCAGGATCGTGCCCTGGTGACGTGTTCGGTGGCGGAGCCGTGTGTGTGTGTGAGCCCACGCAGGGAGGCACCGCCGCGGGGCTGGAGGGGACACTGGGGGGGACACACGGCTCCTGTGGGCTCCGTTCCCTCCGCCTTTGGGGGTCTCGCTCGGCTTTTCTCGCCCCTCTTTCCGCAATGTGCCCGCTGCCAAAAGGTTCTGAGCGGCTGCCCCGACCTGCCCCGGGCTCGCTGCGCTCGGTGACATTCTGGTGACAGGGACTGTCCTGCTGGGCAGCGTTCAGAGATGGGTTTTGGAGTGGAATTTTGGAACGATGGCCGCATTTGGGCTCGCTGTTACTCCGCTCTCCGGTGTGAGAGGGGGGAGCATCTGTTGAGAGCGCTCACACGTGTTGGGTTCGCGTTTTGTGCAGTTCAGGTGGGAGAGGAGGCGGGCAGGGCTGTGCTGGGGTTTCACCGACACAAACACCTGCAGGACTCCCTTCCCGAGCTCTCCCACCTCCCAGCAGGAGCAGAGGATGCTCTGAGTGCTGACCCTTTGAAATGGGAGCCCGTGCAGGAGCCCCGGCGTGCCTGGGGGTGATGCAATGGGATCTGGTTTCTCCTCCCGAGCTCGCAGCCAGGACAGAGCAGCCTTTAACTGGTGCAGCCCCAAAYGGAGCTGAGGGACTGCCAAGGACTCACTTCCAGGGGTTCTGAGCTTCGTGGTGCTGGGCAAGGCTTCAAATGTTGTCTGAGTGCTGCGTGCACGGAGAATTCTCTCTGCTGTTCCCTGTGTGAGCTGGGGGCAGGAGCTGCTGGTGTGTCTGGGGCACTGCAAATCCCAGGGCAGTGTTTGCACAGCCACGCTCTTTCTCCAGTGACCTCGTGGTGCAAAGTGGTTTCTTGCTGTTCCTGGGTGGTTTTACAAGGGCAGGCAGAGGAGGTGAAGCAGGGTAATGACTGGAAAACCTCTTTTCTCCCCCAGCAGAAAGGCCCTGTGACCTGTATTCTTTATTTCTGACACTTTTCCAACCAGATCCTYGGAAGCATTGGTGGTTTAAAGCCTGAATTTAGCTGCCATTGCATTGATAGGTCTTGTGAGGACCTKCCTGTTGRAKAARYTTTACCCCATCAGCAGGACAAATCCACAGCACCCCTGGGTGCTGCCCACCCTTCCACCTTTTCCAGTCCTCACTTTTCTCGCCTGGTCCTTTCAAAATATTTTGTCAGGAACGTGAAAGAATAATATTTGCCCAGTATCATGGGCAGCTCAGTGCCTTGCTGGAAGGTGTAAAGTGTTGTTATGGCTGKTTTTGGGAAGTTCAGGCTGCTGGCACGGAACAACGAGTGAAATCTTGGACAGTGCTGTCATGGYTTGGAAAAAGTCCCTTTTTTTTTCCAGCAGAGGAGGTACAAGCTCTGCTCCAGGGCTATGGGAAGAAAGAGGAGAAGGAAAACATGAGCAAGAGCATCTTGAGGGAGGCAGAGCAGCCGGGCTGTGCTGGATGTTGGTGTGTGTTTGTGGTGTCGTAACGGTCTGGCTGCCTTCTTTCCGAAAAAAGAAAACAATCCACCCATGTTCAACACAACTTGATTGGAGCTGGAGCTCAGGGAAGGTTTTATGGGTTGATTGACTGAAGGCCTGCCCTGTGCTGGGCTGTTCTAGCAGAGCTCTGTGTCTCACAAGATGTGAGTTTTCTGTTTCCTGCCTGSTCGCCTTTTCCTCACAGGATTTGTTATTTCCAAGATGAGCTGCCAGATTTAGAATSCCAGGATTGTTATGGGTTGGRAAAGACCTTCAGGATSGAGTCCAGCCTTGGATTGAACCCTTCCATACCAACTGAGTTCCACAYTGAGCTGTTTCAGAYGGGGACTCCACCACCTCCTTGCAGTGCCTGACCACCTTTCTGTGAAGAAATTCCTCCTGYTGTCCAAAATTCTTCCTGATGTCCTTTAGAGCCTCAGTGGGATGAACTCCATCAGCTTGTTCCCAAAGTTTAGTACAATTTGAGCCTCACTGCATCCAAATTGTCTCCCTTGGTGCCTCTCATGCACAAAGACCTGTGCTCCACAGAGGAATGGCTGCAGAGGCTGTGGGATCACTCAGCTTCTCGTGCTCTGTGTGTGGCTCCCCTGCTCTCCCAGCACACTGAGGACAGCATTCCCATTGAGAACAGCACCTCTCCTCCTGGAATTCAGCCCTGAAGGCAACAAATAACTCAGGAGCAAACAGGACTGTGGGAGATGCTGCAGTGGGGTGTAGCTGGAAAATGTCTGGGAGGATTTAGGGATGCCAGAATGAGTTCTTACTCTCATAGTGGGATTTTGTAAGCTCCGAAAAAACTTTTCTAGGAGTTTAATTAGCTCACAGAGATGCTGTTGCTTTATTATAATCCTGGTTTACTCTTTTTCTGCCTATTACAAAAATCCATCCTTCTTTCCCTTCCTGTTCCCTTTGCACACACAGGTCCARACTCCTTTATTCCCAATCCCAGAAGGATTTTGGCCTTCCCAGAGGGATCCTGACCCCTGGACTGTGGCAGGCAGCCCAAGGAGAGGCAGCAGAGCTGGGCTCTGTCTCTGCTGCCCTTGGTTTGATGGCTCCAGTGGCACTTGTWGAGCAGCTGTGCTGGCAAGGCAGCAGCAGCCACTCTTGGTGTCAATGTTTCACTCCCCTGAACCAAGAAAACCGAAACTTTCTGTCACAGCTGTGAGGTCCTAAATAGAAAGGAGTGGTTTCTAGTGAACAGAAGTTGTGGTTTTGCTGAAGTCAGAGGAACCCTTCTCAGGGTGTCGAGGAGTGTTTCCTCTCTGAAAGCAAGAGCACCCCTCAAATAGCTTCAAGGAGCTCCTTTCCCCCCACAGGAAGGAAACCTGCAAACCTGTCTGGGCCTTGGTTGGGTGTGAGCTCAGGCTGCCTCTGCTGATCTGAGCACGAGCACAGTGCTTTGAAGAGAAGATATTCTGGATCAGGGGCAGCCCTTTGTATGGCATATAGCATAGGAGTGCTGAGCACAGCCTGGGCTCTATAGGGGCTGTAATAATGGGATTGCTGATGAGGCTGGACTCTGGCTATAGCTGAGCTGTGGGAAATGATGTGAGGGGCAACAAGTGCTGTCAGATGTGTTCTACCATGGGCTGCAGCTCCAGAGCCAACAGACATCGTGGGGAGGCCATGTCCCAAAGCACCTGGGTGCCAGAGCTACAGGGACATCCACYTCACTCAGAATSCCACAGTCAGTAGGGTTGGAARAGACTTCCAGGATCATGGAGTCCAACCTGTGACTGATCCCTGCCTTGTCAGCCAGCCCAGACCCCCATGGCTGGTGAATCCTTCAACACCTCCAGGAATGGTGGCTCCAYCACCTCCCTGGGTGTCCATTCCCATGCCTGGCCACCGTTTCCTGAAGAAATTTCTCCTGGACTCCAGCCTGAACCTCTCCTGGTGCAGCTTGAGGCTGTTTCTTCTTGCCAAACTCCTCCAGCTCCTTGTCCCACCCTGTCCCATGGAGCAGCTGAAGGTGCTGGCAGAGCCTTGCTTGGGGTGTGTGGAGAAAAAAAACCACTTCCCTGGTGTTTGGTGAAGGGAAAAGAGTGGAGCAAGAGGGAGGGAATTTGGAAGGGATCAGGTGCTGTTTTAGCACCTGACTGAAGAGAGCCTGTTGGCAGTGGAGACACAGCTTCTCCTCTTAGGTCTTTAAGAGCATCTAGAAATCCTCCTTCCCCTTTTTATTTTGGTTTGTCCCCACCCCTCTTGCCAAGGGCTGTGATTCCACCACCACCTTCTGAGAGTCACAGGCATCCAAGTCCTTTTTTCCTCTTGCTGTGTGTTTCTGCTCCCAGTGCTCAAAGCCAGCTTTCAGCTGCAGTCCCGTGTGAAGCAAACATTAATATCTGAGTGTGTCACAAGGCTTTCAGGGGGGTTCTTGTGGGCAGATTTTTTTTTTGCAGTTGGCCCTGGTGTTCAGCTTTTCTGGAGTGAGACAGCAGCTCGTCAGCCACTTGGATCTTCCTGACGAGCTCTCAGRCATTTCTCAGCATTTTCCTCCTCCCCAGTCCCCGTCTGTGGTTCYGTGTGACAACCCTGAACACTTCTCCTCTTGCCTCCACAGCTGCTGAAGAGTCTGAAGAGGCTGTCAGAGTTACCCATCACAGTTGACATTCTCGTGGTAAGAGCTGTGAAATCTCTGGGGCTTTTCCTCTGTCCCGGGGAGGGTTTTCCACGGAGGTGCTGCTTTCCCTGGGGCAGGGGGTGTTGTCTCTGATCCCTGCTGCAGCCCAGTGCCACGGCTGGCACTGTGATAAGGCTCTGGGAGTGCCAGGCACGGGGGAAGGAGCGTGCCAAGGCAGGTGGGGAGTCCTGCAGGGCAGCTGGGCTCTCCCAGAAGCTTTACACCTGACTGGGACGTGAGAGCTGGAGCAGATCCCAGCCATAACAAACCAGCAGGAAATGAGGAAGTGCTAATCCTTATGGTTTTTTTTTAATGGCTTCTGTCTTCCAACTTGCCAGCTCTCATGGTAAATACTGACCCGGGTTATTAATAGGAATAATTAGTGTTTGACTGAGGTAGAATTAACTCTTTGATTTACATGTAGTGAGCGATATGAGGCAGCTGGAAAACACCACCGAAGTGATATCTTTGCTGTCAGATCAGGGAACCTTCTCCCTCCCAGCAGCAGGGAGTGTGTTGGTTTCACTGACTCTTCAGGGAGCTCAGTGAGAGTTCCTGTTTTGCTGAGATGGATTCCTGSCTCTCTCCTGAAGGAGACAGGAGTTGGGAAGACTGTGAACAGCCTGAGGAAGCACGAGCTCGTGGGAGACTTTGCCAAGGAGCTGGTGGCCAGGTGGAAGAAGCTGGTGCCGGTGGCCCAGGAGGCAGAGCGGTGAGTGAGCCCCAAGCACCGGCTCTGGGAATGTTTTTGCAGTGGATCTTTCAAACCTCTCTGGCCAAGGCTCTGGAAAAACTTGTAAAACCAATATGTGAACTCTGCCTGGGGTGTTTTGCCTTGTTTTGGCAGAAACTTCCTGCCTGTGCTGGCTCTGGAGCGTTGGGATGATGACAGCTGCAGTTTCATGTGGAGGTCGGGGCCAACTTTCAAGAATTTGCAGTTTGATTAAGAGATTAACAAAAAAAGGAGATGCCAAAAAAAGTGCCCTTAATAAAGCAAGAGATGTAATCTGCTCGCTTCCCATTCTGTGATTCTGAAGGCAGGAAGTTCTAGGCCCAAGTCATTTGAAAGAATGCTTTCATGAGCCAGAATCCTATGGAAACTGGGAGTTACTGCTAGCAGGCATGTGGCAGTAACAAAGCTGTGTTGAACCCAGCAGAGATCAAATAGATTTGAGTGATAAAGGCCCAGTTATTAATGGGAATTTAAGGGAGTGGTATTCCCACGTGTGGAACTGGGAAACTGGGGGGACATTTCACACAGCATCACACAGCCAGGAGTGTGCAGGCACAGAGAAGCTTCTGTCTCTAGTCCTAATAAAAGTGCTTCATCAACTCTTGCATTAGAAATGCAGTTTTTAAATCCCTGATTGTTGCTGTTCCTTAGAGGTTTAGTGGGATTTTTGCCACAAAGCTACCAAATACAACCTTGGTCTTCTGTGAGAGGTGTTCCAGTCCAGGGAATGGCTCTTTTCAGTCATGTTGGGCATTGTTAATCTTAAATGCTTTTGGTTTCTCCTCCCTTCAGGAATAACGTGGAGGCTGACGACCGCGACTACGAGAGGAGCAGCTCGAGCAAGAGGCACCAGGAATCCTCCCTGAGAGAGGATGAGGAGGCTGACCAGGACTACTCAGAACCCTTCCAGCCTTCTTGCAGCCAGTCCTACAGCCCAGACCACAGGGAAAAGAAATCCAAAAGGCACCCTAGGCCTGAGAGAGCCCACGAGACTTACGGCTACGGCAGCCAGCAGGGGAAGGGTTGGGGCAGATCCTCCCCGGTGCTCTCCTCAGACCAGGAGTACTCGGACTGTGGGCAAGCTGTGTCCCCTGAGCCCAGTGAGAGCCCTCAGGACGTGGACACGGACCCTTACGCCTCTGAGGAGCAGGAAGAACCTGCAGTGTTCCATCAGAAAGCCAGTAAAGGCCCCAGCTTGCAGGAGAAGCTCGGGGCGGGCCGGGAGCTCTGCGACAAAAGCGGCCGCAGCAAAGAGCACAAATCCTCGCACAAGAAGCAGCGCCTGGATGGCAGAGGGGATGAAAGGACCTCTGCCTTCAGCCCTGAGAGGCTGCACAAGGCCTCTTTTAAAGAGCAGCTCCGAGAATCCCCCATGGGCAGCAAGGAGAAGCAGAGGACAGAGGGCAGCAAAAAGGAGAAGAACCGGGAGAGCGGCGCCTGCAGGAAGGAGAAGTCGCACTCGGTGCTGCTCTCAGAGGAACCTTTGGACAACCACGTCAAGAAGCAAAAGCATCGGGACTCTGAGAAGGGCAGATTGGAGAAGCCCAAGCAGAGCCTGGAGAGCTCTAACTCGGAGAAAAGGAAAGCTGAGAGTGACTCRGGCAATAGGATCAAGGAAAAGGGGGGCTCTGGGAGCTTAAAGGCTYCGGAGGGGAAGCGCAAAATCTCCGAAATGGACAAAAAATCAGTGGGGTTTTCCTCAAATTCTGGGGAGGGGGAAGCAGAGGATGAGTTTGAACAGCCCACGATGTCGTTTGAGTCGTATCTCAGCTATGACCAGCCCCAGAAAAAGAAAAAGAAAGTGGTGAAATCCTCAGCTGGGGACAAAGACCGAGGGCACAGCAAACAGAACGGATCCAAAGCCAGCACCAACAGCTCGAGCTCCAGTCAGAAAAGCCCAAGCCATAAGAGAACAAGTGAGAAAAAGGCAGAGAAGAAACCCCCAGAGGCTCCTAAACCAAAGAGGGTAAGGTTTGGTGAGGAAGCAGAGGATCTGTGGATGTGAGCTTAGAAGCCAGCCCAGTCTGCAGTGCATCTGCTGCTCACAAGGTTCCCATGTCTCTCCTCTCAAGTAATGATGCTTCTCTAAAATTGACATTTTTAGTGTCCAGAAATGGGAGAACTGGTGGTACAAGGCACCTCATTCTAGAAGACAAACCTYCTTTTGTGAAAGCCTGGAAGATGAGCAATATTTCTGTACAGATCCTTTGTCACATGARCACCAGGGTTTGGTGTATAAATAGGGGCTAAAATGTAAAATCTTCRCTGTTTCATCTTTTTACTCAACTTTGAAACATTTGGCTCTTCACAAAGTGGTTTTTGTAAGGTTTAACAGCATTTTAAATCCTGCTTTGCCATTCCTTTTAATAAGTGCTTCATAAAACTCCATATCAAAGCTGCCCTCAGTTTCTCCTCCACCAGTGCAAAGKTTTTTGCAGGAAGAGGAGAAGAGGCAGAACTGATAAATGAGTGTTTGAGCTCAAGGAAACGCTTCTGCTTGTCCTGAACAGGTTAAAAACCATGGATGGCTCTTTCTAGAAGGTGCTGAATGATTCAGATCCCAAATTTCAGCTTCTTCCTATTGGCAGCCACCCCTCTGAGGTTGTTCCCTGGTGCAAACTGAGCAGCACCGAGTGGTTTATCCAGAATATGTAAAAAAACCCCCCGACAGTTCAGTGCTGTTTGTACACTGAATGTCACATTCTGCTGCATCCCTGGCTTATTCCATGTCCATCCTCTCCTTGCAGATAATTATAGATGTGGTACCAACGTTGCCAGACATCCCCCTGCCCCCCATCCAGGCCAATTATCGTCCTCTTCCCTCCATCGAGTCCATCACCTGCTCCCAGACAAAAAGGAAAGGTATGTTGGGCAGGAAGATGGCTTTGGAACGAGCCAGGGTGTGGGAGAGAGCAGGACTGCATGCTGGCTGGGTTCTCTTGGGGTCTGCCAAGGGCAGAGGTTTCAGACAAAAAAGCAGCTGCTTCCCAGCTGCTCCATCAGGAATGAGAAAAATCCTTCACTGATGCTTCTCTGGGGCTTGGGCTTTGGATTTGCCCTTCCTGAACTTGCTCTGCAGGTTTCTTGGAGAAGGCTGTGCCCTTTGGGTCACTCCTGACTCCACTTTGTGCCTCCTTTGCCCTGTATTTCTCTGTCCCCTGCTCACCCCAGCCCTTCCCTCCACAGCAGTGTCCTCGCCAGTGGAGGAGAGCGAAGCGGGGTTCACGGGCCGAAGGCTGAACTCCAAAATGCAGGTGTACTCTGGCTCCAAAACTGCCTACCTCCCAAAGATGATGTCCCTGTACCAGCAGTGCATCAGGGTCCTCAGTAACAACATCGACTGTAAGTGCCTCTCCTTTGTCTCAGAGTCACTGAAATTCTGGCAACTTGTTACCAGCAGTTCCCCCTTGTTACAAATATGGGATAAATCCCACTGAAGTCCAGGTGTTGCAGGGATCAGCACCCAGAATGCTTCCAAGCAGTGCTAAAGCACTGGAAATGGAGCTTGCACAGATATTTCTTAACCTGGAGATACTGAGGTTCCTTTCTCCTCCCCTCATCCTGCGTGGTGTTGTGCAACACTGCAGTTTTTTCACTGGGTTTAAAGGTGTCCTTAGCAAGGAGGGAGCAGGATAAYGAACACCCTGTGCTTCTTGCTTCTCTCCAGCAATCTATGAAGTGGGTGGTGTCCCTTTCTCCGTGCTGGAGCCGGTGTTGGAGAGGTGCACCCCGGAGCAGCTGTACCGCATCGAGGAGTGCAACCATGTGAGTGCCTGGGCCTGGCAGGAGGGCTGTGATGTGCAGGGCTGTCCTGTGCAAGAGCACRACAGCAAACAAAGCTTCTTCACTGCAAGAGGTGGCTTTTGCTTAGTCCTGAGTTCCTGGCTTTGCCACATTGCTGGCCCTGCTGGAATTTCAGCGGCGCCGCTGCCGAGGGAACGGGCACTGCAGGAGCCAGGAGGGAATCCCAGCTCTGTGTGGCTTTGCTTCAGGTGCTGGTGGAGGACACGGATCAGCTGTGGCACAACCACTGCCTGAGGGACTTCAAGAACGAGAAGCCCGAGGAGTTTGAGTCGTGGAGGGAGATGTACCTGCGGCTGCACGACGCGCGCGAGCAGCGCCTGCTCATGCTGGCACGCAACATCGGCTCTGCCCACGCCAACAAACCCAAAGGTGGGGCCCCAGCCACGCCAGCTGGCCTCCAAAGCAGGCCACTTTAGTGTAGCACTGGAGTTTTTTGGGGTCAAGCCTTTAGCCAGGGCCCCAGCAGCCTCTCCAGTGGAAAGGAAAAATCAGGCAGGGCGATCAAACTCACCCGAGCGCACACCAGGGGCTGGCTCAGCAGGGAGAGGCAGGAGGCTCTGAGCCCAGATAAATTCCAGCAGGGTTTATTCCAGGATCTGAAGGGAATCTGGATGTTTCCCTCTTGCAGGGAGAGTGGCCAAGATGGCATTTGTGAACTCTGCAGCGAAGCCCCCTCGGGACGTGCGGAGGAGACAGGAGAAGTTTGGAACTGGAGGCCCTCTTCTGCCAGAGAAGACAAAGTGAGTGTTTCTCTGTAGCACTTGCTGCTCGGGGCCCCCTGAAGCTCAGGAGAGGATACTGTGTGTCTGAGAGCTCCTYTTGCAGGGAAACTTGTAACTGTAATCCCMCCTTTCCTCCTGKTGAGCACAGAGACCCGGGTCACTGCTGCTCCCACCTGGGACCAGCCCTGCTGCTGTTCCAAACCTGACTTGTGCTTGCAGAATTGCCTCAAACCAGGGGGAATCCTTTGTGGAAAAACGCCTGTGCTGTGTGTGTTGCAGAATCAAACCAGTCCTGTACACATCCAGCAAGAGCCACGCCCGGGCCAGCGAGGAGCAGTCGTACGATGGGCCCAGCACCAGCAGTGCCCACCCAGGCCCAGCTGCAGGGAGCACCTTCTCCTCCTACGACCCCAGGAAACCCCCTGTGAAGAGTGAGTACAACCTGCAGGGCATCCCTCAGGGCTTCTCTTTCACCAACAGCTGCTCCTGCTGGGGGACAATGCCAGGCTGTGCAGGAGGGTGGGTGTTGGTGTCTCTCCTCTTGCTAAGGAATCTGTTCCAGGTGTCCTGATGGTACCAGTTCAGCCTGTCCTGATGGTACCAGTGAGGCAGGAGCTCTGCCTYTGCCCTGTGCGTGTCCAGCTGTTTGGAATTGGAGGGCAGCTGTCTCAGGGAGGAAGCAGGGAGGGTTTAACCAGGCAGTGGCTTCTCCTCAGTCTGTGCCCTGAAAACTCTGATGGGCCCCACTCAAACACAGGCCTGCACCTTTCAATTGCTCTCAGCTCTTTGTCTTAGTCTTTTGCTTTCATGTTGGAGCTTTTTTTGTTTGATTCAGTGGTGGTTTCTTTTTTTTTTTTTCTTTTGCAGAAATTGCACCAATGATGGCAAAGACTATCAAAGCTTTCAAAAACAGGTTCTCTCGGAGATAAAGTGTGCAGTGCTGAGCTGGGCCTTTCTCTCTTGGGGAGGAGTGGCACTGAAGGGGGAGAAGGCACCCAAACAGCCCTTCCTTATCTTGGAACTCTYTGCTGGGCTGCAGCTGCTGGGAGAAGCTGGGAGAAGCTTTGATCTGCACAAGATGATGGCACAGTATTTTATCTTTTATTCTGGTCCCTTTCTCAGTGTCAAGCCCCCTTCTTTTACCCCCTGTCCTCAACATTCTGTTTCTGGCTTTGTCATCCATCAAAAGAAGGGTGTACAGAATCTCCCAACACAGGAAAATGTGAAATCTTGGCACCTGCTGAGAGTGGAAGATCCAGAGACTTATTTACTATTTAACCTCKTAATAAATTATGAAATGGTTTTAATTAATATTTTGCCCCTCTACACTGCTGTATTATTTATGTTGCTCCCAGTGGTCTCTCCCCTCCCAGCCCATTCCTGGGGTCAGCCTTGGTGCCTGGAGCTGGAATCCCTCTGAGTGGGCACTGGGAGCCTTTCCTGGGACCTGCTGGGCCCAAAGTCTCACCTGGAGGCTCTGGGACAGGCAGGAGCAGTGGCCCAGCCACTTGTCAGTCCTTTGGCAAGTGCATCCAGCCCTGAGGCTTTGCTCCCTGCTCGTGTGTGTCAATAAAACCTGAGCTCTTGACCTTCTCTGTGCTGTTGCTGTAGATCCTGTWYAGGTGCTTTTGTGGTCCTGCAGGGATGCCAGGAGCCTTTGGGGACGTTTCCTCTGCTGCTGYTGTCTTCTGCTGGCTGCTGGGAATAAAACTGCCAGGGAATTTGGGAGAAGTTTTACTGTGCATCAAGTCAGATTTTAACTTTTTATCTGGAGAGAGACGGGGAGCTTGGCAATGGGAAAGTTTTTAAATACCAGTGAAGGCATCGTTTGCCTCTTTTAGTGGGAAGAAGGAATACTCTTGTCTTGTTTTCTGTGTGGAATTGCAAAGGATTCATTTCCAGTTGGGAAGCTGGTGCCTAAATCCTGTCTCTTCCTTTGCTCTGTCCCCTCTTTGGAAAAATCCAAGGATTTTGGTCTTGAATGAGGTTGGAGGGAAGTGAGCAGGGGAATGTGGCTGTTGTGACACRTGTGTGTCCTTCAGAGCAGGAGCTCCAGAGGCTGCCTGGTGCCTGCTGTGTGAGCAGCTGCAGCTCAGGGAGGAGAAGGTGCTTGATGGGGCTGGTGGCAGTGTCAGGGAGTGCCCTGGAGCTGCTGGAGAGSTCAGAGCCCTGCTGAGGRKGTGAGGATGGCAGCTGGGCTCMCCAGGAGCTGTGCTGTGCTGCTGGAARGGTTCTGCTGGTGCCAAGGGGGAGCTCTCTGTGTTCTGTCTGCCCCAAAGGGGTGGCTGCAAGCAGAGCAGGGGGCTGGGGAGAGCCCAGGCCTCTCTGGGATCAGAGAGGGGAGGGATTCTCCCGTTCCAAGCCATATTTGCTGCCCTAGGACTTTGCTGTCTGGGTGGAAAAGATGCTGGTGGTGGATGCTGTTGTTGTTGGCAGCTCCTGAGAAGCTCTGCTGCTGGCTTCCCATGGCTGCCAAATCCCAAAACCGTGGAGCTGTGTGTGTGCACTGACCGGGGGAAACCTTGCTGTGAAGGGTCCTCCCTCCCTGGAGGGCTCGAGAAAAAAAATCCCTTTTGCTTCTGGTTTCTGTTTGGTTGTTTGTTTCTTCCTTTCCTTTTTTTTTTTTTTTTTCCTCCTCCTTTAAAAGAAATGTCTTTCTTTAAACCCATTCTGAACACTTGTCTCCCGTTTCTTTGGGCTGTTCTTTGTTTAGTTGGAAATTCTTGGAAAAATGTTCTCAGACTCTCGTGTGCTGTAAGTTTGTTACAGTCCCAGATGCTTTAATGTTACCGTGCAGCATTTCAGTGTGTGTTGTGCTGTAAAATAATGGCTCCTTTACTCTCCCGCGTTTTTTTTTTTTTTTTTTTTTTTTATTTTTTTTTTTTTTTGCTGTATTTAATTTTGCTGTATTTTTCATTAGATAACAATATATTCTCTCCTGCTGACCGTTGTGCTACTGTTTATTTCTGCTCTGTGCTCGGGGTAGGGGCAGAGGGGAGGGGAGCAGAGCCTGGCACCGTGTTCAGTCCCCAGGGAGCTTTGAGCAGAGGGGCTGGGCGATGCCCCAGAACGATTCTGAGCACTGCTGAACTGCCAATTGATTGCTATCACAGCTCCACACTCAGCACTGCTGCTTTGGGGAGATGCTCCTTCCCTCCCAGAGCAGCCGCTTTGCTCCAGGCTTTGTTGGTGGCGCTGCAGGGAGGTGACACTGCTGTCCCTCTGCTCCCTCAGGGGCGGTGCCAGCCCCTCGCCCTTCCCTTCCCTTTGCTCGGACACTGAATCCAGCCTGGGGCAGAGGTGGGCACCGGCCTCAGCTGCGAGCAGAGCGGGGCTCTTTCCCTACGCAAAGGCCGGGATCAAAGCGCTCCCTCCTGCCCTTGTGCAGTTCTGCTGAAGGATAGAGCAGAGCTGCCTCTTCCCTTCCCACCCCATCCCTGCAGGATGAGTAACGGGAGGAGGAGGAGGAGGAGGAGGAGTGACTTGGACTCGTATTTGTATTTTGGTCCCAAACTGTGTATATATATATATCCGATTTTCTATGTTCCTTTTTTTTTTTGTGGTAACTAAGATGAATATTTTAATTAGCTAAGTTATATGAAAAAGAGGAGAATCATGTCTCAATAAAAACAGAACACTGCACCCTGGCTGCTCGTTCTTTCCTGGCACTGCCAACGAATGTTAAACGCACCGGTAGGAACCTCCGCGCCTGCTGGGAGGGCGATGCTCCGGTATCCCCGCACCGCTATCCCCACTCGGTTATCCCGGCGGGGGCAATGCTCCCGTTCCTGCTGCAACCATCCCCACCGAGAATACAGCCGGAGCCTTTGGGGGAAAGCAGCACATTCGGGATTTTCCGGGCGGGGCCGGGCCCACCGGAACCTCTCCCCGGTCCCACCGGGCCTGTTTCCCGGAAGCAGCGGGATCTCTTCCCCGGGAGCAGCGGCATCTCTCCCCGGGAGTAGCGGGATCTCTCCCCGCTCCCACCGGAACCCCTCCCCGGGAGCAGCAGGATCTCTTTGCCGGTCCCACCGGGCTCTCTCCCCGGTCCCACCGGGATCTTTCCCCGGGAGCAGCAGGATCTCTTTGCCGGTCCCACCGCGATCTCTCCCCGGTCCCACCGGGATCTTTCCCGGCACCAGCGGGCGGTTCGCGGGCTCAGCACGTGCAGAGCCAGGCCACGCCCATATAGGCGTGGCCACGACACACCGGACCTATCAGCGGCTTGCGCGGGCGTGTCTATGCACACACGGGCGTGTCTAATTACCCCGCGCTGTGACGTCACGGAGATGGGCGTGTCATGTACGCATTATAGGCGTGGCTTAGGCGACAGCGGGGCGTGGCCTGCGGCGCTGTGGGCGTGTCTGCCGCGGCGCATGCGCGCTGGGGGTGCCGGCCATGGCGCACGGGCCCGGCCGCTGCCGCTGCTGCGGGGAGGAGGCGGCGGAGCGCGGAGCGGCCTGGGGGCTCTACCTGCGCATCGACCGGCAGCGCCTGCAGTGCCTCAACGAGCGCCGCGAGGGCTCCGGAGCCTCCGTGTTCCGCCCCTGGGAGGAGCGCGGGGACCGCTCCAAGGTGGGGCCGGCGGTGGGACCGGCGGTGGGGCCGGGGCTGCTCCGGGAGGAGCGTGGGCAGCAGGGGAGGGTGGGGAGGGGATCCTGCCCCTCCGCTCGGTGCTAGGGAGGCACAGCTGCACTGCGGTGTCCCGGCCTGGACGGGAGAAGGAGCTGCTGGAGGGCGGCCAGGGGAGGCCACAAAGGTGATTTGGGGTGTGGAGCATCTCCCTCATGAGGAGAGGCTGTGCGAGCTGGGCCTGGTTATTCTGGAGGAGGGGGGCATCCCTTAAATCCATAAAACATCTCCAAGGGGTGTCAGAGGACGGTGCCATACTCTGTTCAGTGACAGGACCATGAGCAAGGGCCATAAACTCAAACACAACCACGAGTTCCACCTCAACGTGAGGGAGAACTTCTTTCCAYGAGGGTGGCAGAGCCCTGGAACAGCTGCCCAGGGAGGGCTGGAGTCTTTTCAGTGGGGACATCCCAGAGCCACCTGGAWGTGTTCCTGTGTCACCTGCTCCAGGTGACCCTTCCATCCTCTGGATGGTTTCCAGAGCTCCCTTCCMATCCTAAATATTCTGGGATTGTGTGAGTGAGGTACTGCGGGGCCCCCTGAACCCCACTGGGGTGATCCCTCCGGCTGTCCCCACCCTCTGTCCCCTGTGCTGCCCCACCCAGCACCCCCTGCACCCCCCGGGACAGCCCTGACCTGCTCTCCTCTGTCCCCAGTTCGTGGAGAGCGACGATGATGAGGAGCTGCTCTTCAACATCCCGTGAGTTCCATCCCTGAGTGCCCCTGGGTCCATCCTGGTGCTGGCAGGGCTCGTTCCTCACCAGGGAACGAGGCCCTGGGGCTGAGGGGGAGAGCACAGAGGTGAGGAGCCCTCTCCGTGTGTCCGGGCAGGTTCACCGGCAATGTGAAGTTGAAAGGAGTCATTGTGATGGGCGAGGATGACGAGACACACCCGGCCGAGATGAGGCTGTGAGTAAAAGCAGCTCCCCCTTCCCCAGAGGGGCTGAGTGCTTTGGGGGGAGCTGGTGGCACTGGGAGAACACAAAGCAAATCCATGTTGTTGTTGTTGAGAAGGACCTGGCTGGTGGTAAGGGATGGAATCCAATGAGTTAATAACTGCCTGGGTGTCCTTCTTGTCCTGCCAGGTTCAGGAACATTCCTCACATGTCCTTTGATGACACAGCCAAGGAACCAGAGCAGAGCTTCAGCCTGAGCCGGGATCCCTTGGGACAGCTGGAATATCCCACCAAGTAYGAGACASACCCTGGGCTGTGGGGGCTGCTCCTGCCTGSSWCAGGAGCTCTGTTCMACCYTCCAGATTTGGGGAAGCCTTAGCACAGGGCAGTGCCTCAGGARGATTTGCCTCCCCAGCTCTGTCCTGGCCCTCTGAAACTTCCTCCTCAGAGCCTGGGGCTGGCTGTGTTGGCACCCCAGGAATTCCTGGGGTGCAGAATCACCCTGGTGTGCTGTGCCCAGCTCATGGCTGAGCCACAGCTCTGAGGGAATGCCCCACAGCTCTGAGGGAATGCCCCTTGCTGCTAAGCCTGACCCGGCTCAGGGGGAGCTGCAGGTGCTGTGGGGGCCTGGGGAGGTGCTGGAGCAGCAGCCGTGGTCTCACGGGGTGTTTCCTTTCAGAATTGCCCGTTTCTCCAATGTTTACCACCTCTCCATGCACTTCCCGAGGAACTTCGGGGCGGAGACAACCAAGATTTTTTACATAGGCCTGAAGGGGGAGTGGACGGAGGTGAGTGAGAGCAGAGAGAGCCCGGAGCGTGGAGAGGGCTGCAATCCAATCCTGCTTTCCCTGGRTTTAAATCCTCCTCTCCACGCAGGCTCATCGGCACGAAGTCACCATCTGCAACTACGAAGCCTCGGCGAACCCGGCCGACCACAGACTGGAGCAGATCACCCCGCAGAGTCACTTCATCTCCTGACGGGGCTGTGCGAGCCTGCCCGGGGCAGGAGCGGCCTCCCGAGCAGCTCCGTGTTTGTGCGACGGACGAGGGCGGCGGGGCCGCTGCGAGCCGTGCGCGGGGCCGGTACCGGCGGTGRCTGACAATAAACACGCTGCGCTCAGAGCTGTGCCTGTCCCTGTGCGCTGTCCCTGAGTCACGCAGGGCGCTGTGGGCCGGGCGGGGCCGGGTCCCGATGCCGATAACCCCGCCTGGGCCCGGCCGTGCCCGCGGGACCGGAGCGCGCTCCGTGCCCGTCCCCGCCATGGCCGGCCCGCCGCGCCGCTTTGCGTCACTTCCGCCGCGCAGCCGGAAGTTCCGGTGGGAGCGCCGGGGGGAGCCGCGAGCAGCGCGCGCGCCGGGCCGCGGGAGAGGTGCGGGGAGGGGGG
>CADDXX010000630.1:29950-50363 GCA_902810485.1 Alauda arvensis
CCGGTCCCGCCCGCGGGGCCCGCAGCACTCGCTGCCCCCTCAGAGCCCCGGTTGTGGCGGAAAAGCGGCGCTGCCGGGCCCGCCTCCAGCCGGGATCCCTCCGGCCCTCAGCGGGTTCCGCTCCTGAGGGGCTGCGGGCCCGGGGGAGGCGCCGAGGCACGGTAATTAATGCTAATTAATGCTAATTAATGACTCGTGAACGCGTCCCCCGCCCGGTGTCGCCGGTGGGGTCAGATTGGGGTGCGACGGCTCCGAATCGGACCCGAATTCCCCTCCTGGTTCGGTGTTTGCTCCTTTATACGCACACAGACCCGGCTGGGGGGATTCGCCCTCCCCCGGCCCGGGGTGCCCGCTGTGTGCCCTCAGGAGCGGGGCAGGAGCACCCGGGCCTTGCCTTTGGGGCAGCTCCGAGCATTTCAATCTTTCCCCGGAGCCTCCCCGGCCAGGAGCCCATCCCATCACTGCCAGGGAAATGTGCTGTGGTTGTTCAGGGGTTTTGGGCAGGGTTTTTGGCATGGTGAGGTGTCCCCGGGCCTTTCCTTTGGGGCAGCTCGGAGCGTTTCAGCGTTCCCCTGGAGCCTCCCCAGAGAGCAGCGCATCCCATCAGTGCCGGGGGAAACACGCTGTGGTTGTTCAGGGGTTTTTGGGCAGGGTTTTTGGCAAGGTGCGGTGTCTCGGGGCCGGTTGTTTTGCCCCTGGAGCACACAGGAACACGTGGGGCTGTGTCTGTGTCAGACCCGGGCAGCCCCGCGCTGCCGCTGCGTTTATTGGAGTGGGGAAGCCGCTGACGAGCAGTGGGTGGAACGAGTCGGGCAGGTCGTGGCCGGGCTGGGAGCACACAGCAGGCTGTTTCTCGTGGGTAAGGCTGCCTGGCTGCTGGAATTCCGGGATTTTGGAGGGGTTTGGGTGGGATCCTGTGTGGCTCTGACCCCTGGGGATGGAGCTGCTGTGGCAGGTGAAGCTGGAGCAGGGGGTGGAGGATGAGGAAAGGCCTCYCGAGGGGCAGCTCTGCTCTCTGGGACAGGGACAGGACCTCGGCAGCGGCTGGAGCSGTGCCTGGGGAGGTTYAGGTTGGATTTCAGGGAAAGGTTGTTTCCCCCAGAGGGTGCTGGGCACAGCCCYGAGGCTGCCAGAGCTCCAGGAGCACTCCAGGGTGGGATTGTTGGGGGGTCTGGRCAGGGCCAGGGRCTGCACTGGRTGATCKTTCATCCCTCCCAGCTGGGCTGGATGATCCCTCATCCCTCCCAGCTCGGGATATTCYGTGCTGGTGCTCCGGAGGCTGATCCTGTTCCTGGGGGGGATAATGGCAGTGCCCTAAACAAGCTCTGATCTAATTAGTGCTGGTGTGTCAGTGGGGTCAGGGCAGCCTGTGGGGAGCTGTGCTTTGGGATGCACTGAGCACAAACACCCTGGGCTGGGCTGGCTGAAGGCACCGTGGCTGCTGTCAGCTCTGGGGGATCTGGGAGGTGACAGGACAGCTGTGGGTGACCCTGCCTGCCGTGCTGGGGTGGCACAGGGCTGTCATCCATCACTGGGGGGGGACTCAGGGCAGCTCYCAGTGCTCTGCTTCATCCCCATATAAACAGGGCTGGATGTTTATTGGGGCAGCAGAGCCTGTGCTGCTGCATGCCAAGGGTTTCCTGCTTGGAGCAGATGTGGGTCAGGCTCCTGCACAGCTCCAGGGAAGGAACCAGGGGCTGAAGGGGGGCAGGAATGAAGGGATGCTGAGGCTGTGCTGCCCACGCTGCTGCAGCCACGGGAAGAACTTGGGTTTTTCTCTGAGGTGTAATTTCCAGGCTAATTTTAACACTTCCAGCACCCCACGTGTGTGTGTCCTGCTGCTGCCCCTGGACACAGTGACCACAGYGTGGGGTGTTCCAAGGGCTTCAGCATCAAATCCTTCACCTGCTCTTTACAATTTAATTCCTCCCCCAAACAGCTGCTCCTCTGGGTGAAGGAAGGAAGGAATGGGGGGTGGGTGAGAGGTGTGTGTTGCTGCCTCACCTGTGTGTCCTGCAGGTGCCAGTGTCGATCCCTGTCGGTGTATGTGTGGTAACAACATGTCTGTCCCCCTCCTCGCCGACGCTGTCACCGTGTCAGGGGCAGAGCGGGAGACTGCCGCGGTAAGGGCTGCTCCCTCCCTCCCTTCTTCCTTCCCTCCTTCCCTCCTTCCCTCCCTCCTTCCTTCCCTGCAAAACACGGAGCTGCTTCCAGCACGGGGGAGGCAGGGCCAGCCAGGGCTCTGTGGCTGTCCTTGCTCCAGAGTGAGAGCTCAGCTTGTCACAGCACTGGGAGTTGATTGGGCTGTTGAAGCTTTTAAAAGCAAATCTCCCAAAGGAAATCCCCCTGCCAGTGCTTCCCTGGGCTCTGCAGGCTGCTCCCCGAGGCTCAGGGGGTGCTGGAGCTGGAGATGAAAAGCCTGTGGAGGTGGATTTGTGAGTCCTTGGTGATACAGGGAAGGGATTCCCCCCTGTGAGGGTGGGCASGCCCTGGCATAGGGKACCCCTGGGTCCCTGGCAGTGCCCAAAGGCCAGGCTGGATGGGGTTTGGAGCACCCTGGCATGCTGGAAGGTGTCCCTGCCCTTAAACTGGCTGAGCTTTAAGATCCCTTCCAGCCCGTTCTGGGATCCAGGCTGTGCTCTGGTGCCATTGCTGCTGGGATGACCTGTCACTCCTTGTCCCTCTGCCCGTGGCAGGATGACACCACATCCCTGACCCACCCTTCCTCAGTGCTCCCAGCTCATTTGAGCCTCTTGAGTTGGTGACTAAGTGTCCCTCTGCCACCTCCCTGCCAGCCCAGCCCGGCCCTGCCCCCTCCCGACTCTCAGACCAGCTAATTCCCTTCTCTGTTCCACAGGTCATCTTCCTGCATGGCCTTGGAGACACGGGGTGAGTGTCCCTGCAGCTGCCTCTGCCTTTGCCAAATGCAGAGCCCGAGTTTTTTGCTGCTGCTTTCCCTGRGGGCACCTCCGGGATTTGTGTGGGGTTTGGGTGGGGGTCTGCAGCCGTAACTGCTCCAGCCCGGCAGGGAATGGCAGGGAATTGCTGCTGGCAGCTCTCTGCTCCTGAATATTTATGATGCCGGCAGCCTGGCAGCCCCCCACCCCCCGCGGGTGGGTTTTGTGCTGCCTTCAGGGATTGCTGATAAGCACTGCAGCTTTCCCGGGGCTGGCAGCTGGGCTGGGCCTGCACGGGGGCACCTCGGAGGTCCCCGTGGTGGTGACAAAGGGCTCCTCCCTGTCCGGGAGATTCCCTCCTCCCTGTCCGGGAGATTCCCACCTCCTTGTCCTCCCTGCCTGCAGCTCTGGGGCTTTGTGTGCTCCCCTCAGATGGGATCAATGCTGGGAGAGTTCCAGGCTGATGGGGTGGGTACAATAAGCTCAGGGGAAGGGCTGGGGGGCAGCAGCTCTGGGACAGTGGCTGGGACAAGCCTTGGACTGTCTCCTGTCCCTCCCCAGGCACAGCTGGGCCGATGCCCTCTCCTCCATCCGCCTCCCCTATGTGAAGTACATCTGCCCCCACGCGTAAGTGCTGCTCTTGGGGGGCTCCTGGGGGGCTCTGGGGGGTTCCTGGGGGTCCCTGAGCCTGCCCAGGCTCCTGGGGGAGGGCAGCTGGTGGTCTGAGCCCAGCCAGGCTGGCTCTGCTGCCATGCTCACTTCCCGCTGCAGGCTCTTTCCCCTCCTGCCTTGTTTATCCCTGGTGGCTGCAGGGAAAGMCAAAAGCCCTGGAGCTCCCTGTGCATGCCCTGCTCGGG
The DNA here is from genome assembly GCA_902810485.1 of Alauda arvensis. NCBI lineage: Eukaryota > Metazoa > Chordata > Aves > Passeriformes > Alaudidae > Alauda > Alauda arvensis. The sequence continues at coordinate 33,705 of CADDXX010000630.1, forward strand.
CAGGAGGGGGCTCAGCAGGAAGGGCAGAGGTGTCAGCCTTGCTGCTCCCCTCAGGCTTGGGCTAAAGCACCCAAAAATGTCCCTCCACAGGCCCCGGATCCCAGTGACCCTCAACATGAAGATGGTCATGCCCTCCTGGTCAGTGCTTTGGGGGACAGGGCTGGGTGGGATCCTGCTGGGGAGTGAGAGGGGTGGGGAGACCAAATCCCCTGCCCTGTGGGGGCCAGGGAAGGGCAGAGCACASCCAGCTCCTGCCTCCACACACTCGGGGTGCTGGGAGAGGTTTGGGCTGAGCCTGYTGCTTCCCCCAGGTTTGACCTGATGGGATTGACTCCAGATGCACCTGAGGATGAAGCTGGGATCAAGAAAGCTGCAGAAAACAGTAAGGAGCTGTGGGAGGGGAGGGGGAAGTGGTGAGCTGCTGTGTGCCCCTCCCTCGCTGGGATTGGAGCTGGGACTTCCTTCCACCTCTCCTTTGTTTCTGGCACCTGCCTGTCCCTGATGTGCACCCCCAAAGYGTGGGGTGATGCTTTGCAGCCCCCCTCCCCTCCCACTGACCCRTCTCTCCCATTTCAGTTAAAGCAATCATTGAGCACGAGATGAAGAATGGGATCCCCCCCAACCGCATCATCCTGGGGGGCTTCTCACAGGTGAGAGCAGCACCCCAGCTCCTGCTCCAGCTGCCACAGAGGTGGCTGGCTGTGTGAGCTGGCCCTGGGGGTGTCCCTGCATCTGATTCCATGTGCTCCCCTCCCTGCAGGGCGGTGCCTTGTCGCTGTACACGGCTCTCACCTGCCAGCACCAGCTGGCTGGCATCGTGGCACTCAGCTGCTGGCTCCCCCTGCACAAAGCCTTCCCACAGGTACCCCTGGCCATGGGGGGCTGCCCAGGTTCACCTGCTGGGGACACCTGTGCCATTGGTGTCCCCACACCTGAGTGTCCCCCCCACACCTGAGTGTCCCCTCTCGTGGCAGGCAGCCAACAACGGTGTGAACAAGGACATTGCCATCCTGCAGTGCCACGGGGAGATGGACCCCATGATCCCCGTGCGCTTCGGGGCCCTCACGGCCGAGAAGCTCAAGTCTGTGGTCACCCCCACCAAGGTGCAGTTCAAAACCTACCCCGGAGTGATGCACAGTTCCTGTCCTCAGGTCAGTGCTGGCACCCGTGGSAACGGCCTGGAGCTGGGGCAGGGCAGGGTGGGGATGGATTTCAGCCTGGGCACTGCCCCGAGGCTGCCAGAGCTCCGGGGGCTTTTGGACAGCGCTGCCAGGGATGCACAGGCTGGGATTGTTGGGGTGTCTGTGCAGGGCTGGGCTGGACCTTGTGGGTCCCTTCCCTTTGGGAACAACCCCAGCACTGCAGCTCAGGCGGGCTGGGGAGCATATGAGATGTGATTGCTCCCGACTTGCTCTGGGGAGGCTGCAGAGCCCCGTGCCCCGTTCCCGTGCCCGTTCCCGATCCCCGGGGAGGCTGCAGAGCCCCGTGCTCCATCCCCGTACCCATTCCCGATCCCTGGGGAGGCTGCAGAGCCCCGTGCCCCGTTCCCGTGCCCGTTCCCGTGCCCGTTCCCGGCCTCTGGGGGGCCCGGCAGTGACGGGCTGTGCGCTCCCCGCAGGAGATGATGGCGGTGAAGGAATTCATCGAGAAGCTGCTGCCCCGGATCTGAGCGGAGCCCCTGGGGACTGTGGCAGGGGAGGGTGCCGAGCTCACGGCCCGTGTGTCCCCCCCAGCGCAGCTCCCGGCGCTCCCAGCCCCGCGTCCCCCCCGGAGCCGAGTCTGGGAGCGGCCTTTTCTCTCCTGCTCCGGCTCCGAGCCGTTCCCGGGCTGGCTCAGGGTKGCGCCGGGTCCCCGCGGGGCTGGCACGGCGCGGGGGAGCCGTTCCCGTCGGGCTCGGGCTTTTTGTACCAGTATTAGGGGCGGGAGGAGCGGGGCGGGCCCGGGGCAGCCCCGGGGCTCGGAGCTCTGCCCTCGGGGGCGGCTCACGGGTTTTCAGTGAGCTCAGGAACCCGGGACTCCCCTCCGGGCGCCGGGGCGGGCTCTGCCCGGGGCTGGCACCGCCAAAGGCTGCCCGGGGCCGGCAGGGAGGGGCAGGGCAGCTCCCGCACGTCCCCGCCTGTCACACACGCACACTCCCCTCAGCTGTCGGCCCGGGGCAGCTCTGCCCTCCTCAGATAATCACCTCCTTCCTCCCGCTCCTCCTCTCGTTGCTTTTACAATCTCCATCTCCTCCTCCTCTGCCCCGCGGGGCTCCCAGAGGCATCTCCCCCTCACCCAGCCCAGCTCTGCACCCTCGGAGCCCCCCAAGCTTCGTTTACACTCACGGAGCCACCGGCCCCGTCTTTAATGTCTGCTCTTGCTGCTACTCGTCCTTCCCTTTGGACTCGGGCTGGCTCGGGGAGGGGGAGGTGAGCTGGGGTCCCCGGACCCCGGGTTTGGCTCCTGGTGCAGCTGGAAGGAGCAGCTTTGCTCGCAGCCATCATCTCACCAGCACCTGAGCCCCGGGTGCTGCTGTGCYCCTTCCTCTGCTCCCGGGGGGCTCCTGGGGGCTCCTCCCCCCTCCCCATGTACAATCACCAGTGTCCCTCACTGTGGCTTGTCCCCTCCCGAGTGCTGCCGTCGTGCTGGGGCCCCCAGTGTCTCCTCTGGGGGGGCTCCTGGCTGACCCTCCCCTCCCACAGGGCCGGGGCAGTGGCTGTGGAGCAGCTCTGCCCTCAGCCCCTCTCCCCYGGGGCTGATCATGGCTTTTAAAACGCCCCCATTGTTCCCCTGGCCCCAGGGCTGGCCCTGCCCCGGCCCCAGGGAGGTGAGGGCTGCTCTGGGGGGCTCTGGGGGGGCTCCAGTTCTGCTCCAGCCCTGCCCAGGCTGCACAAAGCAATAACTGCCCTCTGGAGAGTGCATCGTGGGGCCCACCCTGGCCTCAGGGTTTTACTTTTTTGCCCCTTTTAGGAAGTGTGAAAGCAGCAGAGCTGCTGCTGGCACGGGAGGGGGCAGCCTGGCTCAGCCCTGCCCTGGGCTCAGCTCTGCCCTGGGCTCAGCTCAGCCCTGCCCTGGGCTCAGCTCAGCCCTGCTGGCTCCTCTGTGCTGTGTTTTAATGCTGCTGTGCCCCTGCCCCCTCAGCTGGGGGGCACGAGAGGGTGCCTGGGGTGGGGTGGCAGCTCCCTGGGGTCCCCAGGGGCTGGCAGGGGTGGGAYKGCAGCTCCCCGGGGGTGCCMRGGGCTSCTGCTGGCCAGACTGACCTGTTTGACTGTGAATTGGAGCCGTGTGTGATGGGGGGACCCTCCCTGTGCAGAGCATTCCTGCTCCCTCCCTGCCCGAGCAGTGCTGGGACCCCGGCAGGGAGAACAGCTTCTCTCCATTCCTCAATACAGCTTTGGGTTGGTTTTTTTTCATTTGGTTGGTTGGTTTTTGGTTTTCTGGGTTTTGTTTTGGGTTTTTATTTTATTTTTTTGGTTTTTTTTTCTCTCTCTCTTGTCTTCCTTGTACACGTTTGGGGGTTTTTTTGTGTGCGTGCGTTCCACAGAGAATCAAGGTGAAATAAATCCTCAACCTGTCCCAGAGCTGAGCTGGTGTCATCCCCTGCCAGCAGAGATTTGGGGGTGGAGTGGGATTGGCACGAGGCCCCAGGGTGTCGTTTTTAGGGGCAGCAGCTCTGGCTGAGGGGAAGCAGAACAAAGCTGCCACTTAGAAAGTAGGAAAGTTTATTTTAAAAACAAATCAAAAGCTCAATTCATAATTTAGGAGCATAAGTTATTCATCCAGCTGACAGCACACGCAGCTGACTGCGTCATCCCTGCCYAGAGGAGCCTTGGGAGCTGCCAGGAATAAATAGGAGCAGTGTGGGACAGGGGGCAGAGCTGGCTCCTGGCAGCCTTTGGCAATGGCAGGTGGGGAGTGGCTGCCACGGAGCCCAGAGCAGGCACTGGGAGGGGGCTGTGGGCAGCCAGGCTCAGCAGGACGGATGGGAGGTGAGATTTGGTCCCCAAAACCAGGCTGGGGGCAGGGAAAAGGGGGGTGGAGGAAGCCCTGGGCTGGGGAAATGAGGCGTGGTGGCCTTGGAATGTGACTGGTCCCTGTGGGAGGCTCCTGGTGCCCTCTCTGTGCCAGGGCAGGGGCAGAGGGGCCAGGAGGGAACAGGGGCTGTGCTGCAGCTGGGGCTCAGCAGCACTCAGATGTCCCAGGGCACAGCAGCACCTGCTCCAGCCTGGGCTGGCTGCAGCCCCTGGGCATTCCCACAAGGAAGGGGCTCCATGCCTGGGGTGCCAGACCAGGCCCTGGCTCTGTTCTCTGTTCCCTGTGGTTCTGCTCTGTGAGATGCAAAGACCTGGGGGGTGAGGATGAGGAGTGGGGAGGCTGAGGATGCTCCAGGCCTTCTTCCTTGTGCCAGAGGCAGGAGGGGGAGCTGGCACTGCCCTCCCAGGACRGTGCCAGCCCCTCGGGGAAGGAGGCAGGGCTGGCTCACAGCATCCCTGGGCCCCGGCTCTCAGTTCTTGCTGAAGCCCGTGGGGTTCTGCAGCTGCCACCGCCACAGGTCCTCACCTGGAGCAGGGACAGGGGAGGTGAGGGAGGGCAGGGCCCGGCAGTGCCTGCTGAGCCAGGGAGGGGCTGCCCTTACACATCTTGTCCAGGCCAAAGGCAGCTTTCCAGCCCAGCTCCCTCTCGGCCAGCGCGGGGTCAGCGTAGCAGGAGGCCACGTCCCCCTCRCGCCGTGCTGTGATCCGGTACTTGATCTGCAGGGAGAGCAGAGCCTGGCCTTGGGGCTCCCAGCAGCTCAGGGAACCGTGCCAGGGCTCTGTGGGAGCAGCTCTGTGCCTGKGACCCCGCAGCTCTGCCCTTACCTCCCTCCCCGAGGCTTTCTCCATGGCCTGCACCATCTGCAGCACGGAGTAGCCGGTGCCYGTGCCCAGGTTGTAGATCTGGGAGGAGGACAAAGGATAAAAGGATCAAGGGGAGAAGGGCCAGGCCTCCCTGCAGCCCCACTGGGACCCCCATRCCCCTCCCAAGGGCTGGCAGCACCCCTAGGTTGGTACCTTGCAGCCACAGTTCTCCTTGAGCTTCTTGAGAGCAGCAATGTGGCCCTTGGCCAGATCCACCACGTGGATGTAATCCCTGACTCCTGTGGGGACACAGAGGGTGAGGGCAGGGCCCGGGGTGCAGCCAGGGCTTTGGGAACCCCAAATCCCCCCCGTGCCCTGACGCACCCGTCCCATCGTTGGTCTTGTAGTCGTTCCCAAAGACGCTGAGGAACTCGCGGCGTCCCACGGCCACCTGCACACAGGGACAGCCCCGTGGGAGCCCCGCCAGCCTGAGACCCCTCCCCGGGACCCCCCCGGGGCTCTGGGGGCGCTACCTGAGCCACGTAGGGCATGAGGTTATTGGGGATGCCCTGGGGGTCCTCTCCGATCATCCCCGACTCGTGGGCGCCGATGGGGTTGAAGTAGCGCAGGAGGACGGCGTTCCAGTCCTGGGGACACAGGGACAGGCTGTGGGCACCCCCCTGGGGACACCGCTGGCCCCCTCCAGCTGTGGGGCAGCTCCTCACCCTCTCAGCCTTGCAGAGGTCCCGGATCATCTCCTCGATGAAGAACTTGGATTTGCCGTAGGGGTTGGTGCAGCCCCCGACCGGGTGCTTCTCGTCCAGGGGGAGGTACTTGGGGTCCCCGTACACGGTGGCAGAGCTGCTGAACACGATGTTCCTCACGCCGTGGGCCTGCATGGTCTGCGAGAGGGCGAGGGGGGCAGTGCTGCAGCTCAGTGCCCCCCTGTGCCAGGGCAGGGGGAGCAGCACGGGCTCGCTGCCCGCTCCTCTCACCTCCAGCAGCCGGATGGTCCCGGTCAGGTTCACTCTGTAATAYTCCAGAGGCTTCTGCACCGACTCCCCCACGGCCTTCAGCCCCGCRAAGTGCATCACGGCCGAGAACTGGTGCTGCGGGGGGAACAGCGGGGCGTGGGTGCGGCAGGAACCAGCCCCAATCCCCCCAGGAGCTCCCGTTCAGCCAAACCCGGGGGGCTCCGTGGCCCAGAGGAGCGGGGCTCTGCGTTTCCTCCCTGCTCCCGAGCCCCCCACCCCAGCCAGGGCCCCCGGGGCACCGCAGCTCCCGCTCTCACCTTCCCGAAGAGCTCCTGGAGCGCCGGCCCGTCCGTGATGTCGAGCTCCTGGAAGAGCACGGGCCGCCCGGCGATCTCCTGCACCCTCCGCAGGCTCTCGGGGAGCTCCTCGGAGCCTGGGGAAGGAGGGCAGTGAGGGATGGGCGCAGGCGGGCCCGGGCCGGGCCGGACGGGGCTGTCCCGTACCTCGGATGGCGTTGTGGAAGTTGTCGATGACCACGGGCGCGTAGCCCGCCTGCAGCAGCTCCAGCACGCAGTGGCTGCCGATGTAACCGGCGCCGCCCGTCACCAGGATCTTCTCTGCCATCGTTCCCTGCGGGGAGAACAATCCCGGAGCCTCGCAAGGCCCGGGGCCGGCCGCTGTCACGTCAGCACGGCCGCAGGTACGGGCGGGGCAGGGCCCAGGTGCGGGCGGGGCAGGGCCCAGGTGCGGGCGGGGCAGGGCCCTGGTGCGGGCGGGGCAGGGCCCAGGTGCGGGCGGGGCAGGGCCGGTCACTGCCGCTCGCACCTCCCGGACACGGAGCGGGCACATCCCGGAGCAAAGCCCGGCTCTTCCTGTTAAACCCAGCCCAGGTTCACCCACATCCCTCAGGGCAGGAGTTCTCACTGTTAATTAACTGATTCATTAATCGGGGTGGTCTCCGCAGGGGGATCAGCYCCGCTCTTCACCCGTTCCCCGGTTTTCCCTTCCCAGCGCCGGCCCCGCTCCCCCGGGCTTTGGGACCCCGCAAACGGCGGCGCTGCCTGCGGGACCCCCGGGATGGGGCAGGAGCGGAGGGAAGGACCCGAACCGGGAATTTCCTCCCTCCCGGACCCAACCGGGGCCCCCCAAACCGCCCGGTCCCGGGGCTGGGGGGAAACAGCCGCGGGCTCTGGAGTGATCCCCCGGGCTCTCCGTGCCGCAGGCAGCGGGGCAGGGCAGGGCAGCGCCCCCGTCCCCGGCCCGTTCCCCCCGCCTGTCCCCGYTCTCTCACCCCCCGTTCTCTCACCCGTCCCCGCCGCCGCTCCCGCTCAGCCCCGCGCGGGGCGCGGCCCCTTTAAGGCCGGGCTTTGGCCCCGCCCCCCGGCGCCACGCGCGCGGCTCCTCCATGGAAACGTGTCCGGGCTACGGAGCCGCGGAGGGGCCAAAACAGCGCGGGGGGACGGCGGCCATTGCTGCGCGCGAAAGGGGCGGGGCCACGCGGGGAGCCCGGGCCCGCAGCGCCCCCTGGCGGCCCCAAAAACCCCAATTCTTGCCCCCAAACCCCCGAATTCTCGCCCCATTCCGCCTCATTACCGCGGCATTTGGTAATTATTACGGTTTATTGAAGTCATGTGGAGAGGTAGCACACACAGCCTCAAACCAGCCCTGCCCCCTGAAGGACAAAGTCCCTCCCTGAGTCTCCAGACTCACAAATAAACTGATCCATCAATTATTGTAACCAGAGGAGCTGGGGSGGTTCCCAAGGCCCCGATCACCGTCAGGAGCAGGGGTGTTTCACTCCCTGCTCTCTGGGGTGGAAGGAAATCCTCACCCCCAGCCCAGGATGATGCAGAGTTCCCACATGGAAGAGGCACTTGGAACCAAAAGMTCCTTTAGCTGCTTCAGCTGAATTAAATSTTTAATAGTTTAGACTATTAAATAACGTGTTTATTACTCCATTATTTGGAGGTATCTTACAACAGATACACAGTGCAGAACCACAGTCCCTGAAGGCACCAGGGGAGCCTYTGGGCTCAGCTTTTGGACGTTTGTGCAGGGCACAGAAAGGAGCAAGGGCAAAGCCTGACCTGCARAATCTGTGGGCTGTCCTTGGTGTGCAGGCAGGAGCTGCTGGTGCTGCTCTGCTCAGAGCTCTCCTCAGCCCCTGCACGTCCTCCCTTCTCTAAGGCACATGGGCACATCCTCGAGGTCCAATATAATAAATGTGATAGAGGATTCTCTCATTTCTTCATCATTCTGGTGGATTTTGAGCTTCCCCTCGAACCCTGAGCTGGGACAGAGCTCAGGAGATCAGAGAGGAACCCCAGCCAGCGCTGGATCCTCGGTTTCTCCTTGATCCAAGGAGAAATCCCCCTCAGTGTCACAGCCTGCAGGAGGCCTGAGACACCTTGGAATTGGTTTTTCTGTTCAGGGCATTGCAGATGAAGGTGCCTGTGTCCATCAGCTTCTGGAGATCCACTCCCTGCGTGGGAAAAGCACCTTGAGGGACACCTCCCACCATCCCAGGCTGCTCCAMACCCYGYCCAGCCCAACCTTGGGCACTGCCAGGGACCCTGGGGCAGCCACAGCTGCTCTGGGCACCCTGTGCCAGGGCTTCCCCACCCCTCACAGGGAATATTCTTCCCTAACATCCCTCCCAGTGATCCCCCCCCAGCTGTCCCCACCCTGCTCAGGCTCCCTGGGCCRAATCCTGCCCCGTGCTGAGGCAGAGCAGAGCCCAGGGCAGCTGCCACTCACCGTGTGGATGCCCAGCCCGTTGAGCATGTACACCAAATCCTCTGTGGCCACGTTGCCAGAGGCTCCCTGGGCATAGGGACASCCCCCAAGGCCAGCCACRGATGCATCCACCACGCTGACCCCCATCTGCAGAGAGAGCCAGAGTCAGGGGCTGCCCTGCAGGCACAGAACCTGCACTCCCCGAGGGAAGCTGCTTCATTTGTGGGGCTGCCCCAGCCCTGCCAGTGTCCCAGGCCAGGCTGGAGGGGGTTTGGGGCAGCCTGGGATGGTGGGAGATGGGCAGGGAGTGGGACAAGGTGGGCTTTGAGGTCCTCCCAACCCCACCACGCCACGGGTGAGTGATGCAGRGCAGGAATCCTACCTGCAGGGCCACCAGGATGTTGGCCAGAGCCTGGCCATAGGTGTCGTGGCAGTGCACAGCCAGAGCCCCCACGGGCACCTCCTTCATCACCACTGCCAGCATCTCCCTCATGCTGCCAGGGGTGCCCACGCCGATGGTGTCCCCCAGGGAGATCTCATAGCACCCCATGGAGTACAGCTTCTTGGAGACCTGTGCCACAGGCAGCTCTGAGAGGGCATCCTGCCCTCCCCAGAGCTGATTCCTGCTGTTCCAGGATTCCCTGGAACCTCCCTGCCCTCCCCAGGGCTGATTCCTGCTGTTCCACRATTCCCTGGACACTCATCTCTGGGACTGAGGTACCCAAACCCCCCTCAATTCCCCATTTCAGTCTCTGGATGTTCCCTCAGTGCCCACTTCACATCCCTAAAAAGAAACCCAAACCCTCTCAGGAGTTCTGGTTGTGTTTATGACTCACCTCAGCGACTTTGGCTGCAGAAATCTTCCCTTCATAGGGACACCCAAGGACACAGGACACGTATCTGTTAAAAAAAACCCCACACTTTTAGCTGGAAAAGGGCAGTGGGATTGTACTGGATTTGCCAAGAAAACCTGACCCAAACTGCTTCAGGATGGTTCCAGAAGGGATGGGAAGATGTGGGGGAACCCCAGCAGGGACTCCTTACCCCCTGACAGGAATGTTGGCTTCCCTTGCTGCCTTCATGACCTCATCAAACCTCTCCAGGCTCTCCTCGATGGAGCAGTTGATGTTTTTCTGGGTGAASAGCTCAGATGCTGCCCCAAAGATCGACACCTCTTTGGCCCCTGCTGCCACCTGCAAACAAAAAAACCCCAAACTGCAACCCCAGGACCCCTGAGGAGCCCTGAGATGAGCAGGTCCAGCCCTTGGCACTGCTGTTAAGCCCAGAGGGGATTTGGTGAGGATTTGCCAGCCCAGAGGGGATTTGGTGAGGATTTGCCAGCCCAGAGGGGATTTGGTGAGGATTTGCCAGCCCAGAGGGGATTTGGTGAGGATTTGCCAGCCCAGAGGGGATGTGGTGGGGATTTGCCAGCCCAGAGGGGATTTGGGGAGGATTTCTCAGCCCTTACCGCTGCCTGGAAGCCCCTCAGGTTTGGAGTCAGCACGGGGTAACTGATGCCAGGTAATTTCTTGATGCCCTGCAGGACCTCAGTGTGATCAGCCATCTGCAAAGCAARGCAGGAAACCTCTGTGAGGGTGACAACTCCTGCCAGCCACAACAGCAGCATTTCAACTCCTTCTTGTACAGGGAACAGAAATACCCAGGGATCAGAGGCTCCAGAAGCAAGAACTGCAGGCTGTGAGGGGTCAGGGCTCACCCAGTGCACTGAGAGCTGTCTGTGTGTCTGTCTGTGTGTSTGTSTGTCCCTTTGCTCCTCCCCAGGGTCCAAAGGGAAGCTCTGKGACTCCTCTCCTGTGACTCCTCYGCTGGTTCCTGCCCARGAACCTTTGGAWCACAGCCCYGTGTGAGCACTGACCTGAGGAACCCACTTGGGGGACACGAAGCTGGTGGCCTCGATGACCTGCAGGCCTGTCTCTGACAGCATGTTGATCAGATTGATCTTCACCGGGGTGGGCACAACATTCTAAGGTGAAGAAAAGAAAAACGACCTGAAGTTATTGTTATTATTTCCACAATAAACTCTTCCACCACTGGGGAAAAAAAAAAAAGTAAATTTTCAACATCAAAAAAGCAGCGTTTACAGAACCCGCCCTGCACAGGTGGGCACAGGGGGCGTTTGGGGGATGAGGTTGGAGAACAGGGAGGGAGCTGCAGGAGCCGCCGATACCTTCTCGTTCTGGAGCCCGTCCCGGGGTCCCACCTCCACCACCTTCACCCGCTTCGGGTACGCGGCGCTGGCGGCCGCAGCGGAGCTCACCTGGCACGGAGGGCACAGTTCAGCCGAGCCCCGGAGCCCCGGCCCCGCCGATTCCCCGCACACCGGCCCCGCTCCTGCCCAGCCCGGTGCCCTCGGGTCCCTTCTCCTCCCGGTGCCCCTGGTTCGGGTGTCCCCGATCCCTTCTCCCGCCCAGCCCCGGTGTCCCCTCAGGCCGTGCCCGGTCCCTCACGGGCCGCAGGGATCCCGCCCAGCCCCGCTGTCCCCTCACGGGCCGTGCCCGGTCCCTCACGGGCCGCAGGGATCCCGCCCAGCGCGGCAGCAGCCGCCGCGCCGCCGCCATGTCTGCTCACGTGACCGCGCACACCCCCACACGTGACCACAGAGAGGGCGTGGTTCTGTGACCACGTGACCGCGGCACAGCGCGCTCCCCACGTGGCCCCGGCCCCGCTGTCCCCGTTGTGTTCCTGCTCTGTCTCCGCTCTGTCCCCTCTGTCCCCGCTTTATCCCCGCTGTCCCCGCTCTGTCCCCTCTCTGTCCCCGCTGTCCCGTACCTGTGCCCAGGTGCCGTCCCGCGGCGCGCAGCCCGTGTCACACCTCGGCATGTTCCCGTCCGCCGCTGGCCGCCGCCGCCGCGCCCGCCGCGCACTTATACCGGCGGCGTTAGCGCTGGACAAACACGGCGCTGTTTGTTTTGGGGCGGGCCCCGCTCCGCGCCAGGGGTCACGGGCGTGACGGGGCTTGTGAGGCAAAGACCCCGCGGCTCTGTTGTCCCGTTGTGTCCCCGGTTTTTGTTTGTAACGGCGTCAGCAGCGGAGCCGGGCGGTGCTCGGGTGAGCGGTCCCTGGCGCTCGCAGCCGCTCCTCTGCATGTTTGAATGTTCGTCACTTGAGGAACAGCCCGGCACTCTGCTCCGAGTGTCCCGGCAGGTTGGGAACACAACAAAGCCTTCCTGCAGCGCTGTGGTGCCTTCACAGCAACCCGAGCTCCTGGGAGCACTTCCACCACTCACACGGTGTTCAACCCTCTTTAACAGCAGCACCCACGAGGGAATCCTGCTCTCACTGCAGCTCAGAGCTCAGCAGTGCAGCAGTGCAGGCAGAACTCAGAAATGCAATGCACAATGGTGAAATCTCCTAATCTCACTAAAAACAAAACCTTTTCTGGTAGCTGTCTCCAGCAGAATATCAGTAAAAGGTTGTGGATGGATTTGTATCATGTTTTTTACCAGATAATATCTTCCAGATCTCTTCCATCAGATTTATTCATCATGGAAACAGCTGATCACAACTGTTCCAAGCACCTCTGAAGTAACACAAGGCAACAGAGACTGCAGGATTCATTCTCTCAAGTGAAAAACAATGTATTCAACGTGAAACACCAAAGTCCTCTTGGAYCCAACCACAAAGAAAGGCAGTGGGAGATGCTGTGTCCCCCCAGAGGCATCACTGCACACCCTCGAGCTTCACTGCCCAGCCAGACTGAGGAGGGACAGGAGATGGCAGCATGTAGGGCAGGCTTATGAGCATCCCCTGCCCTGGCTGCTTCTGCCACTGCAGAGTGCCACCAAAGCCCAGCAGTGTCACCTGCAGAGGAAGGAAGGAAGGAAGGAAGGAAGGGGACACTGAGCTGGAGCTCAGCAGGCCCCTCTGCACAGCCCAGCATTCCCTCAGGTGCCCAGGCATGGCTCACGTGGCACAGGGGGTGACACACGGGGTGTTTTGAGGCCAGAGCAGGCTGCAGTTTGTTGTTTGGGGTTTGTTTGTTGCTGCTGCTTTGCCCCTGTTTGTTCAGAGCAAAGGACACTCGGACATTTGCGTCACAGCTGCCACGAGCAGGGCACTGCACCTGAGCTGGGGCTGGGCTGCAGGGCAGCCCCTCCTGCTCTGGGGGTATTTACCTCTCCCCCAGGCAACAACAGCATCAAAACACTGCAGGAGAGGAATTTTCCTTTCCCTGGCAGCCACGAGCCTGTGCTGGCAGCTCCTGCCCCAGGTGAGCCAAAGCCTGGGGAGCAGCCTGGGATGCTGCAAGGAGCCCTCAGCACACAAACCCCCACTGCCCYCAGCTCCTGGCCCTCCCCAGCCCACAGCTGGCCCCAGATGTGCTCTCAGAGCGTGCTGACCCCTTACCCGTGTGCCTGGGGATGGGATGGGTGAGGACAGRTGCAGGACACTGTCCCGAGGCCAGAGCAGGAAGATGGCAAACACCTCTGTCCCCTTGCAGGTGTACCTGAGGGAGCAGAGTTCAGCAGGTGAAGGGCACCAGGCACAAACCTGAACCTCCCCAGAGAGCAGGAGAACACTGCCTTGTCACCACACAGGGGCCACCTGCTTCCCCCTACTCCAAAATCTGTCACCTTGGAGCCACCCTCAGGCCCTCAGTGACACCCAAACAAAGTCCATGTGTGCAGATGTCATTGCCAACGTGGCCTGGCCTCGTCCTGATCCCTGCTCTACATTTCTGGGCTGAACACACTGGAGGAAATGAAAACAACCCTATTTTGTAGGCATTTCTGGCCAGGACCACTACTTAAACAGTCCTGACAACCACAGCATGGACATTTTTAAAGGACATTTTTTAAAGCCACACTGAACTTGTGGCTTTCTGCTGTTTTTTTCCTACTGAAGCAAGATGGATGAAATCCTAATGGCAAGACTACAGAGTGTACCAAATTTAGGAWAAGATCAGAAATAACCACCAGCTCAGCTGCTCTGAGAGGCAGAGTCCTTACCAGACTGTGTCTGTGCTGTTCTCCACCTGCACCCTCCAAGGCTGGGWGTCATAAATTGCCTCCCCATTGGTGTCCAGCCACCTSCCCAGGGCCAGGAGTCTYTCCTGGAAGATGGGGACRATCACCCCTTCTTTKGTAGGCCCCACRTTGAGGAGGTAGTTGCCACCCAAACTCACGGTCTGCACCAGCTCCTGTGGCAGAGAAAGCAAGACAAAAACTGCATCACCTTCACCTCAGACAAACAGAGAAACCGAGCAGTTTTCTCCTCATCAGAAGCCTCTTAACTCCCATCCATCCTCCCCCAGGCTGTTGCGATCTCGGGTTTCTCACCTCAATCATGCTCATCTCGTCCATCACCTCAGGCAGGCTCATGTTGCTGCGGTAGCCCCAGGAGTGCTTGTCCAGGGAGGAGCACATCTCCCACTTGTGAGCAGGCAGGCTGCCTGGCCTGTAYTTGTCAGCACAGTTGTAGAAACCCCCGTGGCGGCAGGAGCAGCCCCGACCCCAGCGGTCGTTGACGACCACGGTGTCCTGAGAGAAGAAAAAACACCTCAGGGCACAGAACCTTTTGTGTCCTGGGCTGCCCAGCTGGCAGCCACCCACCCACCCCGAGGAAGCTCCTAAACACTCCCTGTGTAATGGAAACCCTTGTGGCAAGGCTGGATCCCTCCCTCTGCTCACTCAGGCAGGAGCTGAGGCACCAAAGCTCCCATGAGAATCCTGCAAAGGACAGTGGAGCTGKCACAGCAGCACAGACAAGGTTCTCTTTCTTGTCAGAGAATAAAACACATCTGGCCAATGTCAGGGAGGTTTCTGCTTTGATCAGACATCCCACAGCCTGCTGCCCTTCCACCCCCACCCAAAGCACTGGTACCTTSACGGGGCTGTCGTTATAGAGCCAGGCAAGGAAAGAGGTGGAATTCCAGTAGGAATCTGGAGCTTCCCAGTCTCCATCCGACCAGATCAGGTCTGGTTTGTATCTAAGGGAGACAGATGCTGTTCCAAAAGGGCCTAGCTGCTCCTGCCACGCTGTGGTTCTTGGGTGTGGGCTTGTTTCACTTCCCCTTCCCACTGCCTGCTGTCACCAGGAGGGTTTTGCTTCAYTTTCTGCCTCACACAAAGCTCTGAGGGAGGTTCTTGCAGCAGCAAAGAGCAAGAYGCTGACCCACACCTTCAAGAGAGGGTGCAGTTCTTCCAAAAAACCCAGAATTTGGCRCCTCAAAAGCAATTATGAGGCATATCCTTGAGCTGGGACAACGACCCACAAGCCCAAGCCTTGTATTTTTGTCAGCAAGGCAAGGATGCAAATTCACAGTGAAATCCCTCTTCTTCTAAATACTGAACACTTTGTTCCACTTCCAGCCACCCTGCACAAAGGCAGGATTAAAGGGAATTGCTTTTGCAGGAAAAATTTGTCCCTGCCTTATTCTACAGGGGAAAAAGTGAACCCCTTTTGTAATTTCAACAACTCATTCCTGGTTAGCAAAGAGAGTTTGCCTGGGCAAAAATTAACATTTCTCTTCTTTGCACCCACTTTGCACCTTTTTCCCTAGAGGAGTGAAACCAATAAATGCTGGCGATTCTGAACTGGTTGTGGCTCTTACTTTAAGACAAGGTCATAAAGTTCTGGCATTGTCTTCTTTAAAACGAAGTCCTGGGTCTTGAAGTCACTTTGTTTGTCAGCGAGGTAGAGAGGGTTAAACCACTCCATCAGGGAGTGATAGAGCCCATARCGGAGGTTGCTGAAGGACAAAGCACAGAGGCAGGAGTCAGAACAATGGAAATTCAATTAGTGGCATTATTATTTTTCATCATTTGCAAGCACTACATTTTTCACACTGAACTCGGGGCTTTCTGCTCTTTGTCAAGCACAGCCAGGAGGATTCAGTGCTCTGAAAGAGGAGCTCTGGCAGGGCCCTACCTCTCCCTGAGGGCTTCTCCCAGCTCTCCCACCAGGTCTCGGTGGGGCCCTGTCTCCACAGAATTCCAGTTCCAGGACACTGGAGAGCCCCAGTTGGTGAAGCCCTCGTGGTGCTTGGTGGTCAGGACCACGTACCTGAGAGGAGAAAAGGCCTTGGTTGGGATGGCAAAGGGACAACTGAGATATTTSCCAGCCTCTCTGCAAACCCAGTCACTAAAACAGCAAGGGCACTGGATAACCACACTGTGAGGAGCCCTCTGGCACTGCCCTTTGGGTTTAGAAGCACATCCAAGAATAAGAGAGGCTTTTAGCGGAATTTAATGCTGGGTAAGAATGAACAGGCAATACTTGGGAAGGAGCAAGAGCTGTCATCTCCTCAGCACCCTGGGCATGGGATCCCTAACACGGTTCAAGGACCTCCAATCCCTCAGGGATCCTTGGCCTTGCCCGTTACATCCCCTCAGGGACCCCTCATCCCCTCAGGGACCCTTAATTCCCTCAGGGACCTCCCCCATCCCCTCAGTGACCCCCCCATCCCCTCAGGGACACCCCTCATCCCCTCAGGGACCCCTCATCCCCTCAGGGACCCCTCATCCCCTCAGGGACCCCTCAGTGCCTCCCCCATCCCCTCAGGGACCCCCCTCATCCCCTCAGAGACCGCTCATCCCCTCAACGACTCCCCCATCCCCTCAGGGATCCTTAATTCCCTCAGTGACTCCCCCCCATCCCCTCAGGGACCCCCTCATCCCCTCAGAGACCCCCCATTCCCTCAGTGACTCCCCCATCCCCTCAGGGACCCCACCTGCGGCCATGCCCTGACCTGGCCCCGGCCCTGCGGAAGAGCTGTGCCCACTGGCGGGGCTGGAAGTCGTGGGCGGTGAAGAGGGGAGCGAACTCGGCGTAGGTGGTGCCGGGCGGGAAGCGGCGGCGCACGAAGCGCTCGTAGGCGGCATCGCGCTGGCCCTGCCAGTGCCACCAGAACCACTCGGAGCCCCAGGCGGGCACGGAGAACACCCCCCAGTGCACGAACACCCCCACCTTGGCCCGGTCGAACCAGGCCGGCAGCGGCCGCGCGTCCAGGCTGGCCCAGTCCGGGCGGTAGCGGGGCGAGGCCAGGCCCGGGCCCAGCGCGGCCGCCACACACAGCAGCGCCCGCGCCGCCATGGCCGTGACGTCACCGCCCCGCGCCTCCCGCGGCCGCGGGTTCGAGCCTGGGGTCGGACCGGTGCCCGCGGGCACGG
>CADDXX010000630.1:50943-65620 GCA_902810485.1 Alauda arvensis
ACAGAGATTGGAGCTGCCCCTTCAATGCCCCTCAGTCTCCCCTTCTCCCTCCATGCAGCCAGGACAGGCCTGGGCAGGGCTCCCAAACCCTCCTGGGTGCATCCTCTGGGACACAGGGCAGAGTGCAAGGGCCTCGTGGCTGTGCCCTGGCCAGGCTCATCCCTGTCAGAGGCATTTTGGGAGCTGGAATCTGCTCCAGGTCACTGCTGAGGGGCCCTGTCCCACTTCAYTGTGCATTCAGCTAAAAGTGCTGCTTTTGCGTCATTTGCAAAAAAACCACAACCCAAATTATGTCCCTCATGCTCAAAGTATTTGCCCCAGTTTGGGCTTAAACTTGTCACCTGGAGGACTTTGTACACCAGGAAAGAAAAGGAGGAAAAACCTAGAAAATGGCTTATATGTTTAATCACAAAACATCCAACAAACACCTGGGTGGTSAGGTCAGTTCTCCTGGAACCTGCTGGCAGAAATGTGCTGCCTGCAAGGTCCTGTGTGCCCCAGGTCCTTAAGCCACAGTGAGAACATTCCAGTGAGGTTGGAAAAGTCCAAGCTGTGCCCAGTGCCCACTCTGTCACCAGCCCAGAGCACTGAGTGCCACATCCAGGTGACACCTGCAGGGATGGAGATTCCAAACCTCCCTGAGCAGCCTCTTCCAAAGCCTGACCACCTTTTCCATGAAAAAATTCCTGATGTCCAACCCTAATCTCCCCTGGTGGGAGATGATCACAGAATCATGGAACATCCAGAGCTGCAAGGGACACCCTAAGGATCATTCAGTCCAACTGCTGGCCCTGCACAGGACACCCCAACAATCCCARCCTGTTCCTGAGAGCAAAGTCTGTCCAGCATCAAAGGGTGGCATCAGCAGGAGCTGCCTCCATATCACAGCTGATCCCTCAGCTCCCTTCAGAAGAGAAAAGAGAAGTGATGCAGGCTGTTCCTCGCAGGCTGAGTGTGTGGATTCCCCACAGGAGCCTCCCTACACTCCGTGTGTGTCCTCACAGACCGTCTCTATCACTGAGGACTTGTGGGTGCTCTCCGCTTCTGGGCTCTCCTCAGAAGCCTTCAGCTGCCTCCTGAAGTGTGAGCACAGCCCCCTCAGCGAGGAGGAGAGCTCCTTGCTCCTCAGGGCGTAGATGATGGGGTTCACCATGGAGTTGAGCAGGCACAGGGTGCTGCAGAAGGCGAACACCCTGCGCAGSAGCTCGCTCAGCCTGCCGAAGATGCTGTAGATCATGAGCACGAGCACGGGGGACCAGCAGAGCACCAGCACAGCCAGCACCATCACCAGGGTCTTGGCCAGCATCACGTCCATCCTCATGCGAGTGTTTTGCTTGCCTGCCTGTGCCTGGTGCTTCTCCATGTAGGCCACGTGCTGGCGAGCCCTCCAGAGCACGTGGCTGTAGGCGTAGCCGATGCAGCCCAGCAGCAGCAGCACGAAGCAGATCCAGCCCGACAGGTAATTGTCATCCACAAAGGGGAAGAGCTCGGAGCAGGCGGAATCCAGCACGCAGCAGTTCCAGCCCAGCAGGGGCAGGCAGGCTATGGTGGCACAGGTGAGCCAGAGCACGCCCAGGGCTGTCCAGGCCCTTCTCCTGGTCATCAGCAGCTTGTACTGCGAGGGCCGCGTGATGGAGATGTAGCGGTCCAGGGCTGTGAGCAGCAGGCTGCTCAGGGAGGCTGAGAAGGAYGTGTTCACCCCTCCCAGCTGCAGCAGGAACGCCTCCTTGGAGAAAGCAGCTCCGTTGAAGACGTGGAAGTTGACGAAGCTGCAGACAAAGATGATGCTGGCCAGGATGTCAGCCAGGGCCAGGCTGCCGATGAAGAGGTAGGAAGGCTTTTTCCTGGTCCCGGGGGAGGAGAAGATCAGGTAGAGCACCAAGGAGTTCTCAAAAACACACATTGTCCCAAAGAGGCCGCACAGGATGCCAATGCTTATCTTCTGTGCCTGYGTGCTGAGCACCATGAAGCACTCCATGGTGCTCCCGCTGCACTTGGAGGCGTTTGCAGGYGTCCTGCAAGTGTCCATGGTGGTGACCTGGGGCTCACAGAGAGCCCTCTGCTTCCTTCTGCACTTCTTCAGATGCTCTGAAAAAGGTAGAGCTGAAGAGGACTTAACAAGCAATAAATTAAACCCAGACAGTGCCCTCCCTTTAGARGGAAGTGTCAGCAGAGGTGTGATGGAGGGTTTTACACAGGGCAGATGCTGAGCTACTCAGTGTTGGGTTTTTCTCTGCAGTTCTGCAGCTCAATGCATTTAACCCCCTTCACCTTCATAACTTGTCCTTCTGGTGTTATTTTTCTACCATTCTTTCTGTGGATTGCACTGGTGTTTAAACCAAGTTGTGCTGCCTTGGATTTCAGGGAACAAAGTGATGCTGGACTGGGCTAGGGAGCAGGTGAAGAGGCAGCTGTGGGATACCCCAAACCTGCCTGAATTCCAGCAAAACGCTGTGCCCAAGCCCATGGAACAGGAGCCCCCTTCCCAAAAGCTTCCAGGATCCCTCACCCAGACCATGGGATCGTGAGTTCCCTCTGCTGGAGGAGAGCACTGAGCTGCCAGCGTTCCCTTTSCCCCAGAACAAACAAGTTGTTTGTTGCCTCTCTTGTGCAAGAGGAAATGTCCCAAGCACACGAGGCACGGCCAGGATGTGTGACAGCCACAGRGCAGGGGCAGGGCTGGGTTCCAGCCACCTGAACCCCTCCAGCTGTGGTTGCCCTGCCTGCTGTGTGAGATTCAGCTGCTGCTGGAGGTGACAGCAAACCTCTGTCCGTGCCATCTCAGTGAGACAAGGTTTGTACCTGGCCTGGGAACTTCCTTCCCCACTGATTCCCTCCGACATCAGCACCCTTCCTGTGCTTCAGGAGTTGCAAAATACCCYCARTGACTGCCYAGGAGGTGACAGAGGAGAGCCCCAGCCCCACATTTGACTCCTGCTGCCTGTCAGGGMTGGGMTGTTGGTGTCTGCWGGGAGTTCAGTGCATGCTGCAGGCAGAGCAGGGCAATCCTGATTGGGATTTCTTGGCATTCCAGGCTGGAAATCCTGGATTTGGGGCTGAGTGTTGCAGCAAGCTGCCCTCCTCTTCCATCAGGCTCTTGCATGGGGTAATAACACAGGAGCAGGACTCAGATCTGAGTGCTCTCGTTTGMTGCAGCCCTTCCCAGGAACAGCACACAGGCAGCAGGAGTTACCAGCTGCTGTTATTAAACCTGACAACATCCCTCCCTCTGGAGAGAGATGGATTCAGCAGACAGATGGACTTTTCATCCAGCAGGGCTCACCAGGGACCACTGCAGCAGCAACTGCCTCGAGCCTCCAGAGTTCCCCAGCCCAAGCCCAGCATCCAGACCAAGACATCTCTTCATTAAGCAGCCCCAGCAGCACCTTGGCACCCATTACCTGCAGCCAGCAYTCCCAGCACCATCCTAAATCCTCAAAGCTGCACTTGTGCAACATCCAACTGATCCCTGGGAACCACTGAACACCAGGCAARGGAGTGAAGGCAGCAAAATGCCATCCATGATGATGTGTGCATGGGGAGAGAATCTGCTTATGGTGTTAAAATAACTCCTGTGCTGCCTGCCCTGGCCCAGCTCTCGCCACTGAGTTGAAAAACCTCAGATAAGYCTCAGGTTCCAAATGCTGTGCTCGGCTCACAGCAATCAGCCAGCCCTAGTTTTCCTTCCCCACATCTGTTCTGTCTCAGGCTGAATAACAAGGACAGATCTCTTTGCTGCCCCAGACCCTCCTTGCAGCTCCTGTGGCCACGAGGGGAAGCACAGGGCTTTGTCCAGCCAAAGGTCCCTTCTGCACAAGCATGAAAACACGGGCAGTGCCAAGAGCTCCTCTCCTTGCACTCCTGTCCCTCTGTTTTTTTCACTTTTTTGGCCACCAAGCTGTTTTTTCCTGCCCAGGGAACATTTTCCTCTTGTCAGATGGGCCCCTGGATTGGTTTGTCCATGGCCTCTGCCCCCTGCCTGGCTCAGCTCCTGGGAAAAGTGCCAGCCCATATCTTGTTCCTGGGGGAGAGCTGACCTGCAGCCTCCTCCACGGGGCAAGTCCCACTTCCAGGGTGGAAAACCCCTTTCCAAGAGCAGCATCTCCTACTGCCTGGGAATTCCAGCCCCAGGCATGGCTGTGCATCTCCTCACAAYCAGCCTGGCAAGCCCAGGGAGTCCCAGCCCCAAGGGCTGACAGCTCAGATCAACAAGAAAGAGCCAAGTGGCTTCTGGCCCTCCTTTCGATCAGGATCCTGGCAGCTGAGCCGAGATTCCCTGGGCTCCTGCACAGGGTGAACTCTCTGATCACAGCACAGCATCTCCTGCCAGCAGGAAGGCCCAGGGGAGGGAATACTTTGCCAAARTAACGTGTCCTTGCAGCAGAAAACCCCCCCAGAAAACAGCACGGTGAATGAATGAGGAGTGAATTATTAGGAACAGAATCCAGATAAGATACTTGGGAATCCAACTCCTGATCCAGCCTCAATGATTGCAAAGTGCCCAGAGCAGCAGAGAAACCTCCCCTCCCACTGCATCTCGCTCACTCCAGCCTAATTACTCCAACTGGCTTCGGGGGAAATTAAATTTACAAATGAAAAAGTCCTTTTCCTTCCTGCCATGGATTCCAGCTGCCAGGCTCTTGCAKGCAGCAGCACCATTCCTGCCTCCACTGGGGATGGTGCTGCACTCCCACAGCCATCACAGCACCCTGCTCRTTCCAAAGTTACCTACCACTTGCTTAGACAATGCAAAATGAGATTTCCCAGCCAGTGCATTGTGCCTGCAGCACTCTGAAAGCACTGCTCTTCAATATTTCATGTTCAGYATGTCTGAGAGTTTGGAGCTTTACAAAGTAATAAAATGTCTTAAATGATGACCCAAATGTGGTGATTTATGCAAAAATGGTCACTAATTGCAAATTTTGCTTGCTGAAGAAGCAAAGTATCTTTTGCTTTACAAACATTTTAGTTGATATGTGATTTCTTGGTTTGGTTGCAGAAGTTTTCCCGTTTATTTTGGAATTAGCTGTTCACCCTGGTTTGTCCTGCTGGCCACATTAAATAACACCACTGCAATTCCCTCCCTGATGTGAGCACCTGTGTGCCTCAAATGTCCCACTGCAGATTATTTGGGAAGGATTTCTTTGAACCCATTCCTCCTTGTGCTGTCACCCCAGTCCCTGATGAACTGATCCAACATKAATTCCCAAAACCAGCAGTAAAGAGTTAACCTGCTATGAGGCACTTACCTTTCACCTTCTCCTTAAGAAAGAATCCATCCCAAAGCCCAGTTTCCCACCMTGTGTTGCAGTTTATCCCAAACAGCTGAATCCCCGTGCAGCAGAGCCTSCCCAGCCTGCCCTGTGCACGCTGGGCTCTCAGGGATGCTGTCCCAGGGTGAGGAGAGGCCCCAGGGCTGCAGGAGGCTGTGGCTCAGCAAACACAAAGCACTCACCTTCCCACGGATGCTCKGGGGCTTCCCATGGCTGCGGCTCTCAGGGCAGTTGGTGCAGCTGCAGACAGCTCCTGCTTCCCTCTCCTCTCACGGCACTTCTGCTTTTGTCTGGCTCTGTTGAACCATTCTGGCTGATTCCCCTGGGCTGGCAATSTGTCAGTGTGAATCCTTCCTCTGCTTCCTTGCTCTCTGTCACATTCTTTGAGAGAATGTGCGTCGGGTTTTCTYTCCTTCCCCACTTCCCCTCTGGGTGTTGTGTTCTGCTGCCTKCTCGTGCCACATCTACAACCACCCAAAGCCTCTGGCTSGCTGAAATCATCCTCCCAGCCCCTCTCATTTCTCCAGGGAACTGCAGTGTTYGAGGCAAGACATTCAGGTTCTCCTCCTGATTTCTCTGGGAACTTGGAAAAGTGGCAAAATCTGGGTGTACCTGGCAGTGTGCAGGTCTAAGGGCAAGCTCAGAAATCTGCCGTGTGTGCCTGCAGCTCCACGAGCAGCACAAACCTCACCYGTGCCCCTGAATTCCTCTGCACACGCAGTCAGCTCATGCCAGAGGTGATTTTCTCTCTGCACTTTAAAGGGAAAGGGCTTAAGGTCTTCATTTACACAATCGCTGTGGTCAGGAAGGAGCCGGGGCTGTGCTCACTGCCGGACCTGTTCTCATCCATCCTTCCTCCAGTGACCACTTCCCCCCGGGGCTGGGCTCTGGGACAGCCCCCGAGTGACACCAGGGACAATGTCACCGTCAGTGAGGGGAGGCAAACTCGCCCCACATCCCAAAGGCATTGGCCACATCGTGGTTGGATGCAGAGCACACAGGCTGCTGTGGGGAGCCTCGGAAACGAAGGAAAAACGGCATCTTCAGCCCTTGGATCACCTCACCCCGCTCTGCCACCCTCAGAGCGRCCCCGCAGCCCCGTCCCAGCAGCAGCCACTCGATTCTCCAGCTGGGAACTCAACTTTCCCTCCTGCGGGGATCGCAGTTCCCTCATTCGGTGGAACCACGAGCGGTTACACCCCGTCCTCTCCTGTCGCTGCTTCCCCTTTGCAGCGGTGGCGGCTCAGGGGCTCCGCAGGCGGAGCTCGGCGATGCTCGGCTGCCCTCTCCAGGGAAAGCCGGACAGCGGCCGGGGAAAGCGTGAGAAAGAGGCAGAACYGGGAACTCAGCGCTTCCTCCTGGACAAAAGGGGGATCCCTGGCTCTGCAGGGACCTGCCTGACCCYGGCGGGGCTGGGAGGGGGTCTGGAAACCACAATAACCATCAGAGGCATCATGAGCTCTGTCTCAAAAAATASAATTCTTCCATTCCATTCCCAGGAACTGAGAAATTTGCAGGAACGGGTACGAGTCTGTAAAGAGCAGGTGAGAAACAGAAAGGTGTTTTATACTGGTCCTGAGCTCCAGCAGCAGCACACAGCCCCAAATTATTCCCTGCTTCATCTCCAGCAGCAATCCTGTGAAATATGGMCCCAGGTTTCCTCTGTCTGCAGAGGGAAGTGTTGTGTCACAGGAATGTGCATTATAGGAAATAAATCCTATTGTTGCAGCATGGTTAGAAGCTTTTAATTTGACTCTGATTTATAGCAGAAWTTCTCCTGCCAGACTAAAGGAAAGCCATTCCAGCTGATTCCTGTCATGTAAAGGCTTTTTGGCCAGCTYGGATTTTTCCCCCTGGCATCGGCTGCAGTTACCCAGCCTGGAATAAGCCAGCTTTGGAAACACCCCCCATGCCCAGGGGCGAAGAAATGCTGTCCATGGGGCTGGGGGAAGGAGCTGTGAGCTGGGCAGCGGTGTCTGTGTGTGCAGAGCAGAGCGGAGAGCCCTGGGGCTGTGCTGGGACACCGGGACACTCAGACAGCCCCTGCAGGAGGGGTGTGTGTGTGTGCTCTGGGGGATTTGCTGCTCACTCTGTGACTGCTGTGTCTGCTGAGGCTGAATTTGAAGGTGCAGGTGGGGCTGAGGGTGGGGGCACAGCGCACCTTGGTAAGGTGTGACTCAGAGAGCCGCGGTGAGTGAGTCTCTACTGCTCCCTTAAAAAAAAAAAATGCTCAGAAAAACACACAAAACACCCCAGATTTACAGCCGTGTCCAGCACAGCTCCTGAGGGCAAACAGGGCTTGTCGCAGGGCTTCTCCTGTGCCCTGGCCTGCTGCAGAAACACCAGTGCTGCTCTTGGGGAGGGAGGAGCGTTCAGGTAAAGCTGTTTTCCCTGCTGACAGGACGTGAAGCAGGCGCACTGATTTAAACGGGCTGCGGGTCCCTGCAGGGCTGTGTGACTCAGAGCCGGTGCGGGYTCCAACGGGGAGCTGCCGAGGCAGAACACAGGGAGTGACTCGGGAGCGGTGCCTGGATGTGTTTGTTTTCCAGAGYGGGGCTGTCAGCTGTGACAAAGCTGCCACAGCACTTTAACCCCGCCGGGCTCAGTGTTTGGATAAGCGATCTGTCGGTGTCCGGAGGGGTTTTACTGCTGTTTGCTGGGTGCACACCCACACACACCCATGCACAATGCGGCGCTGGGTGTGATCTCACACTCACGAGCTCCGGCACTGCRGAGAGGGGAACTCGTGTTSTGCAGCTGAYGTAACTCAGGCGCTGGTGGACACCRAATTAATTCATGTCTAAATCTTATATCAATATACTTATAAGGAGATTGAAGCGATTGAAGTGTGCAGTTTTATCACATGGTTTGGGTT
Organism: Alauda arvensis; assembly: GCA_902810485.1. Lineage (NCBI taxonomy): Eukaryota > Metazoa > Chordata > Aves > Passeriformes > Alaudidae > Alauda > Alauda arvensis. The sequence goes on from CADDXX010000630.1 coordinate 59,092, forward strand.
CTCGAGCCTCTTCTCTATTTACCCTGCGGAAGTTCAAATGCCTGCTTAGTTCCTGTAGCTCACTGCTGTGAATATCCTGAGCTTTGTTTGACGAACACGGGTCCTCTGCTAGGCAGAATAAAGGATATTCTAAACACTCCTGTGTACCCAGTGCTTTCATGGAGGTTTGAAAGAAAACACGAGCTCGCACGTTTCCCTCCTGAGAATTAACGACCTGGTTAATGTTTAGCTCGAGTGGAAAACATCCAAGAGAGTTTCAAGTGTGTCACGGGGCYCTTGGAGCCACGAAAAGTAAACATCTTGGGTTTACTGAAAATCACCCACAGCCGGAAACTCGTCACTGTGAAACAAAACTGGGGCAATGGTTCACTCCTGAGTTAACAAATGAGTCATCCGTGCTGCAGACTTCCTGCAGCACCCACTGCTGAAACAACTCGGGCAGGAGCACGAGTGTGCTGAGATCCATCTCAGCCACAGCTGGGAGCGTGTTAATTTGGGGCTAATGAAGCTCTGGAGGCTTTGTGTTCACTGGGACCTGCTGGGTGTGGCAGTGCCAGCACAGATGGAGCTGCTTCTCTGGGCTGGGTGAATGTTTGATGTGAGAGGGACTGAAAAACCGAGGTGGCTGGGGAAATCCTTGAGGGGCTGTCACTGTGGCAGCAGGRGCGTGGTGGGGAGCTGAGGAGGATTTGGGTAACACAGCTCCCTGGGATTTATTGCACTCAYCTTTGGACTACCTGGAGGAAGTGGAATGATCCAGACAGAGCAGACACTTGCACAAGAGAAGTGTACAGGTTATGAGGGGGTGTGAGTGGGGCTGAGGTCACYGAGTGTGGCACGGCAGGGTGGGTTGGGAAGCACTGACCTGTTCCAGCTGTGCTGGGGGGCTGTGCCTCTGGAATGGGGTGTGCAGCACCTGGAGGGCTGCAGGGCATGAAGGGTGGGCACAGCACGATCCTGGAGGCAGCTCAAACATCCCAGGCTGTCCATGAGTAACTGAGGYYGGTGCAGTGTCAYRTGCTTTGGAGTCACAAATGTTACAYTGAGACSTCTGAAAAGGAAGAGGGTTTTAAAATCATTGTTTGAAGGAGTGAAGTAGCTCCTGTTGAAATAATCTCAGGTAGTGATGATAAAGGATTGAGACAGAACCTCAGGATCCAGCCTGTGCTGTGCCTGCAGGAGGTGGCAGGAGCTGGAGTGCTCCTGTCTGCGTTGTGGTTCCCACAGCTCTGGGAACAGCTCCTTTCCTCCCACTGCAGGAGAGGAAGCCAGCCCAGGGCTCTAACAGCTGAAGGGTGAAGCACAGAACTGTGCAAGCTGGGCTTTGTGGTGTTTTTGAGGCATTTGTCCCTTTGATTTAAAAAATACCCTCGTGTTCCTGCTCGGCCTCCAAATGACTCAGTTTGTTTCAGTGGAACAGCTCCTGCCCAAATACAGGAATGGCTTATCACTGACACTTCCTGCTCCCCCAGGCTAAATGTGTCAGCCTGACCCCAAAATCCAGCTCTGAAACACAAGATGTTTCTTTAATTATCTCAAAGATAGTGAGGACAAACAGCCAGACCTTGTGTCATCCTTGATCTGAACTAAAAAGTACACGTTGTTGTGCTCCCCACACAAGAGAGCAGAACATTTGCAGCCTGCAAAATGCTGTTTCTTAATCCCACTGACATGTCCTGGCTTGAAAACACCCCATCCTGGGCTGAGATTGTGTTTGAGCAGAAATAAACACACCAGAGATAGAAACAAAGAAAAATCTGCTGACGTGCATGGCTGGGAGAGTTGTTTATTAATGAGTGGAATTTCAAGGCTTGCAGCAGATACTGCTGTCTTCCATCTAAAGACAAAAAAAGCTGCTATAAGGACCTCAGCCATAAGATTGTGCCAAGAAATCCAAAGCAAAGGGAGGAAAACAAATTAATTTCAGCTTGCTTTGTGCAAACATACACTAAAGAACAGGAACAAAGGTCTGGGCTTGGATTTGTCTATACATCTTGTGTATTACTATATATGCTGGGGTTTTTAATAACTTAATGTTGAATACAAACTTCTTTTTAGAGTCTTCACCTTGTCCTGGGTTGGGTCACAGCCCTGTAACACCAGGTCAGTAAGGAAATGGTTTTAAATGTTTTAGGGATAAAGCAGGAATTTTTCCCTKCTGTAGCTAAAAATGCAGGGTGACTCAATCCAGGGTCTTTACCTCGAAATAAAACCCCTGAACGTTCATGTGCTGTTTCTGAGTACTTCCCTGACTTGGTGGAGTTGGAACTGAGTTAGTTCTTTTCCATTTTCTTTGAAACTTCCTTTTTTTTTGGCCTTTAATGTGGTGAACTGTGTCGACTGGCCCCTCGGCAGTGGGCAGGGAACACTCTTAGATGTGCGAATCTCTTATGTAAATCTAATTTTCATTTTACCGTCCTACACACGGTAAAGGCCAAATCTTGTGGGGTTTTGTTTTTTTCCTTCAAAATGATCTTTTGAGGCAAAATAAGAGAATGTGAATGTAAACACAAAGTGCAGCCACTGCCATGGGCTCTCAGACCCACAGAGCTAAACCTGGGGATTTTTTCCCTCTATTTTGACCTGAAACATCCCTCTACGTTGTTTTCAGTACTTTAAATTGAAACATTAAATGATTTACCTAAATGCAGGCGTGGGGAACGGGCTCAACACCCCGAGATCTCCATTCGACATCAGAACGCTGCGGGGACCTCTGAGGGGGCTGCATTTCACTCTTTGTTCGCTGACTCCCTTCTCCCATCGCACAGCCGCTGTTTTGTGCGTTTTTTCCTTTTTTTTTTTTTTTTTTTTGTAATGGTTTCACCTCTTTGAAGCCCCCAGCGGCAGCTGCCGCGGGCGTTCCGCATTATTTTTGTTGTGCTAATTCGCGGGCGGGGCGGGGGCCGGCAGCGGGTCCGGGGGGTGCGGAGGAGAGAGGGGCCGGGGGAGCGGCGGGCGGTGCCCGGTGAGTGAGGCCGGACCGGACCGGACCGGGGGAGCGGCGGGCGGTGCCCGGTGAGTGAGGCCGGACCGGACCGGACCGGGGGAGCGGCAGGCGGTGCCCGGTGAGTGAGGCCGGGCCGGGCCGGGCGGGACAAAGAGCGGCGGCCGCTCCCGCCTCAGCTCCGTGAGGGGATTCAAATGGCGGCCCCGCCCTCCCGCGCGCCGCCGCCGCCGCTCTGCCCCGGGCCCGCCCGGCAACAGGCGGGGCTTGGCTCCCATTGGTGGGACGGGCGAGCGGCGCGCTCCCATTGGCCAAGAGCGCGCGGCCCCGCGGAGGAGGGAGGGGGGGAGCCGCTGTTAAACGGCGCAGGACGCGGCCGCCATTTTGTGAGGGAGAGCGAGGGGCGGTGCGGAGCGGAGCGGAGCGGGCTCTGAGGGCGGCGGTCGCACGGTAACGGCGGAGCAACGCGGGGTCGCTTCCCGAAGGGCCGTGTGTGTGTGTCCGTGCTTGTGAGCGCACAGAAGTCGGTAAGGGCGGAGCGCTGCGGAAGGGTTAGGGTTAGCCCGCCGCCATGTTGTGCTCTGTTGTTTGGGGAAGGGGGAACGAGCGGGACCCGGCTCCCCTCAGGTGTCGGTGAGAGGAGAAGAAAGAAAGTTTAAAAGCGAAGCAGCTCCGCTCGGCGGAGCTGGGCCGGGGCCGGTGACGTTATCTCGGTGTTTGGTTTCGGTCCAAACGAGGCGGACGCTGGGAATGGGGATGGGCGGCTCCTGTGGGAGCGATGGGCAGGGGCTGAGCCTCGGCAGAGCGGCAGGACTCGAGTGCGTCAGCATTTAAATCTCAGAGATCCCAGGGAAAGACAAGCCAAAACAGCAAAATAGTGTGAGAGTTGTTAAAGAAATTACTTGGTTAACGAGGGTTAAAGAAACAGTGGGCAAATGGAGCTCTGATGGCTGGGGAGGAGTTTGGACACTGTGTTGCTCCCACTTCCCAAAGTATTTTCCATTGTGTTTTACTTTTTCCCTACTRAAATGAAAGGGATAAAGTTCCYGATTGTCTGRTAAGATGCTTTTTAAGACAGAGCATGAGCAAAATGTTACTTGAGATATKCTAAGTATGGTGGTGAACTTTGTGGAAGTAGAGAAAGACAAACAAAGCTGTGTCCCTTTGGGTGGGGTTTTGAGGTTTTGTTTGTAGCACGTTCTCATCTTTAACATAGAGACACAGCCGACTCTGAATTCTCTGAATTATTTCCGCTTGCCCTTTTTTCCACCCCAAAGTGAAACAATTGTTTCCTTAATCTGAATTGAAATTTCTTTCTGGTTTCTGCAGCAGGACTTCTCCCTTGGAGCTTCTGTGCCGAGAATCCGATGTTGGGCTCGGCTCCCTGGCTGAAGACAGCAGATCAGCCCATGAAAACTTCCATTCCCAGCCAAAGGAAGGAGTCCAGCACAAGGCAACACCTCTTCTTTCAGGCTTGGAAGCAGGAAAGGGGACAAGAGTTGGAGAGYGTGGAATCGGAGAAGACCACTGAGAGGTAAATGGAGGTGGGAGAGGSAAAGAAACATCCCAGGAGAGCCAGCAGGGAAGTGCTGAGTGTGCTSTGCTGGATCCTGGGTRTGGGCTTTGGGAATTGAATTCAATYTGTTGCACTTGAGGTGCTTTTCAGTTCATTTTGGCTTTATCAGAACAATTCTCRCTCTTATCAGGAAGTCTGGSGAGTGRCTTTATCAGTGCAAACTTTGCCCGGTCTTCAGGTGTTAACAGGCTGAATTTAAATGTCTGCAGCACTCAATAGTGACTGTTTAAATCTGACTCTGCMTTTTCTGAGCAAGGTTTTGTCAGTCCCATTCCTCCAGTTACAACTTTTCTGAGGAGAGAAATGGGGTGTTYAGAGTTTTGATTAGATTGATTTTTGTGTTTTGCTTGAAATCTAAACATTCTCTAAAATACTCAGTAAAAAAAAAAAGTAATCAAGACTTATATTGACTCATCTTGCTTTTCCAGGTGACATTTAAGTTGAAGATGGGCGGTGGAGAAAGATACAACATTCCTGTTGCCCAGCCTAGAAACACCACCAAGAACCATCAGCAACTTAAGAACAGGCAGAAGAACAAAGAGCAGAATTCTCAGATGAAAACCTACGTGAAGAAGGAAAGAGGCCACGGCTGCAGCTCCCCTCCTGGTGCATGGCAGGCCATGCAGAAAGGGGGCAAGAACAACGTTGCCTTCCCCAAGAATCCCAGCTGGAATCCTGCTCTGGCCAGTGGCAGCCTGTTGTTCACCCCTCAGAGCAACCAGAACTATGCTGGGGCCAAGTTCAGCGAGCCTCCCTCCCCAAGTGTTCTGCCTAAGCCACCAAGCCACTGGGTACCTGTTCCTTTTAAACCTTCTGATAAAGAAATAATGACATTTCAGCTCAAAACCTTACTGAAAGTCCAGGCCTGAGGTGTAACTTGTGTGATTTTCAGAAGTGATTTCGACTTGTCAGGGTTTAAAAATGTGAGCGTTGCTGTTGCCAACCCCAGCTGCACAGGTGTGCAGGGCCAGGTGTTCTTGCTGCATGTAGTTAGTCACTTGGAGAGGGGTCACAGTTTACATTCCCCTCATCTTTTACCTCAAAAAAGTTCAGTGCTGTGTTCACCTCACTGTGAAATTGCTATTTTGTTGAAAAATCAATCAAATCTTGAGCAGTCACCACTTACTGTATTTAAGAATAAAYGGGACTGCGTTCCAAAATTGGAATTGTGACTTGGAATTGTTAGAAAAACCACCTTTTACCTAACTTAATGCAGCATGAACTGAAAATAAAAACGCACTGAAAAACTTTAGTCAGGTTATTTGCTGCTTTCCAGACTGGTGTGAGATTTGCTGAACACTCTGCAGAGCAGAAACCTCCACCTGGGCACAAGGGGAGGCACAGCTGCCTCTCCTGCCTGTCCCTGGGAGCTTTAGTGGCACTCCTGCAGTGCTGGGGCAGCGTTTCAAGGCTGTGACTCCCATCTGGAATGTTCTGGAAGGGTGAGGCAGATGCTGGAAGCCTCTTATGCTTCCCAGCAATCTCCACGAGTGCCAACTAAAGACCTTGCATTGCCAGGTGACTGCCAAAAAAAAAAACTCCCCCRAATCCTTTGTGTGCCCACATCACCGAGGAGTTTTAAAACACGTTTTTGTATCAGTTTTTTAGGAAAAAAAAGTGGAGTAGTTCCTTAGTTTGGTCTTCAATTGGTTCCCCTGTAACAATGAATAGTTTGGGGCAGGTGTTARGTGTTCTCACAGGGAAGACAGAGCCATGTAAATACATGTAAAACATTGTAGCATATGTACATTTCTGCTGGGCTTTCCTGCACAGAAGTATTTTTAGTACAAAACTGCTGAATGTAAGATGACCATGTTGAGTACGTGGCCTGGTTTTAAAAAAAAATGATATTTTGTTTAAAAAAAAAAATTTAAAAAAAAAAGACATTTGTGGCTGTGCCCTTGCACTTCACATGCAGTGAATATGCACATTGTATTTGGTTGTAATCTCATTTTTTTAAAGTCAAATCAGTGCAAAAGAGGCTTATTTAGATTTTTTTTTTTAATAAA
>CADDXX010000630.1:65825-159962 GCA_902810485.1 Alauda arvensis
TTCTGTGTTTCTGAAATGCCTCAGTGCTCTGTAAAACAACATTTCTGTCTCAGTCTTTGCTGAGATCCCTCCCAGAGGGCCAGGGCAGGTGGCTGCTGTGCTGTCACCCTCCAGCAGSAACAGCTGCAGGGTGACAGCAGCAACAGCCTGGCATCTTTCAAAATACAAGGATTACTAAAAAAAAAAAAAGTGCTTTAATCTGAACAGGCCTTTTGCAGATTGTGAAATGTTCAGAGGTGTCTTTCTGTACATTCCAAATGCAGTGGCAGCTGAGCTGAATGTTTACAAAATGATTGCTTCAAATCACAAGGAATTGGCAGTCTCTAAACTTGTGTTGTGACCTGGACCTTCACCAGAGTCTGAGCTGGATCCCAGTTAATAATCTGTTCTCAACTTCAAATTGTTAATTACTGATGTTTGTACAAATTGGAAACAAAACATTGAAATAAACTTTTTTTTTTTCCACCCCCTAAAAGCATCTCTTTGTTTTCAGATGGAAATGGAGAGGTGGGATGACCTCATTTTGRCAGTTCCCTTCCCAGGGGAGGTTTAACTGCAGCCTTCTCTCCTCCGTGCCTTTCCAGGGAACACAGGGCTGGAGAATTAACACTAATTAATGTTCCTGCCAGAAGCTTGGGGCTCCATCTCCCACAGACTACAGCTGGATTAATTAAGTCAGAAGGTGCTCTCAAGTTATAGTCAAAACTTGTACATTTTATTCCCAATTCACAGGGTTATTTGCACAGATGGAACACAAAACTCAAGAAGAAAGGATGTGGATGAATAAAACATCAGCATCTCCCATCAAACACACTACAGGGTACAGAGTCTTCCCTTCCTACAATAGTCTCAGCAGCAAGAGCATCTTTAGACAAATATTATAGCAATAGACTACAGACTTTTTTTTAAGCAAGTTACAAGAGAAATGGATAAAACCAGCAATTCTTAATGGGTGATTATGTCCTAAAAATGTGTCAATTTTATCCCTTTGTAATTCAAAATGTTCATCTGCACCGTCCCTGCCGAGGCAGAGCAGCAGTGCCCTGCTCTGAGCACACCCCGAGCTCTCACCCCACACTCAACAGGCAGGAGAAAAAAACCTCTGTCCAAGCAGAGAGCTCARAACAACATTGAAACCAAAAGATTCCACTTGCAGCAAAACCATGATACTGTACATTAAACATCTTGATAAGACATAGAAAGGATAACATTGAGCTTTCAGAGACCAGTCTATCAGAGTCCCTAATTAAACACCCAGCTACTTAACCACTAAATTGAAGATTTTTAATTACCAGTTGGGTGCATGGACTTTAGGTGAAAAAGAAGTTCCAATAGAGCCTTCTATGACTGCTGACACCAATCGATTTGCTGCAGATATTTTGGAGCACAGCCATGACTTTCAGCAGAGTTGTTAGTTTTGTTTTTACACGCTACTTCAATTCTACAAATTTCGCAGGAATGACAAAAATCTAGAGTTTTACCACAGAAAAACGCAATTCCCACCGTTCTTGAGACTCCAAAAGAAAGATGCCTAGACATGATCTTTTGTAGCCTGCAAAGTTCTTGCATTCCAGCTGTGCATAACCTGCAGGAAGCTTGCACAAGACAGGCTCCTGCTGTTTGGTTTGGATTTTAGGGCAGGACTGGGATACCTGCATCAAGGAAGGGAGATGTTATCTAGATGGGCTGTGGCTTGACTTGCATGAATGCATAAACATTCCCTGCCCTTTTGGCCACATCCTGCTAACTCGTCCCCAACTGAAAGGCCCACAGAACAGCTTCTTCACAATTTTTCCATGGGAGCAAGAACTAGGACAACATCTTTATTCATGCACTCTTGAAACATCGTGGGTTTGTGTTCGGCTTTTCTGGCTTGTTCATATACACAAGTCAAGTCAAAGTTTAGTCCTACCTCTGGGAGAGAAAGAAAGAACCATCAGAACTGGCAGACACTACATTATACTTGCAATGATCTGGCTTTTCAAAACAGAACAAAAAAAAAAAATTAAACTGTGCTAGACATCAATGCTGAGGCACACAATATAAGGACATGCTGACACAACAGTTAAGGAATAGTTACTGTGCCTGGACATGGAGATTTCTCCTCCCTCCTCCCACCCTTCCCAGCTCCAGAGGAACTGGAGCAGCATCACCCAAAGCCCAGCAATCCCTGCAGGGCCCTCACAGACACAGCCACGCTCTCCCCACCACTCAGAGCAGCCCTTTCAAGCAGCAGTCAGTCATGAAGACTGTATTTATATATATAGAAATCCATAGAGTGGGGGTTTCTGCTGGTAGAAGCAGAAATAATCACAGCTCAACTTGTACAGGGTGAAAGTGGGTTTATCAAAGCAAGTCAGTGCTTTACAGAGGACTCCTGTCCTTCAGCTGGGCACACAGCAGTGCCAGGAGGCAGCTCCAGCCCTTTGCCACCTCTCACAGAACCACTGCTGGCACCAGTTTTGATATGGCAATTAGAAATTGATATGGTGATACCATGAATTTGATTCTGTAYGAACCCTCAGTCATTGCTTTTCATAACCTGGCTAACAATATCTRAATGATAACCTATGGGGCAAGTCCATCCAGCAATAATCACAGTTAATGGCAAAGACAATTCAATATATTAGAATACAACTTATGCTTAGTGTTCTCAGTTTGTCTTGTACCCCTTCAAAAATGTGAAGTGACATTTGTTCAGACACTAAATGAAAAATTCCTGCCTTTACTGAAATACCATAGTAAGGATTTTACTCCATAAGGGATGCATAGCTCTACTCCTAACCATGCTCTGGAGTCAAATTCTAAAGCTACAATAATTCCAGTGGGTCAGTATTTCCTTCATTTTTTTATTACAGCATGTTTGCTAAATTTACAGCAAGCAGAAAATAAGCTGGGTCTTTAGTAATTTTGATCAAAACATTGATGTTTKAAAGGTAGTACACAATATTTGTTAAAAAGAACATATAAAAATACCTTTTTAGAAGCCTCTATAAGAAAGGAAATACAAAGTTTAATCCCACAACTTTCCTCTGCTAGAGCTGCACGCTACTGCTACAGTTTTAAATAGACTTTTTTTTTGCTGTTTTTAAACTATACATCCAGGAAAAGTCTACAAAATTAAAGGAACGTGCATATAAATGATTGCATAGCAGAACATGAACATCAACTGCAAACAGTAAAGGAAAAGTTAGAAATGCTATCAAATGTACAAAGGTTCTAGGATCAGCCCTAAGCACGTTCCTCTGSTGAGATCCCATCTGTGCTCCTTTCAAGGCCCTGCTGAAACACTAAAACCAAACCCTGCAACATTTCTCTAAAAAGGAACTCTTGGAAATCTTTGTATGCTACAGACATCAGACAGCCAGGAACACTGAAGTGTTGGATGGTGGCTTTTGAAGGTAAACAGAAAAAAAACCAATGCCAAAAGCCATTTCCATACCAAAGGATCTTTGCCTTCTAGAGAAACACTGGTGAGATTACACACTGGGTTTGTTATTTTTCACGTTCAACTTTCTAAATATACTGCATTAGTGATAAACTACATAACTAGAGATGCAGCTCTTGTTCATATCCAACTTCAAACATTTGTTCTGAAGGAAAATGMAATCTTGGAACCAAACCACTATCCATTCTGAGGAAAGAGTGATTCAGACTTGCTCCACCAACTGCTTTTTTTTTTTTTTTTTTTTGCTGTGTAAAAAGCAAGCCTGGTAACCCAGGGAGATGGCTACAGTTTTGATACCTATGAATACACCAACTAACCACAGGAGTCATTGGCATTAAAGTTTAGTTCTTAATATACTGTACACACACAACTTGAAACGATCTACTTGTATCTAACAGCAGGAAAACTAAGCAACTTTATGGTTAACTGCTCACTAAAATTGAGAATAGATACAAAAAACTGCATAAAATGTACACACAACCTAATATTTAGTTGCTCTGCCTTTTGCTGCAATCTGAATGTAGATGTTCCATTTCAAGGTGGGGTTTTTTTTCCCTCACGTTCAGCACCAGCAGCTGGGGCAGAGGCAGTGAAGCCTCCATCCCCATGGGTCACTGAGAGAGCTCCAAGCCCAACTCTCTGCCCATGCAAGGTCAGTACCATCTCTCCAGACAGCAGGGGAAAGGGAAATCTCCCAAATCTCCCTCCAGAGAGCYCCATGTGCCAACCTGCTGGTGCTGGTGGGCACGGAGAGCACAGAAACCTGCCCTGGAGCCATGGGAACCAACTGCCAGTCTGATTTCCCAGCAGCCAGTGTTGCACTACAGCTGTCCAGTTTTCCTTTTTCTCRCTAAGTTTAGAGTTGAAGAACCAGTTGAGCAGCTGGTTGAACTGCCCAGCACCAACTGGTACCAATTTCTCTATGGGTGTGACATTTGTAAAAGGACAATGTTGCAAGTTACGATCAATCAACTCATCACCAAATATCTAAGCATTAAAAATGCAAATCTTTACAAAAATATACATAGAGACACCACAACCAAGTCAGTAGCTGCCCATGACATTTAACCAAGTGGACAATCTCTCTCCCTCTCTTTCTCTCTCTCTCTCTGTGGCTTCTCAACACTGTTTGAATTCCAACCATTGTCGGCTACAGGGAAAACTGACAAAGAAAATATTTTTTAGCACTGTTGCAACATCATATTCCTGATAATTTAAGTAAACTGAACTGTGTGTAAATGAATCTTACATGCCTAAACCAACATGGATACACTATTAGTGGCCACTGGACTTGGGACTAGTCCAAGACCTCGATCTGGATTTTGACCTAGATCTAGAATGTGATCTTGACTGGGATTTGGATCTAGCTGGTTCTTTTTTTCTCGACTCCTTCTCATATCTTGAGCTGGACTTATAGTGTGTTTTAGAATCTGTTTTAGAGGTGCCTCTAGATTTGGTGTGAGATGCAGACCTAGACCGTGATTTAGCCTTCATTTCTTTCTTGGGCTGTGACTTGGATCGTGATCTTGAATTGGACTTAGATCTTGAAAAAGATCGATTGCGGTGTTTGAACCTAGCAGAATAAAGGGGAGAGAGGAGATTTGAATGTAAAAACACTATTCTCACACATCTAGTACATCAAAAATTGTTTACCGTTTTTTGCAGGAGAAACTTTTTTTTTTTAAACCTATATTAAAGGAATACAGTGATCTAATTTGCAATGGAAAAGGTGTAAAAAGTGGTTTTTTACCTATCATTGTCCGAATGGCTTCTGCTACGACGAGGTCTTCCAGTAGGTCTACTGCTAAAAAGGTACATCAGAAAAAGTAAACGGTGACAAATACCTATGCAAACACACAATGACTTCACACATTCTACTTTCAAGCTGTGCATTTGCTATCAGTTATCCTCCAATGCAGCACAGCTTCATTCACAACTCCTGAGCAGATGCAGCATGCAAGGTACGCAACTCCCAGCGCTTACTCCCACGACAGAAAAAAAAAAAAACCAGATAATTGAGAAGTGTAAGAATGAGTGAGTGAGCGTGGTGTGTCTGTGCTGTGCAGCTGAGGCCAGCCCCACACATACACTTACTTTCTGGGGCTATAGGATCTTCTATAGCTGTAATCAAAGGAGCGACTCCGGGAGCGTCTGCGCTCGTAGCTGCGGCTCCGGGACCGCCTGTACCTGTCGTAGTCATCGTAACGAGAGGAGCTGTACAGGTTTCTCCCTTCCTTGGCTTTCATTTGGTTTGGTGCTGTAAAAATAGCAGGAATTGCAGGTGAGGAACGTGCTCTGCTTTCCCCCCTTTCAAGGTGTAAGCAGTGTGTTTGGTGTGGAGCAGGAAGGTTCACTGGTGATTCGATGTGTGTGAGGGGACAGGTGAGAGAGAGGCTGCTCTGTGCCACTTGTGCTGCTTTAGGCACWGGACACAAATGAATGCAGCCTTGGGGGCACTGTAAATCCAGAAAGCAAAACAAACAAATAAAAAAATCCTCCTCAAAACCAGTCAGAAAGGAGTAATGTTCCATAAAAGCAGAACACAGAGCTGCCCAAGGTGATTTCAGGCCAGCTGGAAACTGGTAGGGCAGGTCAGCCCCATGACTGACACATTCTGACATTGCTGAATTCACCCCAGCAGTGAAAGCTCATTAAACACTTTCTCCTGACTGCACTGCACCATTATCACACCTGATCCACAGCTGTCTTTAATAATTAAAGAGGCTGTGGTGGAAGCCACACAAAGAGAAGTTTGATTCCAAAAGGAACCCCCCAGTAAAACAATTCACTTTTACTCTGCAGCTTAGTTATTAAAGTAATTAAGAATGAACCTATTAGTGTTCCACTGTATTTCCTTTAAGCAGCACAGCCATCCTTCCTTTGCATCAAATTCAAACCCAAAGACCATGCTCTCAGTGTTTTAAACATGCTGTAACAAACACCCTCTGTACTAAACGGCTTCTCATTTTATGTTTTTAGTGCTGCTTGCAACACACTGAAGTGGATTTAGTTAATTTTGATCACAAACTTGCTAGAAATCCCAATGGTTATCCACAGGGCAGAAACTTGTCCTCTGCAGTGCAGAATTTCCATTGACTCCATTAAAGTTAATTGTGAGCACYTGAGGGAGAACTGGACAGTCAGGTTGTCTCTCTGAGAGCTGTAACTTGAAGACCTTTAAGGTCCTTTTATTCCCAGGCATCACATGAGCATTACAGCCCTGGTTTAGGCCAGCTTTGTGCCAGGTTTTACAAATCTGTATCTCCCTGCAAGTTCAGACCAAGTACACAAACAACAGATTTAAAGACCTAAATTCTCTTTACATGTACATGTTCAGAAAATAGGAATTCTGCTCCTCCTTGAATTGAGGTAACTTGGAATGACTTTTATCCTGATGCCAAATGAAAAGGAAGACATTGCCTCAATAATCCTGGAAATCACACGGAAAAGCTCCAAAGCCTGACTGCTGTACTGAGTTATCCATTCATAATTAAAAGGAGTCATTACCAGTCACTGTTCACATACAATAAGAACACATCAGAGCAATTAGCGCCAATTAGCGCCGTGTTTGGATCAAAAGCCAGGCACTTACTCTTGCGGTCCCCCTGTGCAAACTGGATTTCTATTTGCCGACCACAGATCCACTTCCGATCCAAATTGTGGAGAGCATCTTCTGCATCACGGACATCTTCAAATGTGGCCAGTGTTAAGGTACTTGGGAATTGGAGCAGTTTCACACATTCGGTATTTCAAATAAAAGTTAACAGTYTGAAGTTTTATTTTCTCGTTTTACAGCCGTGTTTTAAGTTTTTTTTTGTCATGCTACTCTACACACTCGTGATTTTTTTTTTAATTAACCACAACTATCTGAGAATTCCTGTTATAAAATTAAAATCTTGTAATATGACCAYGAATTTATCCATCAGCAAGCACTTGCTATGTGATACTCTTTAATTTTTTTCTTCTCCCACTTGTACTTATGCAAAGAAAACAAAGGTACCCTTTTAAAAGACAGTTGTTAATGGTCATTTAGTTCTCTCCACTACATTGAGTTTATTAAAATTAAGTCCTGGATCTTAGATTATGTTGGACATATCAACAGTAAATATGAACTGTTAACTTTGGAATTGGAATAAAGCTTTCCTTTCTATTTACAAACAACTGGTTTTAGGTTTAGCTGATGCCGTGTCACAGCCCTGTGTGCAGAGAGGAGCAGACACTGTGAGCCCTGCACTGCCACTCAGGGCCCAGGTACAGTGACAGACATTTCTTTTAAGGCTGGAATTTACACCCCTGGTTCCAGCTGTGGGACCCAAAACAATGAGCTGCCTTTCCCCTCCAGGGGGAATTCCTCAGCAGCAGGAGAGAAACTTCCATTTCATTCAGACCACAGTTACAGAAGCACTCACAAGAGAAATATTACAGGTTTTGTCAATGGACTAAACCAGAATAATTCATCAAATTACTGCTTACATGACAGACAGAAGAAAAACTGTTATTCTGTAGGATACATCAGGTATGACTCCTTTAATCTTGGCCACCATTCAACTTCATCTTGACCTTTAACTCTTTAAGTGCTTGTCAGAAGGACTTGTCATGAGATGCTTGGCCAAAAATGACAGATGGCTTTATCTTTAACTTTGAAAAACAACCTTTTCCCCCTTTTGCAGATAAAGCGAAGCTTTGTCTCCCATTATGGCTTGTCCTTCTTCCAGCTTTTCTKTATTTTTTCTTTTCCCAAACTCTCCCTTCTCTTCAAGCCTGATCCTTAAGAGGTCTTTGGCTTGTCTACTTGCCTTAATTGTTGAACTCTACTCTAAAGGTTCTTTCATGCTTTCTCTTTGGGGTCGCCATTACTGTACAGCTTTACATTCTGAGGCAACAACAGAGGACAGCAAATTAGGGGACAATATTCAAGAGAGAAGTTCACCTCATTTTTTTTACACAATCTGATTTTGATCAAGTGATTCCAGTTCCCATTTGTTAAATTAACAACGAATAGCAGCCACATTTTGCTAAGCACAACTTTACTTACACACCAGTGATAATAAAAACGTGCTAGACAATTTTTGAGCCAGTGATAAATTGTCATTTAAATCATAAAGTATTAATTTCAGTGACATAAGCAAGCTTTTATATTACCGGACTTAAGTTTTGCAAAAAAAGGCAAAGAACAATTGAGAGAAGTTAATCTTCAAAAAGAACAAAACACCACAGCAGCAAGACACTTATTAGATACAACACAAAAGGAAACTGCTTTTTCATCGAGATTGGTTACCTCTGACACAAACTTGAATTTCAAACTCCAACACCCCTCACTAATGAGCCATCTGAAGAAAGGATATTGAACATAGGCAAATCCTCGGGGACGRCGGGTGTAGAAGTCAAGAGGGACGTAAACATCAACAATAGGCCCGTAACGACCAAACTCCCGGCGCAAATCCTCGGACCTGCAACACCACAGACACCTCGTTGGGCTTTGGCACTGCTGAGGTGCTGCAAAACAGCCGCCAAAACCCAATCAAACAAACAAAACATCAAATCTGCAGTTCATATCATCATCCCTGGGGTTTGGAAGCGTTCGGTGGAGGATGAAAGTAGCAAAATGTGGTTTTTTGGTGAATAAAGGTGTTTGGGCAGCACCCAGAGCTTTCCTGAAACACTGAGRTCTCAGGATGCTCAAGATACACCCTGGCAGTTTGAACCTTCAGCATAACCCCAAAATAAAACCGAGAAGTTCTGCACATCAGTGACACACATCAGTTCATTCAGCGCAGCCAAGGYTGGCAGAAAGGGAAAGAAAGGATTGTTAAATTATTGTTGTWATTAATCAAGCGCCTCGCGTAACTCGACGGTGATTTTGCAACGCACARACATCAATTATGAGATCCGAAAAAGCGCGATGAGAACAAACCAGTCACCCAAACTCATCCCCATCGAATAATCAATACTTACAACCACATCAAACAGCACAGACCTCAGTGAGCAGCCACTCATGCCCTCAGGGTAGTTATTCCAAAGAGTTGGCTTTAGAGAGCTGAGACAAAACTGCTCAGCTGCAGCCACCCCTGGAACAACACCCTCTGCACAACACAGGCTTCTCATTCACATCAGCTCCTCACGTTTCATTTTGAGACGTYTGAGGACAAAAACCTGCACAAGAAGATTGATGCGGTACCATATTGAGGTGGTATGGGAGAGTTACTGCTGGTYTGCAGTGTTTTTACATTTCTCTTGCATCCACCAGCACGGAGATCTCCCCATGAAAGCACCTCCAAAAACTCAGTAAGATCCACATTATTGTAAAGAATTTGGRAGTGATCATCCTCAGCTGTTGTCAAAGCAAAACAAACTATTGGAAAAATGAACAAATTAACGGAAAAAAAAAAGTAAAAGTTTAATTTGAAGTTATTTATCACGATGTTCTCAATTCATTCCGCTCCACCGTGCCCACACTGCTGTTTGCTGAACAACTTCGGTCCAAGTCGCGCAGGCAGAGTTGGAAAACTCAGGTTTTATAGGACCGGACCTTACAGGGATCTCCGCACAAATTCTACACAAAAGTAACACCACAGGAGCGCTCTGACAAACGCATTGAGCCAACAATGCCCTGTGMATGTTCCACAGCTGATAACAAACACTGAACGTGTTTCTTGCCACTGAACTGCCAAAGCGAAATGAGGAAAACCAGCAGTTCACTAAAAGACATAAGTATTAAATAAGAGCCTGTGCAATGCTGGTTTTGTTGTTTCAATTCCGCATGAGAAGTTCTCTCACCGCGCATTACGAGCTCTGGGTACAACACGATTATAACGGAGATCGAGCATCGCTTCCCTCGAACGGAGCGTGCTGAGCGGCCCCGGCACACCACAAYTCCCGCAGGGACCTTCCACCCGCACTGCCACACCAACGGCACCGGCTACGCCAGCGAGTTTGGCCACAAACGCTGGATTTTCTGCCATCCAGCAGCAATACTGCATTTACGGAGGAGCATCCCCGAGTGCAGCGGCTGTCCCGCACCGCCAGGGTGGCACATCCCGCCGGGATCCCCCGCCGGACACGCTGCGAGGCGGCCGCGGGGAGCTGCACTTTGTGGCGGCCCAGCTTTGTTCTCTCYGGCCGCTGTTTGGAAACGGATCCGCGTGGAGAGGCGGGGAGCGGGCAGCACCGCCAGCAAAATGGAAGGCAGGGCAGGGAGAAGGCAGAGCGGAGGAAGGGAGCGGGCCGGGCTCGCCCCGCCGCCTCTCCCGGCTCCGGGGGGACCCCCGCGGCCGCGGCCTAGCGAGCCCGCCAAAGCCTGCGCCAGCCCCCGCTCCGCCCCCACTCACCGGGTGTCGTCGGCCACGTTCCGCACGAACAGCGAGGTGTTGGGGGGCCGCAGGTARCGGGACATTGTCGGCGGCGCCGGGAAAGGCGGAAGCAAGGAGAGGAGGGAAGGAAAGGAGGGAGGGAAAGGAGCGAGCGCGGCCCGGGCGCGGCGGCGGCGGCTGAGGGACCGGGGCCGAGCTGCACCGCCCGCCCGCGCGCCGCCTCTCGCGAGACTTCCCGGGGGGGGCTTCCGGCGAGAGCGCAGCGCGGCGCCAAAATCCTGCCCCGCTTCGGCAGCGCGCATGCGCGTCTGCCCCGCGCGGGAAGCCCCTGGGCCCTCCGGCGCGCGCCGCGCATGCGCGCTGCTCCCCCCCCCCTTCCCCCCTGGCCTCGCTTTTCCCGCCGAAAGAGCGTGAGGGGGAGCGCGCGGGGCAAGATGGCGGCGGCGCTGCCTCCGTGAGGGGACGGCGGGGCCCGGCCTTGTGCGGCCCCCTCAGAGCGCCGGGGCTGCCTCCCCTGCCCTCCCGCACCGCCAGCGGACACCGCCCCGGGCTGCTGCGCCCTTCCCGAGGCTCCGGGCATCGCTGTCCTGCGGCCTTCTTGTGGCAAAATGCGGAGTATGTAAAAGTTCCTTAAAGACAATACATTCTTTGATGTTGGACGTTTTTCCGCGTTCAAACCTAATCACCAAGAAGGGAGGTGTAACCCGTCAAACATCACAAGCTCCAAAGTGATGGCCCTTAGAATAACGAACTGGTACGAGTGGCTCGTTAAGGTTCAGGGCKGGACGTGCCCCGATGATCTCAGGCCTAAGGGAGGTTCACAAAGCTTGAGAATAAAGGATGCCCGCTGATAGAGGACACAAAGATTTATGGACCATCTGGAGAGAGCTCCCCAGATAAGGGAGAAACCGATAAACCCAACTCGGCAACTGTGCTGAAACGAGCTCCAACTGGGGAAAATGTCATTTTACATTTAGCACCAACCCACAGACACTGACCCGAAAGTGAGAACGGGACTAATTAGCGTGAGAAACAGCAGAATAATTACCCACAGAAGATACAATACTAATTGAGAACTATGTGACTTTTAGCCAAGGCACACTAATTCCTTTGTTTGCTAAAATGTGTAAATAGGAATAAATTTTGATGGTTGGTGTGCTCGATTCGTGGAATCCCACAGAGCCCCCAACTGCACAAGTCTGAAATAAATGACCAGCGTCTCTCTGGGGTGTGGAACTATTGTTGCACATGCAGTAATTAATCCAGTTTTTGTGGAGAACACCGTTACCAAGAGCCCTGGTGAGCCCCAGGAGTTTCCATCCCACTGTTTGCACAGGACCAGCCCTTCCCATTAAAGCAGTTTCTGAGATGAAAAAAATACAGTTGGTGGGYGGGGAGATTTATTCCTTAGCACGCTCGTGTGTGACTCACAGAAAGGAGGATAAAAGGCACATCTGTGACCCAGCACTSACAGGCTTTGCTGAAGACTTCAATGAAAAGTGTCTGCATTTCCATGGGAGGGATTYTCAGCAAACTCCTGCAGGGACTGAAAGACTCTGAGCTGGTGCAGCCCTGGTGTCTGCCACCAGCGYATTTTCATCTTTATTTTTAATATTCATGAATGAAAAGCTGTGGGAGGACGTTGCTGTTCATATCTTGGCAATCCCATGCTAAGAAGTGCCTCGTTTTTGACAGGTTTCAGATGACAGATGAGTCAAGTTTGAATGGCAGATGAAGTTCAGTCACTAACACGGGAGATGTGCAGCCATATATACTTCCAAAACCAGGGAATTTATGTCATTGCATGTTCAGGGTCTGTGTGCAGGACTCAACAGAGAAGGGATGGGAACCTCTGACCAMGTTTTTTGCATTTAAGATTTACATTCAGCATTTTTCTGTATGCAAGCAGCAGGTCGAGTTGTTACTGTGCAATATAAACACAGATCTGCTCCCACAAATCATTAAAAGAACAGAAAAATCAAGCCAAGAACACACATTAGAGACTGGAATTGTGGTGGGAGTGCTTGGTACAAAGCAAAAAAAAAGAAAAAAAATCATTTTATGGACACAGTGAAAACAATGAAAGAGTGGACTTGGGTGATGGCTACAACTCCACACTGCCAGGATTACCTTGTCAGAACTTGACAGGTTGGGAATCAAAACTTTGAGCAACATCCAAGTTCCATTTTCAATGCTCCAGTGGAGTCCTTCACAGAAAAATYCACTTGTTTTTGTGGAGTAGTGAATGCAGAGCCACCCAGCCTGTTATGCTATCTAGGAATGCTGAGTCCTTTGGGACATGGATCTCAGGCTGATCAAAATCCTTCAGGTTTGGATTGCATCACATAAGGACCTGCCCTGAATATTCCMCTGAAATCTGGGCTGCCCTGTGCTAGAGGGACATTGCCAGAAGGATGGGCAAGACTGGCACCATTGCTGGAAATGAGAAATCATTGCAGTTGTGAAGARAGCCAGGTGAAGTGTTCTTTTCATTTTTTTACAATTGTAGCCATTTGAACAGCTTAGCTTGAGTTTAAGTTCTAAATAAGGTTAGTGTGCTTTTAGTGTGTAAATACAACAGTGATTTGGTAGCAGGTTTAGAATGAGTAATGAGTGATCTGTGCCTTGGTTCAGAGATAAACATGAAGTGTCCTGCTGCAGGTACAGCATCTGGTCCTTGCAGCCCTGCAGTWTTCTCTGAATTCCCTGCTGCAAAAGCACGCTGGGGGTTTGGTTTCAGGGTGTGCTTGCAGCAGTCACCCAGCAGCTCCCAGAGAGAAGGGTGCTGGCTCCCTGGGTGGCTTTTTGCAGCACCAGTGCTTTAAAGCAGCCTCTTCCTTCTCCTCCTCCTCCCTGAGTTTTACCAGCCTCGATTCCTGTGCTGTTGATGTTATTTCTGYGTAACTCACATGGCATTTAGTTCTGGCTGCAGGAGTGTGCTTTGGCATTGGAGCTGCCTGGGCAGCAAAAGGAGCACAATGATCCTTTGTGCCASTGAAACTCCCCCTGAGAGCAGCCTCACCCCAGGAGACGCTGCCCAAATTGCTGGTATCACATTAACTGAGACACAGCCTCCCCCTCCCAAACTGCTCTTTGCCACGGGGAGATGGAAACTCAGCACTCCTCACTGGGATCAAAGCTCCCCRGGAGGATTTGGAATGGCATTACCAGTCCAGCAACTTGGATCATGGAGGTCCTGCAGCCAAAACCAATTCTAACAAATCTGCAGTGACTTTAATTATGAACTAATGATTATTTCATTATGAAATGGGGCTGCTGATGTGATAATAGGATCTAACCAGCAGAGGAATGGTTCTAGGCACAGCTCCTGTGTGTTTTAGACTTAATGGAGGCATTGAACAAAGTCTGGTTTACCTGAGCTTCACAAACTCGGGCCATGCCAAGATACTGGGAGTTCATTGCAAACTGGAAAAATGTTTAATTCTCATTGCTCTTGTAGCGCCTCTTAATTGTGCTTTAGTGTCRTTCAGTTTAAGAACAGCCATCCCTATTGTTAATGACTGGTGAGTGCTTCAYAGCTTTTAAAATATTGCTG
Source organism: Alauda arvensis (assembly GCA_902810485.1). Lineage (NCBI taxonomy): Eukaryota > Metazoa > Chordata > Aves > Passeriformes > Alaudidae > Alauda > Alauda arvensis. The sequence goes on from CADDXX010000630.1 coordinate 80,140, forward strand.
TTTCTATTCCTGGGACATGTGGTACAGCTCAGCCCAACAAATGCCTGATTGTTCTCTGYTGGCCAGGTCACAGAGAACGGGGTTTGCTTAAAGACCAGACGTTATTGGATGCAGGAACTAAAGCTGAGTGTGTTCAGTCTGTGTGGAAGGAATCAAGAAGCATTTCTGTAGCTTTTGGCTGCTCCCAAGGATTATTGTGGTGAACTGGAACGATGTGATTTATGTCCAGCTTGGGGTGTCTGGGAGGCARATTTCTGTCTGAGGACAGAGGGGAAAGCACAGCCCTGAAACAAGGGGCAGTGCTGTGTGAAAGGAGAGCAGAAATCATCATCTCCTGTGCTGTTTGATCAGATAAAACAAAGATCACACCTTGTGGAAAGTGCACTTTATTTCAGGGATGTGAAGGTGTCCCGGGGAGGGGATGTCCCTCAGACTTTCTTGCCTCTCCTGACGAGTGTGACTCCACCGTAGGTGATGGTCTGTGGGAGACAAACACAATTCAGCTGCAGGAACTCTGCTCATAGCTGAACAGGAGTGGCTGTAACCATGCAGAAACCCATCCTAGCCCACCAGAACATACAATCACAGTACCTGTGTGTAAATGTATGTACAACATCTGCATGCAGGAAAGGTTGGAGCTGGTTGTGCTCCTTGAGCACTCTTTGTCCACAGGGACACTTTGAATTCACTATGAGCTCACCAACATTTTYCCCATCAGCATTTCTCTGCAAGTGCCTCTATTTTCTAGCACTTACCTCCACCATTTCATTTCCTTTAACTTCCTGCTCGTGAGAGAATTTATCTGATTTGCACACCAGCTTCCCACCGACCAAGTTCACAGTGCACTGTTGGAACATTTAAAAAAAAACACTTCTTAAAAATTCCATTTGGAATTCAGTTCGGGTAAGTAAGAGGACTAACAAGTAGGAAATAAATGACACTGATATTTCCTAATTTAAACTGGAGAGCACAGCATTTGARCAGGAGTTTCAGGAACATTTCTGTTTGTTGAAGTGATAGCAATGTTTGCAAATGGAAATGGCACAAGCAAATTCCACTCACACATGAACTGAGGTTTAGGGATAAATAAAGAGATGTCCCATTCTTGGAATGCTTTACCTTGAGCTTCCTGCCGTCCATGGTGGTGATGTCAGCCTCTTTGCCCAGTGTAAACGAGTTGGTGACAGATTTGTTGGGTGTTTTGGATGTCACAACAAAGTCGTTGCCTTTTTGCTGTATTTCAACAACGGGCTTAATATCTTTGGCCAATTTGATGGTGTCATCTGGCATCCCTGCAAAAACAGGCAAAACAGGACTTTTTGTTACTGAAATAGCAAATTTTTTTCTCCAACAAAGGCACAGAAGATCCACAGCAATACTGGAAGGTGATGTCCGAGTTAAAAAACGAATCCTGTTTTGGATTCCTCTCTTCTCCATGGGCTTTTTGCTCCGTTCCTTCTGCTCTGGTTAGGTTTGRTATTATATTTGCTGGTGTGTCAGGTTATGCATGGTTCCTTTTCCCCAGGGCTGGCCACGGGGTGACAGTTCTCCATGAAAAAACCCAGTTGTGCATGACTTTCTTTCCCCAGGGAGCTCAGAGCTGGGGGATTATCTGTGCAGTCAGAGCCGCAGCAGTGGCGATACCTCACAGCCCTTTTTGGGGTGTCCCTGCATGACCTGAAGGTGTCATTGTCACCAGCAGAGGCATTGGTTCTCTCTCAATATCTCCTATTTACTCTTAAAAACCCCAAGGGGAACACTTTGTTGGCAAAGCTAAACGCATATTTATTGATGTAGCACCTCCTAATCCTCACRGATGAATTTGATAATCACTGAGAGATGACTGACATTTATCACCCGTGATAATCACTGACAGACTCCTGAGCACTTAGCACTTACTGTGTGAATCATTCCAGATCTGTGCYGCAGAAAGGGCCTCTGTACCAATAATTGGGAAGCTAAATCAGTCATTGACAGCTCGTTTCTAGTTATATTTATAAAATTACAAGTCAATCAACACAATTTTGTTTCTGTTCTAGCTCTCCTTTCTCGAGGAGCCCATCTGACCCGAGGACAGGGCTTTGGGGGTTATCTGTAACCTTTCTACATCCATTTGTACAACTCTTCACATCCAAACTAGATCAGATTTAACCAAGCAGGGCAGTTTGGCACAGAAAGCAAAGGCCAAGCTCGCAGGCAAAGCAGCAGAGCTGTGCTGCAGTGATGTGAGGAGGAGGCAGGCACTTACCCAGAGCCTTGAGGAAGGGCTCGAGGTTCTCCTGCGCGTAGATCTGCCAGGTGCCAGCGAATGCCATGGTGGGACAGCAAGGGCTGCCCCTGCTCCCCGGGCTGCTCTTTATGGCACGGGAAAGGCCAGCCCCGAACTGTCAGACAGCTAATGATTAACTGGCAAGSAGCAATTATTAATCACTTATTTGTTTTTAATGACCATAACCTCTGGTTCATGCTGCTCTCACCTTGCTGCTGCGTTTGTTGTGGGTTGCTGACCTCGGGGAATTGCCCRTCCCCGGTGGAAAGTGTTGCAGGGCAGCTTCATTTGTTTGCTTTTTGTTCACAGCTTCTGTGTTGGACACATTTTCTGTGCCTCGAGTAGAATTCTTCAGATAAAGTTATTGGTAATTGGTAAGGACAGCAGGAGCTGCCTCATTGTCACAATATTCTCTGCTGTGGGCACTTAAATGGTGGGTAAAGAATGAATAAAATCGTTCTATTTCTTCCAAAATGGTGGGCTTGAGGACAGAGAAAAAAATCCTGTTGGAGTGGGAAATCAGTGATGATTTTATCCAGCAGATGTCAGTGGTGTTCCTCTAACTCTGAATTGAATTAAATTCCGTTTCTTTTTACTTTTTGTTTTAATAGAGGGTAAAAGATAAAACGTGGGACATTGCTTGGAGAGTGAATGCAGGAAGCAAATGGGAWGTGTTATTTTTTTCTTCTCACCAAGTGCAGAAGGAATTCTTCCCTCATTGCAGCCAGGGAGATGTTCCCTGCTGCCTGTGCAGGCCTGACTGTTGATTTTGGAAAACTTTCATGAGATGATGTGTCCTGCAGTTAGATTGCTTAATTCAAGCAGAGCCTGTATCCCAGGGGTGGCTGACCCTTCTAAGTCAACTTTTCATTCTATTTAAATAGAAACCCAATGCTCAGCTTCTTGTTACCACTTCACAACCCTTTTTGTAGTGGGTAATTTTAAAGAAGAGTCACACAGATTTGCAATTCCATTTACCTGAGAGAATTCCTGATTTGGGGCTATTTTAGGAGCATGTCCTGATGTCCCACACACCCAGAGCTGGAGTGATTCCATCATGGATAAACTCAAAGCAGTGCTGAGATGTCACCAAGGGTTTGAGTTTAATCACACACACACACACAGAGGCTACAAGAAAAGCTGTTACAAGTAGTGATTTCATACAAAATCCCTCCACTGAAAGCCTCATGTRAGAATCCTCTGGTATTTCCCACACAGCTTTCCCTGGGCAGAGTCTCTGGAAGGTGAACATGCAGTGCACACACRTTATTGYTCTCTTACACACACCAGAATTGCTYTCTAACAACTGCCAAAACACTGAAMTACTGCTAAAATAAACACACAGACACCAAAGGGCATCTGAAGGAGTTCAATTCCTTTTAAATCCAAGGAGCCAGTGAATTCATTTAGGCTTTTTTGTGGTAATCCCAGCTGGGATTTCCTGCTCTGTCTCTATTGGGATCTCCCCGTGTTTATAGACACTGATAGTGACCTGCCCTGTTTCAGACCCGTATTTGTTCTTGACATAGATGCTGTATTTTCCTGTGTCTTCATTGCAGACTTTCTCTATGGTGATGGTGACCATGGRGCCCTTCACATCCATCTTGTACCTGTCCTTGAACACGATGAGCTTCTCGTTTTTGAACCAGCTGATCTCTGGGTAGGGGTCTCCAGACACACAGCACGTTAAGCACAGGGTCTGTGTGAAACAGAGACCAGGAATGGATTGTGGGGCTGTCAGTGTGCAGGGAAATCCAGTTCATGGGATCACAGCATCMTTTAGGCTGGGAAAAACCTTGAACATTGAGTCCAGCTCTGAASCCAGCCCTGCCAAGGCCACCAMTGARCCATGTCCCCAAGTGCCACATCCACACATCTTTTAAATGAAGACCAATAACAATAAAATCTCCCATTTTCATCAGGTGCCATTCCAACACTGATACCTGATATTCCTAATCCTGATAKCCAGCCAGGGTTAACCTGCCTGAATCCACTGGCCTGACTCACATTTGTCTCCCTGTCTTTTCACAGCCCCCTGTGCTTCAGAGTGGCACTGAAGCAGCCCTGGTGAGTTTGCAGTTACTSTGCAGGGGTTTTGTGCTGCCTGTGKGAAGGGGAATGTGRCTCAGAAATGACAGCAGGGAGTTCAGCTGATGGGAGGATCAGGCCCAGCTCCTAAAGGCCTTGAAAGTCCAGTCAGGTGAAATGGGAGGAACAGGGAGGATGTGGTGTGAGGATGACCCAGGAGGGCAGCACTTCCCACCTCTGGCAGCTGCAGCTGCTCTCAAAAGCTGCTGGCAATGCCCAGAAGGGTCAAACAAGGATCTCCCCCCACCATCAGTGATCCTTCTGTGCCTGTGCAAGGAGCAATTAATGAAGTTACTCAATATCACCTTGTCCTCCATGATGGTGGCAACATCTGGCAGACCTTGAACGACTCTGGCACGACCTGGAATGAACAAATAGAACCTTTTAGTTTTTCTTATCAGCAAGCTTGGCTTTGTTTCACTGAAGGGAAGAGATTGGTTTACTTACGCTTCTCTGCTATTGCTGCTTCCCTGAAAGGGAGAGAAAATGATTGTAGTTTTATTWATTAGCCATTATATTCACAATTTAGAGACTCAAAATAGGTTTAGCTGTGAAAATAYTTAGGCAGGAACTTACTTCAGCCTCCTGTGCTCAGCCAGGGCATCCTCGAAAGCTGCAAGAATGAAAGGTTTTAGGGAAAGTTGCCTTTTGTTTCCTTTGAGTCAGGAGATTGAGCATTATGTTGTTGTTATCCRTGCTGGGATTACATGGATAAATGTAATTACCCTCTAGATGGTATCTAAGGAAACCCAGCTCTGTTTGTGCACTGCTGAAGGAAGTGGGACTGAGTTCTCTCTTTGCAAAGAGAAGTTCAGAGGAGGATCAAAACCTCCAGCACTTTGGAAAAGCCTTTGTAAACCTGAAAGTTCTCTTTTCCACGATGCCACCTGCGAGCTCTGTTGCCCAGAGGAGGAACTGGGCACATCCCAGGAGCAGCTGCCCCCCTCTCACCCTTTCCCCAGCAGTGCCAAGGCTCCCTAAATGCTCCAATCCTGCCCACGTCCCCTCTCCTCGTGCTTCTGTGGGCTCTTCACATCCTCCTTCCCCCAATCCCCCAGGGAAAGGMGCTGCAGGCAGGAGGGCAGGAATGGCAGGGTTTGCAGGGGAGCAGCTCAGCGTGCCCAGCTCACCTTGGCCAGCCAGGTCTGCTGAGAGCCTGTGGGAGCTGCTCCCATCGAACAGCTCCAGGGTGTACCTGCCCTTGTCAGCCTCGCTGGGCTCCAGCAGCTGCAGCCACACCTGGTTCAGGGTGCTCCCAGCCCTCACCCTGTCACGGCTCTCCAGCTGCTTCTCCCTGAGGGAACAAGGGAAGCCATTTCAGGCACTTCTGGCAGAGCTGCAGGAATCACAGCCTTGGAAGTGTGGGAGTCAGGATTCGTGGAGTCAGGAAATCCCATGGGGCTCTGCTGTCAGGCACTTTGCCAAAGCTTCACAAACTCTACAAAAGCCCCCTTAGTTCTTATTTAAGGGATTMAATCCCGTTTAGATGTTGAATATTTGTAAGTGTTTAGCCCTTGAATGTTATTAAAACTTTGCCTCCTTATCTCCATCTGTAGGTGGTATCTAATAAAACACCAGCTCTCAATTTAGGAAGAAATTATGGGGCTAAATTAGTCAGTGTTTGGGAAGAATTTTGTAATTTGGGGAATATTTTTTTATTCAGAGTGGGGGAAGAAAGTGGTTTAGGAAAACATGAAGTAGTAAAAATAAAGTGTTTGAAAAAATTCTGTCTGTAACCAAGGAGGCTGTAACTGAGGAGTAYCCTAAGTGCAGCATGATTATTATCCTAGTAAAGATGATCACTTATAAATATTTCTGCAGTGCTGTGATAAAAATAACATGACTTTTCATTCTGGAATTCCCAGACATGTTCCAGGATGAGAATGAATTGTGGATTTCAGCCCTTACTCAGTCAAGCATGAAAAATGATGGGCTCAGGCCCAAATGTTTAATTTTGGATCAACAGTTSCAAGGAACAGTGCTCCAGAAGCTTTGCAAATATATTTTTTTGGGGGGCTTACTTGTGGTACCAGGTGGTTTTCATGTAGTCTGTGTAGTACTTGACYTCTGTGTAGATTTTGATGCCTTCCTCAGTAGGCTGGATTTTCAGAGGAGTAGCAGAGAGAGCTGGGGGTGTGGAGGAAAGACTGAARTTGGGGAGGAATGCACAGATTTACCTGTTCCATCACCAAACCCCACCCAGAGCAGCAGTGAGGGGCAGTGAGGGGGACAGCTGTGCAGCACKTGGCTCTGGCTGTGCCATCCCCTTTCCCCTCTGCTGGGATGCTGAGCTGACCTACCACTGATCCTGCACAGCTCCTTCAGAAGCTCCTCAAAGGCTGAAAGGCAAAGATGGAAGTGGCTGTAAATACAATCCATGGCAAATCACATCCATGTGCCAGTGAACTTCACTGTGCTTGGGGTGTTTTACATCCATGTGCCAAAGCTCACTGGGAATGGAGTTTTGGCCTCTGATTCGTTTGTTTTCTGATGCTGGGCATTTCTTACTGAATTCTGATGCTCCAATCTTCCTTCACACTCACCATGTGCAACCCACTGCCTCCCAGACAGGAGATTTATGTACCAGCTTGAAATGACACTTGGTTTTAAATCCAGCATGAACTCGGGGCAGGGCTGTGAGTGTGTCTCACTGTGTGATCCAAGGTTCTCTTACCTCCCTTGGTGAGSTCCAGCTGGGTGGAGTCCTCTCCTCGATTGTCTGAAACAACTGCTTTGTACAGGCCCTCATCTGCTCTGGTTACCTACCCAACACAACGTGCAAATCTGCTTCAAACAACCCAAAACAACCCAAAAYAAACAACACCCTCCCAAAGGAACTGCCCCTCTCATTCAAACAGGGCAGCCTTTGGGAAAGGGGGAAAAGCTGACACTTTCATCTTCCTTCCCTTCCTTTGGTTGAGCTGAGCAGAAATGAGGGGGGACCTCTGAGCTGTTTGAGGTTTCACCTTTGAGATCTGCAGAGTTCCCATGCCAGTCTGTGGATCAAACCTTCCACCAGCTCGTGCCTTGTGATTGAAGAACCACTGGAAGTTGGTGTCCTTCCTCAGGTTTGTTGCCTGTTTGAAGTCAACATTTAGAAGTCAAAATACATTTGATTTCTCCATTCTTGGATGTCCTAATATGAATCATCACTTACTTCACTCCAGAATCTGGGAATTTCCCTTCTTTGTTAAAATTTCTGCCCAAAATAAAACCATCTCCTTACTGTCACTGGTCTGCAGCAAAGCATTTGCAGGAGCACTGCTCACATCCTCTGAAAATTCCACCTAAAATTCAATGCTGAAGGGATTCAGCCTGTGTTACCTTGCAGGTGAGGAGCACTTCACAGCTCTCCAAAACTTTCCATGTCAGCTTCTCAATGAAATGCGGGCCTGGAAAAGGAAACGCGTGCTGTGGTGGTTTCTGAGTTCCCTGCGGGAATGCTTCCATCTAGTGCTGCGTTCCCGCAGTGCAGCCGGGAACTGCCGGGACTCCCGGGGAACGGCAGGGAAAGGAAATCAATGGGTTCATGTCCTGGCATCCTGCACCGAGCAGCTCAAACCGAGAGGGAGACTGCATTTATAATGTGGTCGCTATAAGTGAACATCCTCATCCTCTCTAGCAGGGAACCACCTTTCCAATTGTACTGCTTTCCCAATGAACTTGTTTTATAAACTTCTTTATTCATCAACATAACTTGGATGTGAGAGTGGGACGCATGGATCTTTACAAACTCAGCTAGAAATCCTGGTTTTTGCAAGGAAAGGCAGTGGATCTTAATTCAGAATGTGTATTCGGGTTGGACAGCTTTCAGCCACAGCACTGAGGCAGAAATCTCCACGGATAAATCTGCCCAGCTTGGCTAAAAACTATTTCAGTATTTTGATTTTTAAGGGCAGAGCAAAGTATCTGAAAGCAAGGAGACTTATCCTAGTGTCTGAATCAGCTTAAATAATGTGTTTAAAAAGTTGATGGAGTAAAATAAAGTCCCTTGGGTTTTGCCATCCTGGCCTCATTCTGACGAGTCCTTCACCTTTTAATCTTACCCTGCTTCTTCTTCCACTGCCTCCGTTTTKCTTCAGCTTCTTCTGCCACTTTAGCAAAAGCTGTGAAACAGCAAAGGACAAAATCAACAACCCCCCATTATTGGATATTTCCTGGACAAAAGGAATAATCATTAGAGCTGGGCTCTAATAATCATTAGAGCATCATTTGCTGATGCCCAGAGCCTAACGTTTATTTTCATTAAAGCAAAAGAGCCATTGAGGACTTGACCTTTGAGCATTTAGCAAATTAAACACAAGATTTCACCATTTAAAAAGGTAGGCTAGAAAACCTGAAATTAAAATATTTCAAAAGTAAGARACACTGGAGAAGGCAGAGAGCACAACCATATCTAACTTTAGTATCTGCCTTTACATTGTCAGTAAAGAGAAATGGGCACTTCCAGAGCACAGCTCATCGAATTCATTTTCTATCCTGAATCCACAAATGCTGAATCCCTCTGGGAAAGTGCCTGTGTCCCCAGGGAGTCAGGGAGATTGGACATTTTATAGACAATTCCATTCCAACTCTTAGGGAGCTTTAGAAGGTCACTTGAAAGCAAAATGCAGAGAACTGAAACCAGAGATAGGCACGGGATGGGGAAGGATTTCAATGAGAATCGTGTTCCTTTCTATTTGTAACTAATTTTAGGAGGCTCTCTGTGCTGCCTGTCCCATGTTGAGCTTTTGTGCCTTGTCCTGGACTGCAGTTGACACTTCCTTTATTGCAYTCAGTGCAGTGAACCAGCTGCTGAATACACTGAATTTCCAGCCTGCTCCTGCCCTGAGATAAATGACTGCACACACCCCACTCTGCTGCCAAGGCACAGGTCACCACTGCAAGCTAATATGTGAAACATTTGGGAGAAAGAACTGAGCATTCCACTCCAGCAGACTGCCTTTAGCATCAAGCACCTATTTATAAGACCAAAAGCTTTAATTTGTGGTAAAGAGAGATTCAGATCATTTCTTGAMTCATTCCTGGCCTTGAAATCTGGGCTAAAATTTGCTCTGCCCATTCCCAGTGTGCCATTAGAACTGTTGGGAATCCTTGGGGGCCAGAAGTGCCTCACAAACTTTCCACTGAGCATGGCAGTCTATATTTGACCCCGAATTTCCACTTACTTTCATCCACCAGAGCAAGGGTGAATTGGTTTTTGGCTTTCCCATCTTTGAGCTGGGCTGTGTACATCCCTTTGTCATCAGCACAGAAATCCTGGATGATCAGTTCCACCAGGCCTTTCTCTCTGACAAAGTTGATTTTGTGTGTCTGTGGAAAACAAAGGAAATGGGATCAACTGAGGAGTTTTYCCACAGCAGAACTGCTCAGATCCTGGCACAGGATATCTGCATTATCTTCTACAGCAGATAYTCCAGTCATTTTGTACCTGTGTCCTTCTAAACTCCCCTGGGTTTCCAGAAGGAAGGCAGTGCCCTGTGCTGTGCCATGCTGAGGGAATAATTTATTTCTGTGTGTGGGAATGGTAGAAATGCTTCGAGCAGAGAGAAAATTCCTGCAAAACCACCCAACACAAACCATTCTTCCTTGTTGGACATTGCAGAGCTGAAACCAGGATATCTGTGATTTTTAGTGGCATGGGAGTGTTGCAGTTCTGATGTGTGCTGTGTAATTACGGATTTGGCCAGCATGAGGAGCATTTCCCCTCTTGCCGAGGAGGTGCAGGTACCTCTGAGCTCCCGCAGGTGCCCGAACACAAACATCACCCTTCTGCCTCACTGCCCCCTTTGCTCTCAGCAAATATTGGCYTTCCACCGAGCCTGACTAATGCCTCTCACTGTGCAGCACCGTGTCAGCTCTCCACTGGAGAGGAGACAGATCTGAGAAGAGATAAAGCCTTGGCTAATCTTGTACCGTGTTGATTTACCMTGTCAGTGCCCCAGCAGGGCACTCACAGCTCCAAACTGCTCTGTCCTTTGTGCTGGGGGTCCTGGCTGCTTTCTGGGCATTGCACTGAGCTGACAGCCCCTGATTTATCTCTGTGCTTCATTCTCAACTGTTCTCCCCTCTGGCCCTCTCATTCCAAGTATTTGTAAAATGTTCTAATATTAATTTGATATGGGGAGGACAAGGAGGAGGCCTGGACATTTTTGTGGATGTATGAGGAGGTTGGAGGGTGCTGTGACACACGGGGTTATTTTCAGTGCTTTGGASTGAGAAATAAATCACTTCCATCTGCTCTTAGAACTCATCCAATGTGTCTGTATTCTGGTCAAAATCCCCATSAAAATATCTGAGGGGCATTTAGAAAACTGGGAACGTTCAGCAGTGGGAAAAGTCAGTTTTAAATGCAGAATAAAACCTACTGGGGTGCTGGTGAGCTCCTTGTCATTGAAGATCAGGTGCAGCTCAGCATTTGGGGACAGCTTCTCCACCTCCAGCCACAGCCTCACTTCCCCTTTGTCCAGAACATCCACGTTCCAGCCAGATATCAGCTTGATCACTGGCAAACAGAGAGAGCCACCAGGGGAATCCCAGGCACACCACAGGGGCTGCCTCAGCCCGGGGGCTCTGCTGGCTTCCCTTTTCCCTTTTCCCTTTTCCCTGCGCTGTGCTCGTGGCTTTTTGCTGCTGTCACTTACGTGGGTTCCTGATTTCATGACTGCGTTTCAATAACTTGTCCAGATCTGAAATGCAGAGAACAAAAAGTCAACACGAGGCCAAAACAAATTAATTGTRTCCATTTAATTTAATTTGGTGGCAAACTTTATTTATGGCAAAGAGAAGATAAAACCTTCGATAATGGGGAGGACTAGAAAAGGTGGTGAGGGTGATTGTTGGTTATATCTGAATGAAATGTTGGTTGGATCAATTCAGGGAGTGTGCTGAAGTTTTAAATCACTGTGACAGTGTAGCCAAATGTGAAATCTGAACTGCAGTGGAAAAATGGCTTTGCAGGAGCACGGAATCTTTCCTTAGGGGACTGTAAAAGAAACTGCCCTTGAGCCTTCAAGGAATGGGAAACATCCTTTTAGTGATACCATTAAGTGACATTACTCACTCACTRTTCTTCTGCTAGAAGCTTTCCTCTAAACATCTAAGGTTAGAAGATGAGGGCACATTTGTTTTTTGTTGTTGGCCATTACCAGTTTTTACCTTCTTTTGTTAAAGTGCAGCTGGCAGAGATATCATCATCCACATCAGTGACCTCCACTGAATACACACCCAGGTCCTTTTCTGAGGGCTCTTTCAGKATCAGTTTTGATCTCAAAGTAAAAAGAATAATAGCAAAAATCAGATTTTCCTCAGAAATGATGTCTGCTGTGACAGAATTTGGAAATACAGAACTCATTGGAATTTCTGAATGACACTGAGGAGCAAGGCAGAGGAATTGGGAATGTGATGGCAGCTGCTCCCCAGCTTGCAGTGAGCAGCCCATGTCATGGGCTCCAGGGCATCAGGGAAAGGACAGGGAAACAYTTGGCTTCACCTTTTTCTTGGTGTTTGATGTGTTCTTTACTCAGCAGTCCGTGATTCATTTTCTCAGTGTGCATTAAACACCCACCTATTGCCTTTCTCTTCAATCTGGACTCGGTCAGCATCTGGAGSTCCCTCATAGTCCTTGGACCAGATRAATTCAGAGGAGTCATTCTTCTCAGGAGCTTCAAAGGCCAGATAAATGAAACCCTCCTCATCCACCCCCAGCTCAATTTCATTTGTGCCTGGATGAGTGAAAAACCCACAAAACATTCCTTACCAAAGCAGATCAGGGCTGAGCTTCTGCACATCCGACCCAAAAAACAATCCCCAAACCCAAACCACATCGTGCACAGTCGGAGCTCATTAATTTGGGCACTTTGATTTGTTCTTTGTTTTACTGAGGGTGTTTCTTGCTGTGAAACAAGCAGCTGATGCATCACAAAGCAGTTTTTCACCCCAATCATAGACTTATTCACAGCCTGGCCCAGCCTCATGGCTTTCAGTTTCGTACCAGCTTTGGTTTTGGCCACCACGGGATCCGAGGGCAGTGAGGGGGGTCCAACYCCAGCCTTGTTCAGTGCTCGAACTCGGAAAATGTAACATTTCCCTGTCTCCAGCTCTGAAACCTGCAGGAAACAGCCCAGCAAATAATGGCACACGAAGAGAGGCAGCACTGGGACACCAGGAGCAGGTACTGACCTTCATGTGGGTGCTGGCTGCGGGCTGCTTGTTTATTTGTCTCCATTCCTCCGAGCCTTCTTCACACAGGTCAATGAAATAGCCCGTGACTGGCCCTGCCCCCAGGTACAGGGGAGCTTCCCAGTGCAGCTGCAGGGAGCAGTCCCTCACCTCACTGCACCTCACGTCGTGGGGAGGRCCTGCCACACAAGGAACAGGGAGAACTGCACTGGGGCTGGGCTCAGAGAGCTGAGCTGAAGGCAGCAGTTGAATAATGGCTCTGTAGGGGATGCTTTCTGTTGGAATTAGGGGTAGGTTTATAAAGTAGCATAACCAGCTGCTGTAATGGTATTTGGTGTAAAGGAAAAGGGATTTAGAGTTTAGATCCTGATTTGCCATTCTCTAGTAACAATATTATTAAAAATCCCTGGGTGCTGTGTCTGTGTAATGCAGGAATAACACCCTGCATCASAACATCCCTGGAGGTGTTTGTGTGCTTTTCTGTCCTGGGAGCAACCATTTCTATGCTAGAAACCCCTTGGAAGAGTGAGGAGATAGTAAATGCAGCTGGTGACATTTTCCTGGCTGGTTTTCCATCAGGGATACCTGGCTCTGGCATTGTCCAYTCCTCACACCTGAACAGGTCACTGGGCTCAGACACTTCCCCAACTCCAGCCCTGTTCATGGCACGGCCACGGAACTGGTACAGCTGTCCCTGCTGCAGGCTGCTGACCTTGGGGKGCAGAAGGGCAGATGTGGTTAGTGCAGAGCCCAGCAGGACACTGAAAAAGCAGAAAAAAACCCAGCTCAACCCTTGGTGCAGCTGTTGCCAGCTGTGCTCCCAGTGGATACCGTGCAGACTCGCCGGGGGATGGGCTGGGTGTTGACTTCGTGCCAGTCTGGCTCCGAGTGCTCGTGCTGGTCCAGGAAATATCCCAGGATCTTTGTTCCTCCTTTGTGCTTCGGGGCTTTCCAGCCAATGGTCATGTCAGCCTTGCCACAGTGCAGCAGCACGAAGGCACGGGGGGCTGAGGGGCAGGCTGGGCACAGGGACACACACACACAACAGCAATGGTCAGCACAACAGCCTCCTGCTCCTCTGTGAGCCACCAAAAGCCTTGGGTTTGTGTGCATTTGTGTGTCTCAGCAGTGCCTCGTGGTTTGTGTGGCAGAAAAAATGGGTTGGTGAAATGGGGAACACAGAGGGGTAGGTSCTGGATGGTGTGATTGTAGGGTTTTCTGATTTCCCTGAGGAATTCYCAGGGTTGACTGCACATAACTGAGCACTTCAAATGGTCACTTGTACCCAGGGCCAAATTAACACCACAAGTGTAACAACACACTGGTCAAAATGCTAATTAATTAACTCTGTCCATGGTTAATTGATGGCAGAAGCTGTGGGGTACAAGGAAATGAGTTCCCCTCTGGTTTGTTTTGTTTTGTTTGTCAGACACTGTCACCATGGCAGGCAGTGCTGGCTGTGCCTGGCACGTGGGGCTTGCAGGGGTTCCATTTTGGGCACTACTCACCAATTGCTGGCCTGACAACGATGGGATCTGTTTGTGGTGAGCTCTCACTCAGTCCTGCCTCACTGACAGACTTCACACAAAACACATACTCCTTGCCAGGCTGCAGCCCAGGAACTGTGAATCTGGGAGAGAAATGAGTGTTTGTGTTTGCCTGTGCACAGGTGAACAGTGCTGAAACACACAGCAACACACTTTCATAAGGCTTTGTTCTTGCAAAATCATCATTTGTCATTCCAAATTAACATGTCACATGAAATGGCTCCAAATAAATCTCGGTGGGGACAAATCACCATTGGCAGGGAGATAACCAGAACTTTTCATGGACTTTTTCTGCTTGACATGTGACCCCCACAGCTGGGGAGTGACTGTAAATTCTGCAAGTGATTGACACCAACTGGAAAACAGGCAAACCATGAAATGTGGCTGTGCTGGTGCCCTGTGGGGCTGTGGAGCACACACAGCCTTTGCTGCCAGCTCTGGGTGTAACAGCAGCAATCCTGAGCCCTCCACGGGGCTGTGGGGCTGCTGTGTGTGCCAGCCTCTGTGTGTGTGTGTGTGTGGGGCTGAAGGAAGTTCTTTTTTTATCTGAAACACGACTCCAGGCACAAAGAGAAGAATGCAGGCTGGGCCCTGTCRGCCCTGAGCAGGAAGGGGTGAGCTGCACTCACTCATGGCAGGTCACTGGTTTGTTGTTGACTGTTTGCCACCCCTCTGTGCCTGTCTCCCGGCAGTAGATGTAATAGCCAAGGGGCTCCAGGCCAGCCTYGGGCTTGTCCCACTGCACAACCACTGATGTCTTGGTGTCTCTGAAYGCCAGAACCTGAGATGGTGGAGGCAGAGGAGCTAAAAAAAGGGAAGAAACAAAGTAGTGAGGGTTAAACTCTATGATTTTAAAAAGCCAAAACTATTATAAGTGAGTTGGCCTGTTTGATTTATTCACCTTTCCCAGAGCCCCAGTTTCAAATCGGTGCCCAGGGAAGCTGTGGCTGTCCCGGCCCTGGCAGTGCCCAAGGCCAGGCTGGAGCAGCCTGGGACAGTGGCAGGTCCCTGCCTAKGGATGAGCTTTGAGGTCCCTCCCAACCCAAACCATCCAGGGTTCTGTGGAATTGCAGCAAAATGCCGTGGACAGGGGCTCACTCTGCAGGGTCTGCTTTTGTGCTTGGCTTTGTCAGATAACTTCTTCCCCACTGATTTCCCCGCACAACTTCCCCTGGAGCTCATCTCCTGATTATCCTTGGCTCCACCCTGAACCGGGAGCACTCTGCATTTCCATTCCTGAGCGARCACTGCAGCAGCTGCAGTGTGGGACAATACCCAAATAAAGAGTCAGTGCTCACCCCTCTGCAGAACAGAAACACCAACACCGGGAGAAAAGAGCCCAGAGCAGCCCTGCTGTCCTGGCTGAGCCCCCAGCCCMGGCTGCTGCAGCCTCCTGTCATTCCTTCCACACTGTCACCTCCCTCACACCACGCTGCAAGCATCCCTGGATTAAACACAGCCTTCAACCGTTCCTATTTCATTAAATGTAATTCCCTGCTCACTGCTCGCTTAGATTAACACTGCCCTGACCAACTGCAAAGCAATTAAAGAAGGATTTAAGGCTTCAGGAGATTTCCTTCTATCAAAGCGACTGCTGTGTAATCGCAGCCCGTGAAGTTCCGAGCAGAGCGTGGGCAGGGATCCCCTCATTCCTCGCAGCCAGTCCCTTTCTGCACACGGTCAGGGAGAGCAGGGTAATTATGAGAGCACTAATTACCGAGTTCCTGCCCGGCGGTGACGGGCGCGCTGGGCAGCGAGGGCTCGCTGATGCCGAACTTGTTCACGGAGCGCACCCGGAACCGGAACGATTTTCCCTTGGCCAGACCAAAGAGTGCAAATCTTGGGGAATTCGCTGGCRTCTCCAGGTTCACCATTTGCCAGGAATTGCTGCCCACGAGCGACTGCAAGGAAAAAGGTGATGATTTACAACTCSTGCKGYGAGCACAAAACCCTCCCGAGCAAKAACAAAGCTGCGCTCTGCAGGRAAGGAATTTTWAAAAAGCTCCAAMCAAARCACAAACCAAAGCCATAAATCACGTATTTCTTGTTGATGTACCCAAACTTTTCACCCTTGGCAGCAGAGGTGGGAAATAAGGGTGCATGAAAGGAGATTGGCAGAAGATATTAATAAACCAACAGAATGATTAGTGGGGAAATAATCAGTGAGGTATCGTGCAGTTCTTCACAGCTCTTCCACCTTTCAGGGCCCTAGGGCAGGAACAGTTCCTCCTGTCACAATTCTGCCACTGTTCTGTGGTGTTAAAATTCCTTGTTAATGATTATTCCTTGAGCTGGTGTCAGAGTCAGGMCATGGCTCACCTCAGAGCAGGCTGAACCAGCCAGGTGTGAGGCTGGATCCCCCCAGTTCCTACCTGGCAACGGCCTCACCTGAGAAAGAAAYGGTTCTGCAGCTCCCCTCCTGTGTGATACCATTTTCTTACCTTTTCCACATAATAATTYAGTGGCTCTCTGCCTCTTGGATCTGGTTCATCCCAGGCCAAAGCCACATAATCTTCTCTGACCTCACTTGCATGAACATTGRTTGGTGGCAAAGGAATTTTAATGTGTCCTGTGGGAAGGCAGAAAAGGCTTTAGTGGTAATGTGGCAGGAAAATAAAGTTCTTTTACAATGGATTCTGTTCTCCCACTATAAATTAAGATTCTTCAGTATAAAAAAAAAGGAGACAAACACTTTGGGGAAATTTGAACTCACCCTCCAGGTCATCCTTGGATATTTCTATGGTCCTGCCCTGGTCGTATGGGATCACTGCAGTGACAAACAGGGCGCTGTTACCCACCCACAGGGGCTCATTGCTTCTGTGCACAATTACACACATTCCATGCCACAAACAGTGGCATTTTGAGCTTTTTCTGTTCAGAATGCTCCCAAGCTCAGGGAAGGCTCATTGTGGGGAAGGGGAGGATCTGGACAATCTGCACTCAGTGATTGCAGCAGTCTCCCGTGGTCCTGAGGGAGCAAACTCTCCTGGGTTTAGAACCAACCTGTGASTCTCTTGTCCCTGCTGGGGTCGTGGGTTGTGACAGGGTCACTGGCCTTGGAAGGGAGGCTGGTGCCAGCCTTGTTGAGRGCCCTGACCCGGAACTGGTAGGTGTGTGCCTGAGCCAGGCCCAGCACCGGGCACCTGCAGCTCCTGACGGGCTGGGCACTGCACTGCAGCCACTGCTCGGAGCCAGCCTCACACCTGCAGGGAGACACAGCCCACAGCYCTCCTTGGCTCTGCTCCCWSKGGGARAGGAGGCTTCTTRGCTCAGAGGTGATGCCTTACACACCTTTCAATGAGGTACCCCAGGATGGGGCTCCCTCCATCATCGCTGGGTGCTACCCAGGAAAGGACCAAGCAGTCTCTGTTCACATCGTGGCACTTCACGTTGAGGGGGGATCCTGGGGCACCAGCTGTCGGTGCTGCAGCATCTGTAAAACACCAAGGCAGCTTTTGTTCTTTTCCCTTCCAAATTTTTCATTGAGTAGCTTCATTTGAAGTGTCTAAGGGCCTTGAAATCCCATTTTCTAATACCGAAATCACCAGCAACAACGAGGTTTGGTTATTGTGATCATTGTATCACACACACACAGTGAGGAGCTGTGTCCTTGTGTGTGAGGGTGGCAGTTCCTTTAYGCCARGGTGTTWGGGAASGRGATGAGTGGGTKGTGCAGGTACCTCTGACAAACACATAAGTGCTCTGCTCCTTGTACCCCTGCAGCGAGGGCAGGCGGATGCTGTAGAAGCCCTCGTCCTCCTTGTGGGCACAGGGCACTGCCACGGAGGCCTCTCTGTCCTGCAGCCTCAGCTCCTGGCGCTCYGAGTCCTGCAGCAGCTCCCCTGGGCAGCAGCACAAGGGGAGAGCAGCTTCAGCTGCCTTTGCCTGCTTAGGAGGGGCAAGGTTTATCCCCAAATGCCCCAAAAAGCACAGGGGGGGTGAGGGATCTCTAAGACATTGTGGTGTTATTTTTGTGCTTCCAAATTGCAGCCACRGACTCTGATCCACAGAAAGACCCAAATCCTTGATTGCCAGGAGAACAACACAGTATCTTAAAGCTTTTCTCACTGGAGAACCACAGGCTTTTCAAACTAAGGCTTGTCAAATATTCTTGTGAACAGGAATGTCATTACCTCCAAAAYATTTCAATGGCATCATCCTTTACAAACAGGGAAACATTAAATAGTGACATCTGCAGCTTGAGCAGGGCTGAGAGCAGCTCAGGATCCTGAATGTTAGGTATTTTCTTTTCTTTTGAATCCCAGTGGGATATTCCCAGAGGTAAATGCACATAAACTGCTGCCTACAAACCATCTCTGAACCAGGTGATGCCTCGCTGGTGTTCCAGTAAATCAGAGGAGAAGTAACAGGAGAGGGTGAAAGGCTCCTTTTCTCTTGCAAACAGGGGTTTCAGTGGAAAAGCAAAATCTGCCTCTCTGGCCAAAAGGGATCCTGTGGAATGAAAGTGAGCATGATAAAGACACTGCCAGAGCTTCCCCCTGTAGTATTTTTATTGTGGTATATTTAGAGTGAGCCTTGCACTTTGCAGTCAGGCTGACAGGAAAAGCTCTCAGGGAAAAAATAATCAAATTACATCAGGCTATAAAAATAATTACTTATCAATGATTTACTCACTTTTGTATATTTCTGAATCAAATCCTGACTCCTTTCCATAATACTCTGTAACACAAGAGGAAAATACATTTAGCAAATCTCAGAGAGTGTTTATCTTCTTAAAAACACCCAGTGATGCTCAGCAAACTGTTTTTCCCTCAAGCCAGCCCTTAATTKGAACCTGTAAAGTGTCACAATGGGGTAAARCTTTAATTMATTTGGCAGCTGATGCCCTTCACAAGCCCCTGGGGATGTGTGTGCAGAGGAAATGGTTCCCGTGGCTGCTCAGTGGGAGCAGTCCTGCCCCAAATGCTCCGTGCAGTTTTTCAGAGCTCAGGAGGGCTTTGTCCCTTTGGCTTCTGCCTTTTCAAGCAGGCCAGTTAAAACCAAATCA
Organism: Alauda arvensis; assembly: GCA_902810485.1. NCBI lineage: Eukaryota > Metazoa > Chordata > Aves > Passeriformes > Alaudidae > Alauda > Alauda arvensis. The sequence goes on from CADDXX010000630.1 coordinate 99,233, forward strand.
AATAAAGATTTGGATCAAAGCAACCCCCTGGGTTTTAACAGCRTTCCCAGAGGATGATGTGGGATTCTTGAAAACTCCCAGTGACTGGGACTTCAARTGTAACCAAAGGAAAGGATTGTGCTGGGACTCTGAGGGAATTGCTGCAGCTCAGGGAAGGATGTCCCCAAAAAGCAGCTGGAATCCAAGAACTGCTGCACTGAGSATGAAACTGAGGTACTTTTCTCTCAAGCTGCAGTAAACACCCATAAAATAAAGCCTGTGCTTCCAGAGGTGGAAGTTTGGCAGTAGCAGACAAAAAAAAAATGAGGAGTGTGAGCAGTGGAGAGGAGGGAAATCCAAAGGAGGTGAAACAGCCCCATCCCAGGTGCTGTGAGAGCCTCAGTGATGTCCCCAGGAAAGGGAGCTGTGGATCCCAGGGAAAGGGAGCTGAGGGTCCCAGGGAAAGGGAGCTGTGATCCCAGGGAAAGGGAGCTGTGGGTCCCAGGGAGCCCCCCTGGCATGGAGGTCTTTGCAGACATCCAGGGGCCGGGGCAGGAGGTGCCATGGGCTGCCTGGGGCACCAGCAATGTTTCCAGGGCAGGCAGGATTAAGGGCTCGCTGCKATCTCTATTTTCAGAGCAGTGAATGCAGATGGCAGGAGGAGGACTCGGGTTACCGGCATGGCTTTGGGGGAGGAGCACTGCTTTGTCCTGGTGAGGGACAGGGAACCAGAGCTGTCCCAGCCACCCCACAGCCCCTGTTCCACCTCCTGCGATTTTACAATCCTGGAGTCACACTGTTCTGCAGGGGTCCCAGGCAGGATTCAGGTCAAAACATGGCATGTGAAAATGAGTGTGATAATAACACAGCCCAGGACAGAGAGCTCTGCCAGTCCCACTGAAGGCTTTCATTGTCTGCAGTCCTGGAGCTCTGTTCTGTCCATGATTTTATTACAAAATTGTAATTTAGATATAAATACATGAAATATGAACAGCTGAACTGTGATCCTGTGAGACTGCTCTGCATRTTTCCCAAAGCTGCAGTTGATTTCCCTTTTTGAGTGCTGCTGGTTGATTCACTTCCTTCCCCAYGTCTGGGTTTGGCTGTGCACAATCTGTGGAGTCTGTGCCAGTTATTTTAAGAACAGCAGAGATCAAAGAGGGAAATCTTGCATTTGCCCTTGGTAGGTTCTGATTTCAGGGAAGAACGTGGCATTCTCTGTGTAATTCTCTGAGAGGTCCCATGACAGCCACAGCTCTTGGGGAACCATTTCTGGCTTGGCTTTAGCAGACTCTGTGTGAGCCTGTTGTGTGTGGGGCTGTTCCAGAGCAGTCCACAAGAAACAGGCACCTAAATTTAGTACAGTTTTATCCCAGTGAAAGGACAGCTGTGTCCATGTGGAAGCTGAAAGGAAAAACTTTGGCTGGGCCCAGAAGTGCCTGAGGAAGAGAAGCTGCTCTGTCCTTCTCCAGAGTGCCTGTGTGTGCCTATCCAATAATGAAAACTTTTGGAAGTTTAACCCCAAAGGGATAAGGGTACTTACTCCTGACAAGCACTGTAGCAAAGGAATAAGCTTCTCCATACTGATTCTTCACCTCCACACTGTATTCAGCAGAATCTTCCATGGAGCATCTGGAAAAAAGAAATATTTCCCTTCATATTTCACAGGACTAATTCAAAGGGGTTCCCCTTTAGTCCCAGAGCTCTTTGCTTTTCATCCAGAAGCTGCTTTTCCTTCCAATTACAAGGATTTCTGATACTTTCTAGTCAGTGTTTTTCTCTTGAGACCCAGAAGGAAAACATTTTAAGTACTGAACAAGCAGAAGGCCTGTGGAACACTTGATTCCACTGAAGATTTGCAGTTGTCTATCCCTGTATAATTCCTAGATCAGAACTGTTGTTGTTCTGATTACCCTGATCCATCCCAAATCAYATTTTTATCTGCTCATGAAGTGCTTAAGGTGCATTCCTTACCCTGAAAGAAAAACAAATATTGCTGATTCAGAAGAAGAGGAGCAGAAGTAAATGAAGCCATTACMTTTTGTTTGGTTTTGTCTTATTTCTCTTAGATTTTTTTTAAACCTTGTGAACTGCTGTGGAGATTGGCAAAGGTTCAGCTCAAAGGCAGGCAAGGTCAGATTGCAGAGGAATGACTGGTTTGTTTATCAYACACAGACTGGCAGTTTGGGCAGAGCAGGTCTCACTCACTGAARAAGCAGCTGAGCCAAGGGCACAGCCATTACCTGCTGATGTGCAGGGTCAGCATCCCAAATTCATTGGTGAYCCTGTATTTCCCTGCTGGGGCTCGGCGGGGCTCGATGGGGATCCCATTTTTGTACCTGGTGCAGAGGAAGGAAAGGTGCTGTTAGGGAAGGACCCACACCAAACACCACAGCCAAGAGCAGCACACACAATTCCCTCTTTYACACATCTCCCTCTTCAATCCAAACCAGACCCTCCATGGTGCTGTGTGCCTGCTCAGCCTTGGCTGCACAGTCCCTGTGAGGGAGGGCACAGATGCCTGCTCCTCGTGTTCCCCTGGGATGTGTGGGAGCTTCAGAGCCTCTTTGTTCTCAGAATAATTCAGAGAGGTCGTTCTGGAAGGACACGGGACACGCAGAGCTGCTGCCCACGAGTCATTAGTAATGCAAATGTTTGCACATTCAAAGCTTCCAGAGGAGGAATGGTCAGCCACTTCAAACTGATCCACGTACACTTGGCAAATTGGCTTTTGGAGGTGGTGTTTCATTAATTTCTGGTGTTTGTGGTGTGTGCTGCACTCAGGCCCAGCCCATAACACTCTCCCCCTGAGGATGGTTAATACCCAAAGGCAGTAAAGGACATTGTGTTGGATTTTACAAACTGCAGAAGCAGCAGCAGTTTAATGCTGAAGCTTTCCTGGTGTCCAGGGCAGCCAGGCCTTGTGGGGTGTGTTTGTGGTGATTTAGTGCTGAAAGGAGCTGCTGCTTTCTGAGACTGAAATCCCAGGTTTGCCTGCAGGAAAACCAAAGGGAGCAGGGAAAGCTCCATGGACACCAGCCCTGTCCCAGGAGGATCCCACTAATGCCCAGGAACCAGGGAGAGCTCAGTCCTGTCCCAGGAGCATCCCCCAGTACTGTCCCTGCTCCCATCCCCCCTGTCCTTACTGCTCTCACAGTGGCCCTGAGGTGTTTGCTGTGCCCTCCCTCGCTCCCTCCCTCCCGGCACGGAGCTGTCCCTGTGCCCGGGGCCGTGCTGGCCCTGCCATACAGGTGGCCCTGCCATACAGGTGGCCCTGCCATACCAGGTGCCCTGCCATACCAGGTGGCCCGTGGCACGGGGCTCCCCAGGGCGGTGCAGGTCAGGGTGACATCCATGCCGTCCCACACGGCGTGAGCCCGCAGCGGGATCCAGAGCAGGGGGGCACGGCCCGAGCACAGCTCCAGCACCTCCTTCTGCAGCCGGGCCTTCTCCAGGGCCTGCGCAGGGACACACGGCCTGAGGGCACTGCACACACACGGCTGGGTTACACTCAGTCACACGGCTGGGTTACACGCGTTCACACGGCTGGGTTACACAGCCCCGCTTTCTGGGGGTTTTAGAAATGTGAAGCTTGTTAGCAGCTCGTTGTTAGTAGTGCTTGTCTCAGGGTTAAGTGCTTGAGACTTTGTTCCCAGAGCTGTCTTTTGTAAGCAATTTCCATGTTCTCTTTTGCCCCTGGTGTTTGGGGTTTTCCCCCAGTGGAGTCAGAGAGGTGCTGACCTTGTTAACCACTCATGGAACTCCACAACTATGCTATAAATGTGAGTAGAGAAATCAATAAAGTAAGCCTTCATCTGAGAGAACTCAGGAAAGCCATTTGAATTACGAGAATTGTGTGTCCAAAAGCATCCCTGTGATAACATTTCTGTGCCTGGAGCTGGAGGGTTTTTGGGGTGTGTGCTCTGACCTTCCTGGCCAGGCCCCTGCGGTCAGCCCTCACTCGCAGCAGCCTGCAGAGCCTGATGACCTCCTCTTCCATCTTCTCCATGTCATTCCCAAAACGGATCCTCTTCTGCCCCCTCTGCTCCAGCTCCAGGATGTCAGCTTCCCTTCTGAGATTGTACTCCCTGGAACTGCAGGGAGATAAAAGCCRACAGAAGTCAAGAGAAAACCTTTTCTCTCTTGTTCTGGGGCCTTTTTTTGCTGTTTATAGCACAGTTTTTGGTTAAAGCAGGAGTGTCAAGGACAGGAACAGCAGCTGATGGAGTGTGGGTAGGAATGGCAGGGAATTRTCCCCCACAGGAACCAGCACTCCCAGAAGAGATCAAACTTCCATGGGGAACCCCTTTAAACCCAGGAAGGAAGCTGGGAAAAGGATCAAAGGGAGAAGAGATGTGGCTGAGATTTTTTAGGGAAGAGGGGGAGTCCCATCTGTTACCATTCATTTATTAATCTGTCAGTATTTTCCATTTATTCCTATAAAATCTGGTTTCTCTCACATGTAAGCAGAGCAATGCTCCTCATTATCACATGGCACCATCATTTCATTTCAGGCATTTTAGTTGAGGCCTGGTGTTTTTAAAGGAAGAACCTGTGGATTGAACTGAACCTGCTCTTTTTGCTTCCAGCAGAAGATGTGACCCTGACACAGAGCTGTGATAACCTGCACTGGTTATATTGGAGTGACAATAATTCCTGACTTACTTTGCTGTTTCAGAGGTCAAGGCAAGGGCAGCTGCTATGGATAGGTCAGAAAGGCTGAAAGTCTCCTCTTCCTCACTTCCAGGGGCAGATTCATGGAAAAGAATGCAGAKAATGTTCCATCACTTCACAAACTCCAAATTGTACAAATCTGGGAATGTGTGGGAAGCTCTGTCTGCACCTGATTGACTCAACCAGTCCCAGCTCTGGGACTTACCTGGTTTTAAACCTTTTTCTCCTGGTGGTGGAGGTCATTTCCAAGCTCTGTTTCCTCTCCTCCTTCTGCTCCTCCTCTCTGTGGTGGAAAAAGGCTCGGGTTCCCATGGTGGGATGTCAAAGCCAAACTTTCTTGCTGGAATAGATGAAAACATTGCAATCAGGCATTTGAACAGAATCTTTTGAACTCCTTGCTCTGCTCTGGCACCCAGGGGCTGTGAGGGAGGGTTCATATGAAGTTATTTTCTGACACCCACACTGTGAGAGGGGTTTGCTTCCTGCTGCTTCTGTGCAAGGTGGGATCAGGGCGAGGAGTGGGGTCTCTCAGGGCAGCTGAGCTGTCCCAGAACAGGGAACAGGCAGCCCCTGGTGGGCAGATTTGTTTCTCCAGGATCTAATCAGCAATCCTGGGATGGTTTGGGTGGGAAGGGGCCTGAAAGCCCCTCTCCCACCAAAGCAGGGTGTGCTGCAGCTGGGGCAGGGCTCTCCCCTGTGCTGCCATGCACAAATCTGTCCTTCCCATTCCCACAGAGCTCTCACAGCTCACACCTSCCAGAGGAAAACGCTGTGTCCTGAGCATCCTCAGGGATCAGGGAAAGGTGGAAAAATAAAGAAGAAAAGCATCACCCTCCCAAATGTCAGCCTCCAAGGAGGGGCTCAGTGAAGAGCAGGATTTTCCCAGGAAAKCTTCCCAGAGAAATCAATCCCATTGACAGGGGGAGCACAGCAGCAGACACTGGCACTGCTGGCTCCCGTTTGTCCCCAGCCCTGGCAATCCACAGCTCGCTGCTTTTAGGCTCTGACTAATGGCTGGGCATTACAGTCCATTTTCCAAGTGGATCCCTCCTCATCTCCCTGTGCCTGCAGTTAAACCCCAAGCACCCAGCACTGAGCACATTTCCAGGCTCCCAAAGCTCGGGTTACTTTGGAAAAGCAGCTTTGCAAATGTAATTGTTGCTGGATAGAATTTGTTCAGGCATAGCTGTAAATCTTTCCCTAGCTCGTGTTCCATGAGTGAAATTTTCCCTTGGCAAATCTTCCACCTGGATTTGAGCTTTGCTGCTTTCAAATCTGAACTTGATAAAAATACAAACCCTCAGCTTTTCCTGGTGCCATTTTCTCATACAGTTTTGTTACTTGTACAATTTTCTGTTGATGTAAATAAATTACTTATAAAACAGCCCATGGAAAAGCAGGGTTGTGGTAAATGCAAAATATCCCAACATGCAAATGAAAATACAGAATTGTCTTGCTAATATTTCCTTCGTGGGCATTAAGTTTGGAAGAAACAGAAATGCTAATAAGTAAAAGAAGAAGAAAATAAAACAGGCTTTTATAGAAAAAAAAATCATTGTAATTTCATGGCTTCTGCTGTTTTCAGAAGTGGTTCAGCTGCAGAGTGAGTCCTGTCATCCTGGSCATCAGAGCCTTGTTTCCAATGAATAATTCCTGGTACAGACTCCTTTTTACTAAATGATGGCTTTTATTTTTCCCTGAACAAATTTCATTGTTTATAATCACTGTTAAAACCYACCCTTTTCAATTCAAACACGGATTATTTTCTAAACATGCCAGCAAAACAGAGCAGAGTCTGGTGAGRAAACACAAAGCAACCCCGGATTTTCATCATCACAACCCTGCAAAAACAATCATTAAAGCAGATACAATCACAAAGCTTTATCTACTTGTGCAGCGCAAGCCAAACAGAGCTGTCACACGAAACAASCGATGCTGCTCCAGCAAATCTTACAACACGCAGCAGTTTATTTACAAACCCAACTCACCGGGGARGCTGCAGGGAGAGCCCCTGTCCCCAGGCACGGCAAGGGACAAAGGAGTTTCCTTCTCCCCGGGCCGACACCGAGAATGACTCTGCCCAAAAGAATGTTCCCCATGTTGGAGTGCCCATGCTGCGGTCAAATATAGACAATGGGGATGGCCCAGCTGGGGACACTCGGTGTCACTGCCGTGCCCAGCAAACCCCCTCCCACATCTGCACATCACTGCCCGGCCCAGCGAGGGGAGCAGCTGCCTGCAAACCCTGCCCTGTGCTCTGCTCCKKGGGGAGAGGAGCTCCCAAAGCAGCSAAACTCAACTGGGAATGTTTTATCCCTGTCCTGGAGTGTCCCTTGGGGTGACCTTGCCATTGCTGCCTCACAGGGCCAGCTTGAACTTGATGATSCCTGTGGCCCCTTCCAGCTCAGGATAYTCTGACATTCCTGATTCTCCAGAACCTGGAGCTTTCCTCTTGCCCCTTGTGTAAGATTTTCCCTCCAGAACTTGTTCAGAGCTCACCAGGGATTGYTCCTGGTGTTCAGACACCTCCAGTGCCCAAAGGAAGGCACAGGSAGGGAAGGAGAGCAGGGTCCCTGGGTCAGAGTGCCCATCCCTGGGCAGGGATGAGCCTCCAGCAGAGCTGCAGCTCGGGGAGGCAGCGAGTGCCAGCTCCCAGRTTTGGCTGAGGAGACAAAGAGCAGTGCTTGGCTCTGGGGTTACAGCTGCCACCTGCTCCCTGGGGTCCCAGTGCTCACCTGGCAGCAGTGGGACACCTGCAGGGACACAGGCACCCCCAGTCCCTGTGCAGAGCTGCCAGAACGTTCCCTGGAGCAGCAGGAGAGCACTGCTGGCACACATGGCCTGCAGGGGAAGACCTTTGGAACAGTGTTCAAATGGTGCTGTTTATCTGGGAATGTTCCTGTGCWGCAGGAGATGGGCACAGGGAGGTCCTGCAGCAGCTGTTTGATGCAAATGGATCTGTTTGCTTCTGACAGAGGAAGGAATGAGGTCAGCACTGAGGGGTGACGTGTTCCTTGCTCCAATCAAATTSTCCAGCACCAACATTTCTTTCCAGGCTTTTCCAGGCAGTAATAGCTGAGAAGGGATGATCTGTGTGTTAAATTTAGGAGGTGACTCATGAGACAAGAATCAATGTCCCTGTGCTCAGAAGATCCAGGCCTCAAAGATCAATATTGACTAAGCCATGACGAGAGCAGGAAGCTGAGTTATTGCAGGCAGTGCCTGGSTAGRMCAGGGCTCTCCTGCCTGTGATCCCTGGGCATTGCAGCTGCTGGGAGAGGGGAGCAGAGAGGATGGGATGGGATGGGGCTGGGATCATTCCTGCCTTTCCTTCAGCCAGGGGTAATGCAGCCCTGAAGAAGTTCAAGGGCCTGAAGGAGAGGTGGGTGTCCCAGCCTGGGGACACTTTGCATCTTTAGGCACTCTAAAAATGCACTTGCAGAGTTCCCTCAGCTCCACCTGCCCTCCAGCAGGATGGCACACCCATCACAAATTCATTGTGATCACACCCTGTGGCAGGGGCTCTGGAAAGGCTTTTAAAATAGMAAATAATTTCAGCAGCAGATTCAAATGCTCTCCCAAGGCCCCCATCCCTTCCACAGGGCTCTGCCCACCCTGTGCTGGGGGTTGTGTTKCACAACACAACCCAAATTGTTGGTATTGTGGCATTTGGTGACTCCCTGGGCAGCATCACTGGGAATGGTGTTGACACAAGATCTGCACCCACAGGCAATTACCCTCTGTAATTACCTTCTGCAGAAGGTAATTGGCATCACTGGCTTTAAATGCCTCTCCAGGGGGGTTTAGTGGAAARAAATCTTCCCCCTGGGGTGTGCCAGTCCTTGGGAAGAACTGCAGGAGCTGCAGCATTTCTCTGTGGGTTGTTTTTGGGGGGCACAGAGTACAGAAACAGATCAAAGGACATTCCACAAACCCTTTGGGAGTGAATGGCATGGAGGGAGCTCCCTGGAAATGTCACTGCCCAAGCCATGCACGTATTTCACTCTGTGATACCCTGACACTTCTTCACCACACTTGGAATTCTGACCCTTTGGCCTCACAGGGCTGTGATCCTCCAACAGTTGGTGGTGCTGGAGCTCAGAGCTGAACCTTGGCCTGTAAATTTTAAGACTATTCCTTTAATCCTGGACTGAATCATCAAAAACCTTCATTTCATGAGCCTATTGTTTATTTAAAAAAAACCATATTTACTAAATCACCCCAAAGCAAGTGGAATTTTGCCTTTAGCTTCAGCTTTCCTGAGCTGAGCAAACCCCCAAGTGCACTTGGAGTGGGAACAGCTGAATTTTCCCTCTGGGCAGCATTGGTGTCTTTGAGTAAACACTTTCCCACACCAGTCAGACCTTGCTTACTTCTGTAAATGCTTGCACTTCTCTAAAASCAATGTCCTCAGACACATTTGTTCCCCACAGCAGTGCAAATGAACAGGCTGAACTGTGCTTTCTTCTGAATGAAAAATAACCCCCTCCTCTGGCCCCTGCATTAGAATTCAGCTTGCTTTTGGTGCAGCTCCAAGTGCTCCAAGGATTTGGACTCCCAAGAAATGGCCATGGCAGCTCAGGGGGATGTGCCAGGGACATGGAGCAGGCTCCTTGTGGGAGGCAGAGCTCCAGACCTCCCTGGCCTCCTCTGTGGGTTATTGAGGGACTGGATTGGGACTGGGATAAACTGGGGTTTGAACTGGGGGTGCTGCAAATCCTCCCATCCCTGCAATGGGATCCCAGGGGCTGCATCCCTGGGGGGCTCAGGGCAGGAAGGGAATGTGTGACTGCTGCAGGGAAAGGAAGGAGCAGCAGCTGGAAATGTCAGCACTGGGCCAAGGCTGCATTACCCTGCTGCAGAGATGAAAAAGGCTTTATCTTGGTACAGGTATTATAAAAGGCTTTATCTTTGTACAGGCATTAAAATAAAAAAAAAGCTTTATCTTTGTACAAGTATGAAAAACCACAGGGGACAGGGACAGATTTCACAGAACTGCTGCATCAGGAGCTTGAAAGGACTCCTTTAAAGGCAAAGTCCACTCCAGAGGAGTGCAATACTCTTTTCTAAGGGTACAACACCAATAACTATTTATTTACCTCTTCTACTGTACCGGGGTGCATTAAATACTTCCAGGTTTGCATACCTGAATTTCTTCAAGGGGAGGGTCTTGRAGCGAGGGCTTCATCTTAGCCCTCAATCTTTGGTGTTGGTAAAGAGCAAACACAATTTATCTCGTGAATTTTGCTAAATCTTCAGTGAACTGTATCTGAGATTGGAAACTGAATCTTAGCTGATCTTTTAAAGTAATCCAATCCATAATAAATTGAATGTGCAATACATAAAGAGCTGCTGTTTAGGTGCAAAGGTACAACATGGCAGTGTAACAAGGAGTAATTCTGTCAGTGAAGGCACCAAACTCCTCGATGGGACCCTCTGACTGCCCTGAGCTGTGTTCATGCAGCTGGACCAGCTGTGGGTTTGCATTGCTTCTGCTTCATGCAAGAAAACATCATCTGGRTTTTAATACCATTAAATCACCCTAACAAAACCCCGTGCTCTCCTCCTCATCCCACTGCACTTTCAAGTCCAAATCTTTGAAGAGCATGGTGAGAGGAGTGCCGGAGCTGCTGCCTGGGCACAGTTCTGTGCAGCTCAGCTCCTGTGCTGCYGGCACCATTTCCATGCCCCCCGTGCCTGGGAGCTGCAGTTTGTCTGCAGGATGTGCCAGTGACCCCGGCAGCACCCACTGCTCCGTGTTCTCCCCAGGGAGCTCATTCCCAGTCCGGACTGACAGGAGCAGGGCTGCTGCCAGCGGTGCCAGCAGCTCCTCCTCTGCAGCACAGCCTGGGGCAGCTTTCCCTGCAGGCAGCAGCTCTGCCTGCTGTGTATAGCACACTCCCTGCTGTCTGTAGCCTCCTCCCTGCTGTCTGTAGCCTCCTCCCTGCTGTCTGTAGCCTCCTCCCTGCTCCAGCAGGGCCAGGGACAGCTGGGACACACACTCTGCATTTTCCAGCCCCTCACTCTGCAGCAGGCTCTGCCCGGGGCTCCCCTGGATCACAACCGACTCCAGTCTGTCCCTGCTCTTCCACAGGGCCRCCTTGGGCTGCTGCTCTTTGTAATCCCAGCTCTTGCCCAAGCTCTGGGTTTGGAGTTTTCCATGTGCAGAAGGATCCGGAGGAATTTCCTTCAGCCTCTGGAGTGGCTGTGAGCTCGCGGTGTGCTCCGTGCCTTGCACACACAGCCCGTAGGTGAGGGCCAGGCTGCTGCTGGAGGTGCTGCAGCCTGCAGGGCTGCTCTGCTCGGCTCTCTGAGGAGCGTAGGGAACCGGAGCTGCCATTTCCAGCSGGGATCCCTGAGGGGGCAGCTGCAGTGCTGGAACATCCACCTGCTGCTGGTAGGGAAAAGGCCGTGCTGGCTCCAGGGCCCGGTCCAGGGGTTGGCTCATCTGGGCCAGCTGCACTTCAGGGATGAAGAGGGAAGGTTTGGATAAACTCAGGGGCTTTATGATGTGCTCCACTGTCAGTGTGAGAGGCTGGAAGGATGAAATCCCTCTGAAGTCCTGGCGGAGTAAACAAAAAAAACCCAGGAATTAGTAACAAGAACCTTGCAGGTTTGCTGTAGTTACTCTGACATCTTCTTTGGAGAAGTGTCAGTAAAAGCCAGTGACAACCACCAGGGATCTGCTCTGCTGACACAAGAACTCTGCTTTTTTTTCCCTGAAGAATGACCATTTACAGGAATACAGACATTTCTCACTGTGTATTAAATGAGCAGTCTTGAAAGATGAGGAAGAAAACCTCCTGCTTTCGCTTGTGCAAGATCTGGCTGAAGCCCCGCAGCATGGAAATAGCACGAAACCCTTGAGCTCATTAGCATGAAAATCCGTGAGCTCATTAGCATGCAAACCCGTGAGCTCATTAGCATAAAAACCCGTGAGCTCATTAGCATGAACAGCCAATTCTTGCTGTGGGAGATGAGGGATAGGTGAGAATCGCAGGGTTTCAAGGGGAACTCAGAATTTAGGAGGGGCTCCGTTTGGGGCAGGTTCTGAGCACTCTGCAGTATCAGGAATCTGCAGTGATCGCCCAGCCCAGGCTCATGAACCCTTTCAGTGCAGGAGGGTGGGTTTAGATCGGATTTTGGGGAGCAATGCTTTACTCAGAGGGTGCTGAGGTGTGGGCAGGGACTAAASGATGTTTCAGGTGCTCCCAGTCCCGGGCAGTGGGGATTCTGTGCTTTCCCAGCACTCACCAAGGCCCTGGGCTGGGCACTGCGTTGTTTGATGTATTTGTAGATCACATAAGCACTGGCTGCACAAACCAGGCCGGCACAGAACGCCAGGGCCACCAAACAATAGAGAATCCACGTCTTGTCTGGGGAAAGRACAAATGGGAAAGAGCTGCGTTAGAAAAATGTCACAATGAGCTTGGTGATGGCACAGGTTTGCTCTCATAGGAATGAATTTTAAATTATTAAAACATCCTGTGCTGAAAATCAATGCATTTTGTGTGTCCAATATCCCAGCCGGACTTCTCAACCTTCAGCAGAGTGAAGAGCCTCACCTGCCAGTGTTTTCACCCAGAACACCTGGGGTTTGCTCCTTCTCTGCAGCAGGCAGATGTAAACTGTCCCGTTGTATTCAGTGTCTGGGTCCAAGTTGGAAACTTCAAATTCTTTGCTGTGCTCACTCTTTGTCCACTGTTGAAAAGAAAGGTAAAATCTGTGTTTGGGGAAGATCACATTTTCTTCAGATTGCAAAAGTCAGCATAGAATATKATTTACTAATGAGGTTTTACAGGGCTCTAATTATTCCATAAGTGAGGAACTGATTTTTTCTGAATCATATTTATATGATTTTGTGTTCTGTGAAACAATGGCTTTACTTTTTGCTACTTACACGGTACTCTTGGGAATTCCTTTTTTCTCCAGAATTTCAGAATGAAGTTCCCGTTGTCCCGAGAGTCACAGACTCCAAACCTTCCCTTGCCCATGAGAAATCTCCCCCATCCCGTGTAAAGCGAGCTCCTCCCTCTCTCTGCCGTGGGACTCACAGCACGCCCAGGCTGTGCTTTACCTGCTGCCGTGTGCGCAGGTTGAACATGGTGAGGTGATAATCCACAGCCCCGAAGTGTCTGTACACATCCTCCACGCTGAGCGCCTGGCCCTGCTCCCCGCGCAGCGGCGTCAGCGGCGGCCGCACCACGAAGCGGATGGAGCGCACCGAGGGCACGGGCTGCACTTGSGGTGCCCCTATAACGGCTGAGAGAGGCACAGGCACATCCCTGATATCCTAAACACAGCCCAGACTCACCGGGATCGCTGCTTCTGCTCGGACAGACCCGGGGCTGRGCTGTGAGGGCATGGCMGGGGTCATGGCTGGACACAGAGSTGGGGCTGGGCTTCTGCTGCTTTGTAAAGGACAAACCCTTCCAGTGTTTGTGCCCTGGAATTGTCATCCCGGGCTTTTCCAGCTCCGTGTTCCCTGTCCCTGTGCAGGATATCCTCCTTGGTGTGTGTGAGGGGTGAAATACCCCACAGGCACTCAGCTACCAGCTGCCCAAATCCCAGTTCCCACCCCACACCACATTTACAGAGCTCTTCTCTCTGGTCACAGGCACTGCTTCATCCAGCGCTGAAAAGGGGATGAATCCAAGTTTTCACAGCTCTTTGTGTACAAAGCTCTGAAAGCTCTGCACAACCATTGGCTGTTAATGCTGCCTTGAATTGTTCTGGCGATTTTTCAGTGGGGATGTTTTAGCCACAGAGCCAACGAGCCCCAAAGGCTGCGCTGTGCCTGCAGTAGGGCTCGCTTTGGGATTGGGACACAAAGTATCCATTGGAATGGATCCTTATCCTATTGTTCCCATTCCACAGCTSCTCAGGCTGCTCATCACGTCCCTCACTCATTTCTGTGTTCCTTCCATCACACCTGGCTTTTCCTTTCTCCTCGGATAACRCCTCATTCTCCTCTGAGTGCCATCCCAGCCGAGTCCCTGCCCATTTCTCACGGACCTCCTTGCCCCAAACACCAAACCTGCAATCCCTTCACTCCCTCCCCACAAACCCGGAGCCTCCCAGCACTGAGGAGTGAGGAGGAGCAGCCGGGGCTGGCAGGGGGCTGCAGGCAGGGTACGTACTGTCTTTGCGGGGCTCGAACCTCTCGGAGCGCACCCAGCTCGGGGAGCAGCCCCGGGCCCTGACACGCCCGTAGAAATGCTCCCTGAAGTTCTCTGTCTCCTGGCTCAGGTTGCAGAAGGGCTGGCTGATGCTCTGGCACTCGCGTTTGGTGAGCCAGGATTTCTCTCCATACCTGAGGACAGAACAAGGGTTTGAGTTTGTTTGGTTGCACAGGGCTGGAGGAAGAATGGAACAGAGAGAAGGAAGGTGCTGAAAGCAAAAATAGCTCAGTAATGGAGCAAAGCAACCCAAGATATAAATATTTGCTTAAATGAGCATCATCTCCCACTTTGAATAATCCTGTCCCTCACTGAGTTCTCCTCTGAGCAGAACCAAATACAGGAGAAACAGCAAAATCAGCTTTTCTCCCTTGGCCCTTCTGTCTCTGAGACCCCTCAGAACAGCCCAGGAGGAGCAAACYTCACGTACTGTTTGTACTGGACATCAAACACCGTGCCAGGGGGAGTGTCTGCCTCCGTTTCCCACGTCAGGATGTTCTCAAAGTTTGTGGAAGAAAATGCTGCACGTTTCACACATGATGGTCTCTCTGTAGCCACAATGCCTGAAGGAGCACAGAAACTGGTATCAAAAAGGGTTTTCTGACATCTCAGCCCTCAGGTGAAAATGGATCCCGTGGTGTTTTGCTAAATTGAAAAGAAGGAGCTTGAGCAGACTTCAAACCATGTTCACATCACACCCTTACAGACAACTGACTCATCCCAAAGAAATGAAAGTCAGGAATTTATACAGAAAAGCCTCAAAAACTCGAGTCACAAAGAGAATCCTTGAATTTCTAGTCGGGTTTTTTAAAGAGCTGTTAAATGGRTGGTAAAATAAGACCAATAAGCTGTTTTCAAGCCCAGAATCACCTCTGGGAATGTCTCTGCTTTCTGCCCCTGCTCAAGGAAGTGACATGCAGAGCTCAGTGTCACCTCCCTGAAGATGTGACTCTGTTCTCCTCCCGTGCTCCGTGTTTTATTGCATGGAAACTTCCTGCAGGGAGCGCAGCCGGTGTCTGGACTCTGGCCTGGGTGTGCCGGCAAACAGCTCCGCCAGCTCCTGAGCCCTGCTCCTCTGCCCTTTGGGGGGCAGGAATGGCACCTGCCCTGCCAGCATGTCCCTGCACACTGCATCCCACCGTGGTCAGGCAGGAAATCCTCCAGGGTTTTGTCTCTCATCACAAGAAAACCCAGTGCAATGTTTTCCCAAACCTGGATCCTCACTCCAAGCTTTCCCCCGTGGAGCTGAGTGTGAGCAGGTCAGACTCGCTGGCTGGATGGAGCAGGGTTGGCAGGGAGGCACAGAGCCCTTCCGAGGCTGCTGTGTGCCATCGGGGCAGGGCAGGGGTGCACACACGAGCTGCTGCCTGCTCCACATTTGTCCTGGCTCCATCTGCAGCTCCACACTTGCCTCTGCCCATTCCAGCCTCAGCAGGAGGCACAACGTGGGTATGGAGGAGTGGGATTCCCTGGAAACTGAGTCACAAACACCCCAACCTTATCAGGAGTAGGAAATCTCTGTCCCACGTTYATCCATGCTGGAACTCTGCTATGCAAAGCAGCACAACACAAGCACAGTCAAGTGTGGGCAGGTGAAACCCAGGATATTTCAGGTGTGACAGTTCCTTGGGCTGAGGAGTTTCACAGGGTAAGAKCCCAGACAGCAGATGGGTGATGGTGTCTGGAAAGAGCAGGTTTATCCTTCCTTCACCCAGCAGTGAGCCTGTCACATCTGGAGTAGGATTAAGTGGCTTTTAGAGGGCAGATCTGGATTAGATATCAGTGGCAAATTGTTCCTGTGAGGCCCTGGCATGGGGTGCCCWGAGCAGCTGTGGCTGCCCCATCTCTGCCAGAGATGGACAKGKCTKGGAGCAGCCTGGGACAGTGGGAGGTGTCCCAGCATGGCAGGGGTGGCATGAGATGAGCTTTAGGTCCCTTCCACCCCAACCACTCKATGGCAACTCCCTCATTTAAAGATYCCATTMTTTGTTTGTACCTCTTTTAAAAYCAGGACTGTTCCTGTGTTCATTTGTGCCTTTGCTTAAGGCACGAGGAGGCTGAGCTGAAGCCCCCTGATACCAGTGAATATCCTTCAGTAGCATTTGGGCTGTACACAGTGACAAACCCTGGGAAATGAAGGAACCTTCTCCTCTCCCTATAATCCCTCAAGCGCTGAGCACACCAGCACGCGTGGGAGTTACCACAAGGAGAGATCAGCACAGAAGAGAACTCAGCCAACACCTCACGCTCTAGGGGATAACTCAGACTACAGCACTGAAGTGCAGACCCCAGGATCCCAGAGAAGCAGCACAGGCAGGGCCAGCAGAGGAGAGCTCAGCACTCACCCAGCACGGAGACTCCCGCCAGGACGATCACCAGTGGCTGCATGRAGAGCTCTGCAGGCTGGGCTGCCGCAGCAGGCACTTGCTCATGGGCAGGTGAATCACCTTTTGTGAGAGCTCAGCTCTTCCTTGCCGGGCCAGGTTGGRTTTGTTGCTCAGTAACAGAGCAGAGCTGCTGTGAGCTCGGAGCCCTGCGCATGTGTGACACAGCAGAGTGACAGCACGGGCACCTCTCCCCTGCAGTGCACACCTGACTGTACAAAGGTGCACGAGCCAGAGGCTGAGAAAATCCCCAGCTCCTGAAAAAGAGCCAAATACCTTTTTGCTGAGAGCTTCCTGCCTGAAAGCCCTCCCTGAGGTTCCTGGGGTTTGAGGTTTGATTTTCTGGTTGAGTAACTTGAGCTTGTTACAACTGCAGACTTTAAAACTGAGTGCTGTGCACTTGGTTGGTTCAATAACTGCTGCAAGCAATGCACCTGTTTCCTTCAAAATCCTTCTGAATACTTTCTTAAAATGAAAGTCAGCCAGAGCACTGGGTTTTGTGCTCCTCTGCTGTTCCTACTGACCTTGGATGGGAACTAAAGGACCAGCACACTGAGCCTGGGCTGAGCTGCAGCTCCTCACTCTGCCCTGGCTCTGCACCACCAGCTTCTCTCACCTGATGTGGGAAAGAGGCACAAGAGTGGTGGCCTTTCCCCAGGAGGAGCAGCTGCTGTCCCTCAGCTTTKTGCAGAGGCCATTGTACACCTACAATGTTTATTTTTGTGGCTGTTTACAGTGTAAAGTTCTGGTGCTGAATCCACGTGACACCAGCTGGGAGTTTGTAGGGACAACAAGAAAGGGATCCAGTCCCTTTTCCATCACGTGTTCAGTTTTTAGGGTGTTGTTAAGTTTTCAAAACACGAGCCCTGYCTGCTTCTGGAGCTGGATGCTGATTTCACTGCTCTGTCCTTGCAGCCAAAGGTGACAGAATCCCCAAACCCCCTCTGCTTCCCTCCTCATCCGTGGATTTGCTGGTGCTGGTGCTGTTCCCTGCCCTGCTGGGCTGTGGAAGGGCTCTGTGCTCCCAGTGGTGCATCACTGCCTCTTTGGCATTCTCAGCTCACCTGGACAGAGGCAGAGGCCTCAGCGTGGTTAAAGCAGACACACCTATCCAGCAGTGTCTAATTAAGTACAGCTGTTTGTCAGGGTGTTTCCTCAACKGCCTCTTAAGGAATTTCCATTTTTGCCTTCCCTCTCTGCCTCACGTTCCTGCTGTGTGATGGGGCAGGGCTGAGGAGCCTCGTGTGCACCTGAGCCCTCAGTTCTGAGAACTTCCAACTTCACCTCTGCCCTTACTTCTAGCAAGGTGTCACCTTTAGTCTAGCCCAGGAAACACCTCTCTGCACCTTTGGGGACCTGAAGATGTCCAAAACTCGGCTTTCAAGTTCAAAATCAGGGTTTTATCTTCCAAACTCTCTCAAAGTTTTGATTTCCTCACAGCGTGTGGGGATTGCAGCAAACTTGGTGTGCGTGGATGTGGCACCTGGGGACAGGTGGCCTCACAGCTGGACTCGATCACCTCCATTCCCTAAGGAAATCATTCCCTGATGCTGTGGTAAGACCTGGAGCGGCAGCTCTGGGAGAGGCAGCTCTGTGCTCTGGCCATGAGTGACCCTTCTGAGAGGACAGCAGCTCTCAAACGCTGCTGACAGGACATGAGGAGGTGGATGGTGCCACCACGTGTCCGSCTGACCTGGCCCGAGCCTGTCCCTGCGCGCCCCGGGCACGACAAGAAGCGATGCCGGGCTCTGTTTGCAGAGCTGGACACGCCAAAATCCTTTCGGAGGGGGTTACACAACGTGGGTGCTTCCTGTAAGTCAGAGCCTGCAGGGTTTTCCTGGATTGCACAAGAAATTGGGTGGTGATTCTGTTTGGATCATCTTTCCAAAYGAACTGCGGGGATAACAATGCRGGATGCACCTAAGGACGCTTTGCAGAGCACAAAGGAATCGAATCCTTCCCCTTTTGACTTCAATTCAGGACCTTAATTAGTACCTCTTGCTACAAAGCAGTTCTCAGTCCCTCCTATCATCCCTTACTTCTTTTTCTCCAATTCTCAAAAGATTTCAGCTTTCATTCCCTCCATCGACACCCTCCCCTCACCTGAGCCCTCTGGCTGAGTGCAGGCAATGGCTGGGGAGGGTTTCCCTCTCTCTTTGAACGCTTTGCTTTCCTGGCAGTCCTTCCACAAAGGCTCCTTTTGATACTGGAGGATAAAAAGCTTTTACAAGAGATGGGACAAAGGTGATGGCTGTAAACTGCCAGGGGGAGATCTAGATTAGATATTGGACCGAAATCCTTCCCTGGGAGGGGGCAGGCCCTGGCACAGGGTGCCCAGGGAAGCTGGGGCTGCCCCTGGATCCCTGGCAGTGCCCAAGGCAAAGCTGGATGGAGCTTGGAGCAGCCTGGCACAGTGGAAGGGGTCCCTGCCCATGGCAGGGGTGCAGTGGGATGAATTYCAGCATCCCTTCCCACCCAAACCATTCTGGGATTCTTTGTTCATAGAGAGAATCACAGTCCTGGTGTCCCAGTGACCAGAGAGGCTGGGAAGCCTCACAATTCCACTCCAGCCCTGGATGGGCTCCTGTTTTAAAGGGAATGGTTTTAGTCCTGTTTTAAAGGGAATGGTTTTGGTCCTGTTTTAAAGGGAGTGGTTTTGGTCCTGTTTTAAAGGGAATGGTTTAGGTCCTGTTTTAAAGGGAATGTTTTGTCAGGATGAGCTGCAGTCCCCCTTTATAACCCTAGGAAACAAAACCACACACACACGGAGATTTATATCAAAGTATTACTGCTCTCAGACATTCTGCACAGCAGGAGGAATTTCAGCTTCAATGAGTATAAAATAAAATATAAATAAACAAACACGCTGCACACTTTGGCCTCAGTTCCCTCTGCTGGAACACAGAAGGTGATTTCTGCAGGATGGGCTGGAGAACTTTTCATCCCACTAAAACCAGATCTTGCTGAATATCTGTGGGAGGAACTTCCAGAGGGAAGCAAAGGTGGCACGTAACAGTTCCAAATCTGCTCCAAATCCACGTGCAGGCACAGCAGAGCATTTTCAGCCTCAGCTGATGGTTCCAGCCAGGCCTTTCACAGCCCTCATGCTGTGCTCCCTTGTGGAGTCCCAGGTGACCCCCAGGCAGTGCCTGTTTGCTGAGGGGTCCCTCAGAGATGTCCCTGCCTCCCTGTCCCCACCTTCTCAGGGGCACAGTGCCAGTGCAGAGGTGACTGAGCAATCAAATGCACCTTTTGTGTCCCTRAAGCCATTGCTCCATAGGCCAGACATCACATTTTTGTCCTTGTTCAAGGATCTCTGGAGCTCYCCAGCATTTCCCAGGCACTCCCCAGACCTGCTGGGTGCTTTACATCCTTCCCAAGTAATGGGAGTGCTYGTAGCCTGAGAATTGCAGCTTTGGATCACATTTCCCCTCTGTGTTTGAGGTCTCCAAAGCATCACTGAGCTCTGTGGGCTCGGGTGTCCCTTGTGAAACACTGTCACTGTCACTGCCACAGTTACTGGCAATGCCCTCATCCTCTGCCACCTGCAGGGTCCACAGGGGGATGAGCCCCTGCCTGCTGGGATCCTCTCTGATGGATTCCTGGTAATCCCTGGAGAAATGAGGAGCCTTCCTGTGCCCCTGGGGCTCAGCACAAATCCCCCCCAGCTGCAGGGGGATCACTCCCAGGCTCTCAGCACCGTCCTGGCCCTGCTCACTGGCTCCTGGGAATCTCACATCAGTCAGGGAAATTCTCCCCAGGGGGGAACAGGCATAAAGGGATGTGTCCTCATCTGCCTGGCACCCCGAGGAGTCCAGCTCAGCCCTCCTCTCTGCAAAGAGGGTGAAACCCAGGGCTCTGAGGTCAGGCACAGAGCCACTGTCCCCTGCAGACCCCGAGTCCAGGCTGCTTTCCCCTGGAGCTGCAGGGGCTGCCTGGCAGCTGGGATGTCTCCTCGGGTACCGGGGCATTTCCTGGCGTGGCATCAAAGTGCTGCTGGCCTCTTCCTCCTCATCCTCTGATGATGATGGTGATGATGATGATGATGAGAAAGAAGCCATCCATGGCAGGTGGTGTCCTCCTGCAGCTCTGATTGTCCTCCTGTGAGGCACTGGCCTCTCTGTGCAGTTCAGAGCATCACTGCAGGATTCCWGCTCACYGARCTCCCAGTGCAAGGTTGTTCCARCAGCTTTAAACTGAGAGAAATCCTGCMAGGGAGAAGGAATGGGACAGTGAGCCTGTGAGGCCTCCAAAAGAAACATTAAATAAATTACTTCAATCACTTCAAAAATGGGAATTAGGAATGTAAAAGTGAGAAGTTGGAACCCCCCAGYCCTCCCCAGTTACCCTCTGAAAACCAGCAAGGCTCTGAGTCAGGAGGGGCCCTCAGAGTCTGAGCCATACCAAGTTCTGTGGCAGCTGCCTTTGCTTGGCCTCGTGCTTCACCAGGCACCAGATGAAGGGACTGGCCACAAAGATGAGGAAGACAAACAGAAGGTTCACAGCCAGGAATGGGAACTTCCACTCCACTGGAAAAGACAGAAATAATCAGTGAGTGGTGTTTTTATAGGAATTACACAGGGCTCTACACTGACAATAGTCAAGGTCTCCAGAAAACATTTCAGGGTTGGCTTTTTAAAATGAAATTATTTCTACAGAAAGCAGGAACTGTTCACTAGAAAATTCTCAATCCCTTTAACTGGAAGCCTCTTGTGGTAAAAACCTGATTTTAGTGGAAATCTGTGCCTTGCCCTCATCCCACTGGGTGTCTCCCACGTGCAGGGCCATACCTTTGTGGTTTATCAGCACACACACGGGCTGGGAGAATTCACTGTGCTTCAGGCTGATGCTTTCATAGAGAGCCCTGGCACTGAAGCAGTAATTGCCTCTGAGAGCTGTGGTGTTGATGGTCACCGTGTCCTTCCTGAAGTAACCTTCGTATTTCTTCTGTTGAGAGACAAAGCAGAGCATTGCAGAGCTGATTCTTTCATCCTGGGCTGGTGTTCCTGTGCCATTTCAGCCCATGTCTGGCATCTCCCCCAGGGCTGRTGGATCCAGGGTGGGAATTCCAGCTGGGCTGGGCTCTGCTCTGCCAGGGAACGCTGCCAGGGGTACCTGCATTGGTTGTTTAAACCTCACATCTTTGTTCTGGCTGCACTGTGGCCTCCCCTTCCTGATAGAAACAGGGAACTACCAAAAAAAATAAGGATGCAAACACACACACACACACACACACACACACTTCTGTGTGTGTCTGGCTTTGGTTCAGTTCTGCTCTGGCTGGCTCATTTCCTCCAGACCCTGCATCCAGTCCCTCCCTCCTGCCCAGAACTTTGAAGCTCTTTCAGTTCCTCCCTTTCATCTAAAAGGAGCCRCTTTTCACTGACCTTGTGTTCAGATCCTGCTTCCCAGAGGTTCAGGTCATACTTCCAGGTGAGGCTCTCCACACAGGCAGGCAGAGGGAAGGAGGCACTGACGTGGATGGAATTGTCCCTGACCTCCAGGCTCAGCACGGGGGGAGCCAGTTCCACTGCAATGGAGTGAGCAGAGCATGGGCCTGGCTGGGCTCTCACCTCCCCTGCACTGCCCCTTCCCRTGGCTGGGCCTCAGAGAGGCAAAGGAGACACCTCTTTTACCTGAAACACCCCAGAGGGCCTGAATCCACTTTGTTCAGCTGRTGAACAAATTCTGACACTTGCCACAAAATTCACCCTCAAACCATCCCAGCTTCGTGCTCCCTCAGATCTCTGCCACCCTGGATGCCTGTGGGGTGTGCTCTGCCCACCTGTGGGAATGTCCTTGCCCCCAGGCTGGCAGCTGGCAGCCACTCACCGTCTGAGTAGTAATCCTTGAGCTGGGATTTCACCCAGGGCGACGTGGAGCGTCCCCACAGCGCCTTGACCCGCGCCCGCACCTTCACGTACAGGCTGGGGAGGGCACAGGTGAGATTGCACMAGGGCCTGGGGATGTTCCTGCACTGAGGAACCTTCCTCCATTTGTCCAGGCGGTCCTGGCTGCAAGGAACAACCACACCAAAACATTCAGTGTGCTCTGCTGTGATGGACAGAGCGAGAGGAGGGAGGGTTTGGGAGGGCTCCCAGGGCTTGGAGCAGTTCCCACATAGATCATGTTTGGTTGTGGTGGAAGGTCACTGGTGATGAGGACACTCATTCATCAGAAGCTGTCCTTCCATCASACGGGCTTTGGGAGCTCTTACCTTTCATACCTCACAGTGTAGGTCACACCTGGGGGATAGCCTTCCCCTGGGGCCCAGGTCAGAATCATGGCAAAATCCCTGGACAGCAGGGTCACATTCTGAGGAGGGAGAAGCTGAACATGACCTGATCARAAGGGAAAATCACGTGAATGATTTCCAATTATCTTTGGGGACARGAAGAACCACTTGGTTCTCACTGAGGTGGTGTCAAAATTCGAGGCAGGGCCATTCACTAAAGGAAATCAGCTGGAAGCAGGTGTGATGCACTGCTTTCCTCATCTCTCATCAAACACCTTCATCTCAACAGCTTTTAGRATTAGGACTGACATTCGTGTGAACAATGTAGTTTATCATTTTGAGTGCCTTTCCCCGTGGTCTCACTGCATTTCACTGATTGAGCACCTCCAAACTCTGCGTGCCTCCCTGGCTGGGGCTGGCACAGCTGTCCCACGCCTCTCATTCAATCCCAGTGCTCCAAGGGCAGATCCTGCCAGGAATTCAGAGCTGCAGCTTTGCCCTGGACATTTTCCTGCCCCTGTTTTTYCCAGCAGATCACAATGCCCATCACTGGCCCTCGACATGTCACCTTCCACAGACAGATTTGAAACTGTCRCTGCTTCACCATGGAATATTCCACTTTCTGTGAATCATTCCCATTGAAACGGATTTCAATTTCTCTCTCCTCCTATCAACAAAGCCACGTAGTGCCAGGCAGAGTTCCCCTCAGGTGTGCACGTACCTGGAGCCTGCTGCAGAAGGCACAGAGCCATCAGGGCTCCCACCCTCCAGCCACACRCAGCACAGCAGAACTTCCCACTGGGCACAAATGTCTTCCCTTCATACCTCCTCATCGTGTTTCCTGTGTGAATTCCAGAGCTCTGAGCAGCCCAGGAGCTGCACACATGCGCCCTGCCTCGCTTCCTGGTGCAGCCCTGCACGTGTGGCTGCCACAGGAGCAGCTGGGATGGGTTTTCTGGGGGAGAGGAAAGGTGGAGTTGGCAGAGCTGTGCCCTCCAGGGCAGCACAGCTGAGCCCTGGCACAGCCTCATCCTCCGGGACACCTCGGCGGAACTCTGACCTTTGGTGCTTACCTGGGAAATATTAATGGAACTTCAGCAAGGTTTCATTGCACGAGAGTTCTTAATAACCTAGCAACAAGAAAAACACTGGGGCTCTGGAGCCTGGTGTTTACAGGAGATCAAAGCCTTTCAGTTGATGTTAGCACAAGGTGKTTTTTGGGAGTTAGGGAATAACTCCACTTTCCAGCTGGGGGGGCAAAGGGCAGAGATAGGACAGGGATGTGACCCCTGGCAGCACAGGAGAGGAGCTGGAGCTCTGTGCAGGGTGCCCAGGTGTGTGCCACTGCAGGAGAAGGRCAAATCCCGGGATCAGTCACTGCTTGGCACCTGAGCTCTGCTGATTTCCCATCACAGGCACCCCCAGGCAGCCTGGGGATGGATCAGTGGATTTCCCACAGCAGGGTTACARCAGCTCACACAAAAAGGGGTTTTCCCGGGTCTTCCCCAGGTGGAAAACTCTGCCAGCCCAGCAGACACTCCTGGAGAACCCTTGGAACCCTTGGGACTTGGGAGTGTCAGGTTCTGGGTACAAAGTCACGATTGCCTCCGTTTCCTCTCACCACACATTTCTGTTCCCGTGGCTCTTCTGCCCCGTCTGTTTAATTTCATTTAATTTTTATGCAGTTTCTTTGAAAAGAACTCTAATCCTTTCTAGGGAAAAGAGCAAAGTGAGGGGTCTGGAGGGTCTGTCCTCCTTCAGCATCCAAACTGCAGAGCCACATCCCACCCCCGGCTCCGGTGCTTCCCGAACCGGGAGCGGTCCCAGGGACTCACACCGGGCCCTGGCTCACAGCCCTGCGGCAGCTCCTCCCCAGGGTGACTGGGATTTTTAGTCAGCGTTCACTAGAGGTGAATCTTATCATCATCATCATCCTCCTCATCATCATCGCTTCCTGCGGAACGCCCGCGCTCAGCCCTGGGCTCCACCGCCGACCTGCCGCGATCTGCGGCTGCGGGAGCGGTGCGGGAGCGGGGCCGGGAGCGGGGCCGGGAGCGGGGCCGGGAGCGGCCGCCGTGTCCCCTCCCCGGCTGCCGGGGCCGGTGCCACGAGGTGTCGCTGCCTGTCAAACAAAACTCGCTTTCCTCCGAGCGCCTGGGAACTTGGGGAACCGCTGAAACTGCTGCTGAGCATCGGCCGGGAGTGATCCCGGAGCATCCTCTGAGGGACACGGGGCACACCCGGAGTGATCCCGGAGCATCCTCTGGGGCACACGGGGACACCCGGAGTGCTGCTCTCCTGCCCCTGCAGCCTCTGCCTCGGGCTGGGGCTGCTCAGAAAGGGGCTGGGTCAGGGGCAGGGCAGGGCTGGGAGCTGTGTGTGACAGGAGCACACACAGATGTGTGACAGGAGCACACACAGATGTGTGACTGTGACAGGACACACAGATGTGTGACAGGAGCACACAGATGTGTGACAGGAGCATCAGTGCTCAGGGCAGGTCTGTGAGCTGTGTGTGACAGGAGCACACACAGATGTGTGACTGTGACAGGAGCACACACAGATGTGTGACAGGACACGCAGATGTGTGAGAGGAGGACACAGATGTGTGACAGGAGCACTCACAGAGGACAGCCTGGCACTGTCACCTCCAGCAGCCCCATCCTCCCTTCAGGGAAGCTCAGCCTTCTTCTCTACCCCTGGGAAATCGTTGTTGCAGGTTTAGCTCTGACTTTGATCGTGTCTCTTGCCCTTCTGTGGCTCAGCAGGGAATGTTTCTCCTCTTCCTGCTCAGGACCAGCCCTGACAGCCAGGCTGCTGATGGTTGGGTCTGAGGGGARTTATTCTGGAAGGTTCRCAAAGCAAACATGGGGAGGTGATGGGATTAGCAAAGGGTGAAATGCTACTGAGAATGAAAAGGTTAAAAAACTCTGCAGAGCTGATGCCAGATGGTAAAACAAAATGTGACAGTGTCCCCWTGACCCAGACAGGCATCTGGGCAACCTGTCACCAGCAGGAAGGGAAGAGAATGGGCTTGATTTTTTTTAAAACTGAGTCTCAAGAGACTTAAAATGAAAAGCAAAAGCAAAAACAAACCCATAAATTTTGTTCCCCATACAAATGCCATGAATCATTTCATCTCCTTTATTTTTCCTTCTGGGGGAGGGTTTTACAGGAACTCAGGGCTTTGCCTTGCACAGGAACTGGAGCTGATTTGAAGAGTGTGTACATTTAACAGTTCCTAAAGCTGAATACAGGGAATCCTGGCAGGACCCCCTGTAGGTCAGGATTTATGGGACACCCCATTTCTGGGGTGCTGGGAGGGCCCTGCACCCTTGGCAGCAGCAGTTCCTGCTCCAAGCTGCCTCCAGTTCACCTTGGCTGGCACCTGCAGCTTTTTGGGTGCAATCTGAGGTGTGCAAACACGGGATGTGGAATCCTGGAGCTGTCTGTGGAATGTGAAAGGCACTGAGCAAAGGCAGCAGCTCTGGAAGCTCAGCTGATTCCCACATCCCACAGGGACTGGCACAGGATGAGGGCAGAGTTCTGCCACTAAAATCCAAACTACAACAAAGGAGCCGAGTTTGGATCGTGCCTTGCTCACAGGCAGCCTTTTCCCTGGATGTGTGGATGAGGCAGCAGGCTGCAGCTGATCACCTGTTCTCTCTGTTTCCCCGAAACCTGTCCCTTCCCTGCCCTTCCCAGTGCCTTCCCATGGGGGCTGGGAGCAGGCAGGGAGCCTGCCTGGACACGCAGCCCGGTGAAACTCCTGAGCACAGCCAGGGACACAGCCAGGGACACAGGGACAGAGCCAGGGACAGAGCCAGGGACACAGGGACACGGACACAGGCACAGGGACAGAGCCAGGGGCAGAGCCAGGGATACGGACAGAGTGGAGCAGAGCCAGGGGAGCACAGGCAGGGGATCACAGCCAGGGGATCACAGCCAGGGGAACACGTGCTCGGCCACAGGAGCAGCTCCAGCCCTCGGGAAGGGCCCGGGGGCACCGAGCCTCCCGAAACCCCCCCTCCCCCCAGCAGCGTGGGAAAACTGCCGAGGACCCTGCAAGTTCCGACAGAGAGAGGCTGAATCGCAGCCTGCTGCAGTCCCTGAGCCACAGCCAGCTCCTGGGGTCATCCCACAGCTGCGGGAGATCTGATGTCACCTCGCTGTGAGGGGTTTCACTCCTGSCTCAGGAYACAGGGTGCTGGARTGCTGGCCCTGACYGTGCCCRGGGGAGAGGTGGAGTCACCATCCCTGGAAGTGCCCAGAAATCGYSTGGATGTGGCACTTGGGGACAGGCTGCAGTGGGGAACGTGGTGCCAGTGCTGGCTCAGTGACAATCTCTAAGGTCTTTCCCACCCTTAAGGATTCCTTGATTCCATAACACGGGGGTGCCACGAATGTTCTGTGTCTTTAAGGTGAGCATCAGCAGGAGCAGGTGAGTTACCTGCAGAGGAGGATGTGCACAGAGCCCAGGGAGGATTTCCAGGCCAAGCCTGGGAGATGCTCTTCCCCCACAACCACCAGTGGCACCACTTCCTGGTGGGGTGGGAAGTCTTTGAATGTTTGCAATGTTTTGCATTGCAGTATTTGGATGCCAAAGCTATGCAGTGCTGTAAAAGTTAATTAGCCAGATAACTAATTAAAGACTTCTCCCTTTTATTGTTGCCAACTTGCAATTCAGAAAGGGGCTTGTGTCAAAGTGAATCCAGCCACACACCCCAGTGAAAGAAGTGATAAAGCATTCWCAATCCAGTTCACTCTTCTGGGACTGGAGAGGGAAAATCCCATCCCTGGCTGGGGGAAGGAAGGTCCTGATCCCATAAAGCACCACCACARCTGACCCAGCCTTGGGTGCCCCTCCAGGGGATCTTGCTGTGGGGGATTTAGAGGTGCCAGCAGAGGTTGTGGTGCTGGAAGGGTCCCCATGAGGGTGACAAAGCCTTGGGGACCTCTCTGACCTTCCTGATAAAGGTGCAGGATGGGCTTTATGGGACTCTGAGCTGGGAGGAGGCTGTAGGGACACAAGTGTGGCACTGCCTGGTGGCTCTGCAGCTCTGCCCTGAGGGCTCCACTGGAATGGGGGAGGATCTCACTGGGCAGCTGTGGATCCTCTCTGACAATGTCCCATCATCTCACTCCCCTGGCTGCCAGGAGGAATCACCCTGCACAGGAGAKCCATCACATTTTCACAGAGGAGCATCCCAGGGTGCAGGAACACACCTGCAGTGTCCTCACCTGGCACTGCTGGGGCCGCTCTGGGGAACAGGCAGTTCAGGGAGGGCAGAGAGCTGAGTCTAACTGAGCTGAGCTGAGCCGAGCCTAGCTGAGCCGRGCTCTCTGCCTGGCCCCCAGCCAGCAGCCAGACGTGCTGTAACCGAGTGGCAGCGGGCCCAGCATTTCCAGGAGGGCCCAGCTCCCATCCCAGCTCCGGAGGGGCCCCGATTTCACGTGCGGGGTGCACGCAGGGTCTGGGCTCTTGTGAAATCCCAGCCGGGCTGAGTGCTTCGCATTCCTCCCGCCTGCCCGGCCCTCCTTCCCCAAAAAAAAAAAAAAAGAGGGGAATTGAGCAATTCCAGCCGGTGCTGGGAGCACGGGGAGCCCACGGAGCCCCCAGGGCAGGCACACGGGGCAGGAGGCTGCTGTCCCTGCTGCCTGGCACTCCGAGAGCTCCCAGTTTGGTGACAGGACTGTGAGATCAGTGCGGGCCACGTTTCCACCCCAGCAGGATCAGAACAGAACCCTGATACTGCGAGAAAGCTCTTCCCACCCCCGCTGCTATCAGGCCCAGCCCTCAGATGACAAGAATTTAATTTAAAGGCTCAACCTCTTGTCTGAACAGCTCCCTCCCTCCCCCACTGTGATGAGAGGGAAATCTTTCGGAGAGGCATCCAGGCGAGTGGGAAAACTCTGGAGAGAGCTGTCTCTTGCCCTTTAGCCATCCAGAGAGGAAGAGCTCATCTGAATGAAATGAGGATCAATCAGAGAGAGGCATGGGAAAAGCTGGGAAAAGGAGCCTCCAGTGATGTATATTCATGGGGGGGAAAACCTCCCCCAGACATGCAGGAGCTTTGATGAAAACCCTCCCAGCTGTGCTGGGGCCTTTGAAGTGACACAGCAGAAGCAGCATTCACGATTAGCCAAGAGATAGAGGCAGATGAGTTCTCAATCAGCTGAATCCTCCTCTTTAGGACAGACTTTCAAGCTCACTTTTTATAACTCCTTCCAAAATTAATGAGAATCCTCTGCACGGCACCCCAGCCTTGCGCTGCCCTGCTTCCTCCCCCACCCCYGATAACCTGCAAAGCCACAGTCCCATTGCCAGAGGGCAGGGGATGGGAGCCCTTGGTGTTCTGTGCTGCAGAGGAGAACTGGGAGAAGCCTCGAGCCCTCAGCAGGAAATCAAACGCTGATGCAAATGGGTTATTCCTCCTTTTTAACCAAAAAGTTGGTTTTTGAGACACAGGGATTGGGTTGAAGTGTCAGCATTTCATCAGCAGTGTGTCTCCCACTCGTAGCTGCTCCCTTAATCCGAGTCTTTCAAAGCTGAGTCTAAAATCTGTGCTCTGGCCGGGTTAGAGCTGGTTTTAGCTGGGGATGGGAGGGATGAATCCCCAGTGCTGCAGTGGAATTCTGGATCCCCCACACGGATCTGCTTCCCAGGGAGCTGAACCCCATCCCTGGAGTTTACACGAGCACCCAGAGAGGATTCTCACTGCCGGGAGGTTCCTCTGTTCACAGCCTCAGTGCAAAGCTCTGTTCTGTCCAAAATGCAGAAATGCACTTTCACCCGAGCTGGGTGAGCTGCTAAACACAAACCCCTCGAGTTTTTCCTGGGAAAAACCCCCGGGAGTGCCCAGGAACCCCACCCCGGGCCGTTTG
Organism: Alauda arvensis; assembly: GCA_902810485.1. Taxonomy (NCBI): domain Eukaryota; kingdom Metazoa; phylum Chordata; class Aves; order Passeriformes; family Alaudidae; genus Alauda; species Alauda arvensis. The sequence continues at coordinate 128,569 of CADDXX010000630.1, forward strand.
TCCCCTCGGTGCCCCTTCCCGAGGGTGGCTCCTGGCAGGGACACTCGCTGGGAGAGGCAGATGCGATCAGATGTGTTCAACACACTTCAAGGGGTGTTGGCAGCCCCAGATGATCAAAGCSTCCCTTGTGATGCAGTGGCATTGCCAGGGTGTTTACTTTTAACTCTATCAGATAAGTGGAAAGAAAATCGGTTTTGATGTTGTAAGAAAACCGATTTGGGAATGGTCAGAGACAAAAAAGTTGCTCAAGAGTTCAGTTAACTGAGAGCAGGGCCATTGCCAAGGCTYAGGGGGAAATGGCACCTGCTCCTGCTGCTTTTGGTGCTGATTTTCACTTTCTTCAATTATTTCACAAGTTCACAGCTTGTGAACGATGAAGTGGAAGTGTGAAATGTCAGGGATGTGAAATGGGAGGTGTTGATCCCTGAGAATCACCCTAAAATCTCCCCTGCTGMTGATGATCTCCACCCAAAAAGGATTCCCAGGCTCTCAGTGGTGGGCACAGGCAGCCAGCAAGGAGGAAACATCCTCTGTGCTCCCAGAACGTGTTTGCATTCCAAACACCCATTTCTCACACGGGTTTGTTGTGCAGGATGGAACTGGAGCCTTMATTGGAATCAGATAATCCAACAGGGATTCTTTGGATTTCCTGCCGTTGAATTGAAAGGGAGTTCAGATTCAATCCCTTGGTTATGATTTTGAACCGGAGCCTCCTGAGCTCACTGACCTACTTAAAACGATGTTCCTGAACTCAGATTATTTCCCTGAACTTCCACCAAGCTCAGGGAGCTCCAGGATCCATCTCAGCTGACTCTCTGGACCTCACACCCTGCTTTTGACATAATCCCGCAGGATTTTACAGCAAACCTCGTGCCCTCAGCGCAGAGATCGCTGTTCCCTTTTGCTGGGCCCTGCTCAGGAGCCTTTTCTGCCCCTCTCAGCACCCCCGGAGCTCTGTGGGCAGGGCAGGGGCTGTGCCTGCTCCCTGCCCTGCTCATGCATGAGGAGATCTCTTTAGAAAGGCAGGAGACACCTTCCCCTTCCAGCAGCCAACAAAATGTCACGTCTTGAGAAAACGAAATGGAATCCAAAGTGTCACCTGTCCTGCARAAATAATCCAGGGGGAGTTTTTAAAGGGGCCTCAGAGTTTCACTTCTAGCTTTTCTTGAAAGGAACTAGGTGGGGAGAAAAAAATACCAGGTCTCCATGCTTTAATTATTTTTTTTTGGTGGGTTTGTAGACACAGAGACAACATTGGATGTGTGCCCTGGGTGCAGAAATGTGGCAGTTTGAACCTGCTGGTGTTTGTTCCCCCTGAGCAGCCCGGGACACGGCTGTGAGCATCCAGGGGGGCTGGCAGGGACAGAGCAGTGAGCTCAGCCTCACGGGAGCAGCTTTGTCCTCTGCCAAGTGGCTCTGCTGGGAAAAGTCTGAAAGACCCTTTCAGGCTTGGTTTAGAGCCCAGCCCAAGGCAGGATTGTGAGGAGAGCATGGGAACAGCGAGGGCAGCTTTGGGAATGCCTCGCACGGAGGCTCTGCCCCCCGAGGCAGCGTTACTGCCATTCAGCGCTGGGGTTTCATCAGTACACAGGGAGTTCTGTGTTCCTCGTGGATCAAACCATGGGCTTTTCCTTCCTCCCCTTGCTGCTTTTGGGCAGCCACCACCCTGTCCGAGCAATATTTCCCCCGTTTTATGAAGTGTGTGAGCGCTCCTGCCCCGGCACCGCCTCGGAGGGGACCGAGCCAGCCCCCGGAGCTCTCCGGGCACAGAGAGGGGAAACTCTGTCCTTGTCTATGCCAGGGGATGGTGCTGAGCCCCCCGGGGGTGTCCGGAGCTCGCAGAGAGGGGATTTCTGTCCTTATCTGGGCCAGGGTTTGGTGCTGAGCCCCCCGGGGCCGTGCCCCAGCAGCGATGCTCTTACACCAGCACAAATCCCGTTCCCTCTCCCAATCCACGCCCTCTCCATCTCATTTCATCCTGCCCTTMCCCAGCAACAACCACCGAGGCAGAGGAAACCTCTCCTGTCCGGAAAGGTTGGACCTGCGCAAGAAGCAGCAGCTCAGSGTCTTCCTTTGGCTGCCCCTTCCCATGGGTGGTTCGAAACGCACATTTYTGGCATTAAATCTCCCCTGTGAGAGCCTCCAGGAGCGTTCAGAGGAGACAAACGTGGATTGCTGCGGCTGCCCTTCAGTGCCAGCCCAGGGGAGAGCAGAGCGGAGCTGCAGCCACGGGCTGTGTGTTGTGAAAGAGGATTTTTAGCAGCCAAACCCGTSGTTATGAAACGAAGGCTGCCTCCAATCTAACAGAGGAGGATCATAGAGGCACTGGCTGTAATTACCCCTAATGACACTGACACTTAGCCATRCGTTAGTGCCATAGAAACCTTTTTCACTCGCTGTACAGACAATGAACAATCAGCAGCTCCGCCGCTGCCTCTCGCAGGGTTACCTCATGTTCCCCGGGACAAAGCCCATCTCTTTGAACCCGCATCTCCAGGGCGTTGAGTGCCACTGCCATAAAAGCTGTGTCCAAATTGCCAGGGAATTCATTAAGATCAGGAGGGACAAGTTATCTCTAGGGCAGAACTGTTCCCGSTGGAGCTTTTCATTAGCTTTTTATTGGAGTGTCATTTTCTAGGCTGTCATTTGGCTTTATGGAGGAAATCTGTTTCAGGCTTCTTTCTGAAATTGGAAGGCACAAATTTCGGGGCTCTGCTGGGAGAGTTCTGCTGTTTGTGGATGTTCTGGCATCCACCTGCAGCTATTCCCCTCTGAAATACCTTTCTCCTACCTGTGTTTTGGCACTTGCTCAGCCCTACGTGAGCGAAATGCCTCTCTCAGCCTTGATTAGGCATCRGGCATTTGCTTGTGAAAACAACAGCTCCCCTTGCCCTTCCAACATCATTTTTCCTGCAGACAAAATCGCCTTTATTGCATAAACACCGTGCTCACTATAGCTAAGGTGAGTTGGTGGTTAAARGCACCTGTGCTTTACATCCCTTTTCAGCCCACCAGAGCCCAGCCCTGCGCTTTGGGCTGCTCATTCCCGCTGACAGCAGTAATTTCTGGTGACAGATACAGAAATGTCCTTAGGGAAAATACAACAGTGATGGAAGTTTCCTGTGGGAAAAAAGGTTTTTTTTCTCCTTTTTTTTTTTTTTAAGTGCTTTCACCTTTTTTTTTTTTTTTTTTTTTTTTGACAGTTTCGAGACAGGTGTTTAAAACCTCTTCATCCTCTTAATTCCCCCCCGTGGTTTTCCCTGCACCTCACGAGGAACAATCAAGTTCTTTTAGGATCAAACCTGAAAAATTGGCCGTGCTTTCCAACTGTACGGGCTGTGAGTGCCAGCTGCGGTGCGGATTTGCTGCAATCGCTGCAGAGGCCACACCTCTGCATGAAACACCGGCTTTTGCATAGCGAGTGATACYGGGAGTGAAGCTGCATTGCACAATCCGGGCTCTAATCTTGACAGCCACGATAGCATCGGTTCTGAGTCAGAACCCCGCTTCCCCCTATCTCAGACACGGGGTATTTTCTGCACGGCAAATGGCAAAAATTTACATGTATGTAAATGAGTTTAATCTCGATCCCACCCGCTCTGCAGCGGGGTCGGGGAAGTCTCCCACTGGATGCAAATGGTTCTTTGTGACTCCCGGGTGGAACAGAGGMGCTCCAGCCCCGCTTGAACCATCCCCAAACCTGCGGGATGCAGTAAACAAAGGGGAGGAGACTGCCAGGGCAGGAGGGAGTTCCAACAGCCCGGATCCGAGCTTCACCTGCTGTGCTCAAGGGTTTGGTTATCTCACAGTGCACAACGTGGGCATCTCAGTACAGCAYTGTACCTGCTCACAGAAATGAGGAAAGGCAGAGCTGCCCACAGCTCCGAGCACTCAGTGACTGCCCAGCTCAGGCCTGGGAGCCAACAAAAAGTGCAGCTCTCTGAGCCTGGGAGCCAGCAGCCTCAGGAAACCCCTGGGAGCTTGTGCTGGCAGGCACAAACAGCCACCACTTCTCTGCTTGTCACACTGACCGCCACAATTTCACTCAACAGCGATTTCCTTGGCCTGAAARCAGCTTGGAATTTGTTGTTTTGAGTCAGGTGTGGGTGTGTGTCCGTGCCCAGCTCTGTCCTGCAGTGGTGGTTTAGAGAACACCTCTCATTTGTGCTCTGTGAAATCCTGGGGAGGGAGAACACCTCTCAGTGAACAGGCTGAACACGGGGGAACCCTCACACCTGCACCAGAGCTCCCCATGGCCTCACACCCCCAGGATCTTCAACATCACCTCCTTCATCCTGCCCTGACAATTATTGATCTTTTCAACTGCTTTGGCTCCTYGGTGCCACTCCCAGGATGTTTTCTTTGGAGCACCATGGAAGAAAATCACTCATTGATACATTTGCTGCCCTGCCTTTGGGTATTTTGCTGTAATGCTGGCAACTATTACCCCTGATAATGAGGAGATGTATCTTAATGAGAACTTAATTGCTGTTATAGCTCAGGACCCCCAGCTCAGGAATCCCTGTCCCACAGAGCTCAGCTGGGATGGGCTGTGTCACCAGCCTGTTCCTGCAGCTTCCTTGCTTCTCCTGGCAGTGTTTGGTGACAGAATTGCTGGCTTTTGTTTTGATCAGGCCAGTGACTAAGATATTTGTGCTGTAATTGCTGCTTGTTTCTCTGTTTGATTACAGCGTGCGTGGTTTGGGGAGCAGAAGGCTGRTGGCACATGGAGCAATCCTTGTTTTGCTTCTCAGTGCTGGAGCTGTGCAGGGGAAGTGACAAACAGCCCTTGGGAGCTCTCAGCTGTGTCATTGTCTGCTGACATCYCCACAGCTCCCTCGCAGGAGGGGTCGGGCTCTGGGACAGGGAACAGGGACAGGAGAGAGGGAACAGCCCCAGGGCAGGCTCAGGGTGGGCAGCAGCAGGAATTTCCCCATGGAAAGGGAGCTCAGGCCTTGGCAGTGCCCAGGGAGGTTTGGATCCCCATCCCTGGAGGTGTCCCAGAGCACCTGGAGGTGGCACTGAGTGCTCTGGGCTGGGCACAGGGTGGGCATCGGGCACAGGTTGGACTCAGTGACACTGGGGATTTTTCATCCTTGATGATTCCATGATTTTTGTGATTCTGTGGTTCTCAGTTGGGTCTTTTTGTGGGAGACATTTTCAGCAGGATTCCCCAGCATGGTCCTTCCCAGGCGGATCCTCTTTGCTTTCTCTCTGAATCATCCCTGCATTTTGAACAAACCTCCAAACGGAGGGAAAGAGCCTTTCCCTGCAAGTGCTGCACAAAATCCCCCTCAGAGACCCTGGGCTGCAGTTCAGGGTTTGTGCCTGGCCGTGAGGAGCTTTGGGCTGGGCTCAGTGAGGGAGCAGCTGGAGCCGCTGCTCAGGGCACACTACAGTTACTTTAATTGGGACAGCTGGGTCCTGACGAGGCCTGCTCCATTAGAAATTGATGGTTATTACAATTAATCATACACTGAAATTAATTACTGGGAAGAAGAATGATGGCTGTGTTGATCCATCCACGAGAAAGAGCAGAGATTCCCTGTGTGGCACTTTCCTCCCTTGCCACTTGTGCTGCTTTCCAGGAGGTTCCCAGTGAATGCTCAGTGACAGTTCATGGATTTCTCTGGATTCAGTCATTCCCCTCTGCAGCCCCATCTCCAAACAACAAAGCAGGAGAAAAGAACAGCTCAGGCAGCCCTAAATGCAGCGCAGGGAAGGCAGGGACGCTCTGAACTGGCCTGACAGGAATGATGAGTGACAGAGCTGGGGGCCCTGCAGGGAAACCCAGGAACCTCCTCATCCCTCTGCATCCCTGGCTGGAAGTGTTCTGGGACAGGGGATTGTGGGGCTCCTGAGTGCTGATGTGTGGGGTTTTATCTCCTCGTTATGGGGGAGCGTGTGCCTGACACCTCATAACAATGGGATTTATCTGGATGTGGAAATTCCCTCAAAGCACACAGGGAAACTGAGGCAGAGGGACTGGGGCTTTGCTGCCACCAAACTGGGTTCATCAGCTCCTCCAGAGCAAAGCCTGGCAGGGCTGCAGACACAGGATGATGTGAGGAATGAGGGATCCAGCTCACCCTGCAGCCACGGAGGGCTCTGAGCCCTCTCAGGACAGGCAGGGGACCCCCAGAGCCCGGCTGAAGGCTGAGGATGTCCCTCCCTGCTTTGCCTCTCCCTCCAYGCCAGGCAGGGCATCCCTGAACAAACCAGACCGAACTCAGTGTCAGTGCCGAGGGCTGGSAGCAGAGGAGCCAGAGCTGAGGGGTGTGCAGGAGGCTCTGACCTTCAGAGCACAAACACAAATCCCCGTGTGCATGTTTTGACTTTCATCAGCGCTCTCCAGATGTGGAGGGGCCCTCGCAGATGCCGGGCAGCGATAACGGGGCCCATGTAAATAAACCCATCCCTGCGGAGCTCCCGGCTCCCGTGGGGCTGTGAAATGCAGCGTTTGGGGCTCTCATCGCCACCCTCTGATGGGGARGGTCGCTAACAAAGCCTGCAGCCTCCTGCCCCACCGACTGCCCCCGAGATCTGCACATTCCCCCTCGCCCCGAGGGGCCGAGCCTTTCATCTCAGCTCSGTGGAGATGCCCCACGCCATCAGCGCCCATGCTCATTAATCCCTCCTGCCCCGCTCTTCCCCAAAGCCCTCCAGATAAAAGGGGAGACGTTTCAAGCTSGCTTTTCTCAGTTTCCTACTCGGCGCAGTTCTACCCCGCCTCTCCTYTCTCCCCGGCTCTGAGAATCGCCCGGATTTGTTTGTGGTTTTGGTTTTTCACAGGAAGTTCAGGCTTTCCTTTCCCTTATTAGGAACGTCTGTCTGCCTTTCCGTCTCCTCCACATCCATTTTGCCATCCTKGAACGCCTTTTCCTCCTCACCTTTSTGCATCCCAGCCCCGCTGGTTATGAGCTCCTTCCCCCACTGGGTGGCTGCTCCTGTGTTCATTTGCAAATCTGGATGGAGGTCTTTTAAGAGGAAGAGATTTTCATTTCATTTCCAGCTCCAAAGAGAGGCAGWAACTTTGCAGAAGGAAGATCTGAGAATTCTCTTTCCCCCCAGTCCCAGCCAGAATGTGAAAACAGGAGTTGTTATCTTGGCTCTGCTGCTCTCCCAGCTTTGCCTCTGTTTTCCAAGTTATCAATAGAATCAATAATTTATAGATATCTCAAGAATCTTTAATTAGGTGGAGCAATTCCGAACTCTGAGGCAGAGATAACTTTTATTGTCCAGAGAAAAAGGAATAAAGGGATGGGGATCAATTCCTTTGAGGCACATTTGCATGGCCCCTGCAGATGGGAACTGGGCAAAGGAACCTTCTTGGCAGTTGGTCTGAACTGGTTTTATAGGCAAGAATGGAAAATTCAGAGAGCTCCTCATGCAAGAGAGGCTGAAAWCTCCTGCTGGCTGGAAATGGGTCAGGACTGGGGTGGAAGGAGTCAACAAAGACTCCCTGCAACTTTCATGTGAGCTCCTTTGTGGCTGCAGCCCCGTGGGGTGTTCAGGGATGGGTCAGCTGCCGRGAATAAGCCTGGAACCGGGGAATTTTAATTCTGATTTTAATTCATATAGTTTAGTTTCTGTGGTTTACATCAAAAGGCAGCAATGCTGGGAAAACCTCTGGAGCAGCCACACCTCAGTTTGGAGCAGGGCAGTTCATTCACACTTCCCGTGCTCTTCCTTTCAAGCTGCAGTAATTGTTTTAATAAACAAAACAGTTTTCTTTCCAGAGCATTCTGCCCTTTGAGCTGCCAGTCCCTTGCTGTGTCTCCCTGTGCTGTGATTTGTTTTGGTTTTCCTTCCTCTGGCTTTGTTTTCAGGTTTTCATTGAGTTTGGGGCGGTTTGTTGGGTGTCCRGGTTAATTCAGTCCTTTCTCAGAGACATTCACTGCTCTCAGTCCCCAAATCCTTCAGCTGCATTGGGGCAGGGAGCTCCAGAAACAGAGAATTGCTTCTACAGGCACTAAATTGACATTTTTATGTGCAAATGCAGCTTCTTAGAGATGTAACTGCTTTGGTGTRCATTTAATTTCTCTTTCAAACACTCCACCACTTCCTCCTGCCACTTTCACTCGCTGCAAATTAGGGTTMATTTAACTGCAAAAACTGGTAAGAGCAATGAGAGAATTGGGTTTATTGTCAGTGTGCTGTGCTGGGGCAGTTGGCTTTGGTGAATATTTGGGATATTTCCCATTCTGGCTGTAGGAAATCCCTGCCCAGAGCCAAGCCCAGCAAGTGCCACCAGCRGAGCCCCGCGTGGTGCTGAGCCGTGAATTCCAGACACGGCTTGGAGAAGTGATGATTAATTTCCAGCAGCCCCAGAGAGGAAATTATCCTCGTTAAATCAATCCCGGAGAATTTCAGCCCTTGCATAAAAGGCAGCTTAATTGGCTGGGTGAATGGAGGCTGGAGTGCAGGACAGTGACAGGAAGTTCACACACGCTGTCATTAACCATTGCACAAGAGCCTGCGATGTTTACTCAGCCGGCCCACAACATGTTTGTGCTCCCTCTTCATTTGGAAGCTTTTTGACCTTCTTTAATTGCAGCGGGAAGGGGCAAACACCCAGCCTCGGTGCCGGGTCCCTGTCAGGTGTTCAGCCCCGATCCCATGGGGAAAAGATCCACATTTATCTCAGGTTTTGGGAACACCAAGCGTGGTTTGTTTATTCCCACCCTGCCCTGCTTTGAGCTGTCCCCAGTCCTGGCCAGGAGCTGGGGAAGGACAAACATCAGCCTCGGTGCCGGGTCCCTGTCAGGTGTTCAGCCCCAATCCCATGGAGCAAAGATCCGGGTCTATCTCCGTTTTTGGGAACYGATTTTTATATTTCATAGATGGTACCACAAGTTGGAATAGTCCCAAGGTCGTTTGTATCTGCAGACATTGCTCACCTACATCCTGTAACATCTGCAAAGGGGCACATCTGCCTTTGAACCCCAATCACACACACATTCCCTTATCACTTTAGAACAATTCTAACTATTAATACAGTTCCAGCTGTCGTTATCAGGAATCGTTCCCGTTTGTCACGGAGCCTTTGCAGGCACGGGGGGCAGTGAGGTTTCATTCCCGGGCTGTGCACGGTGATTCCCATCGCGTTCCGCCGAGCTGGGCTCGCAGGGAGCCTGGGGAATGAGGCTGGGGGCTCTGTGACAGCGGCTGCTCACGGAGGGGAGCACAGGGGTGGCACTGTCCCTTGCCGCTGGGGACAGCTCCCTCGGGGGCTCTGCTGGATGGGGATTCAGGCTGCCTGAAGCTTTTCCATCCCCCTCTGGCCGCGCAGTGTCCGGGCTCAGCGCTCAGGGCTGCGTGTGGTCCTGTCCCTTCGCAGGGCTTGGGTAAACACCCGTGGCTTTGTCCTGTCCTGAATGGGAACGTCAGCCCCAAATTAGCGCTAATGGCAGCTCATTTAACCCTGACTGCAGCTCTTGGGAGAAATCAGAATAGAGCCGAGCACGCTGACAAAGTGCGCCATTATCGTGCTGAGATGGGGTCAAAACTGTGAATACTCCTRGCACAGCCGAGAAAAGCCTTCCTCCTGCTGGGCTCATTGTTCCCAAAGCAGCCGCTGCTCCCGAATCCCGGTGCAGAGGCCGTGAGCTGCCCGTGTTACCCCTGCAGGAGGATGGCGATCGGAGCCGGGCTGAGCATCGCTCCCAACAGCGATTTCCTGTCACAACCAAAGGTCAGCGCAGCTCTTCCCCCGGTTTCAGTGGAAACAAGAGCCGTGATTGCCGTGGAAAATCGCCGTGTGAGGCTCGGTGGGGCTGCGAACGGGAGCTCCGGCGGTGGGGCGGTCACTGCGCTCCTTCCCCCGGGCACGGGGCTTTCACCCTGCCCTGCCCCGGGGCTGCCCCGGGCTCTGCCCTGGGGAGGGGCTGATTCCCAGCAGGGTCTGCCCTGGGGTGATTTTGGGGATTCAAATGATTTTTAGGAAGGAATTGTTCTCTGTGAGGGGTGAGGGGTGAGGGGTGCCCAGGGAAACTGTGGCTGCCCCCGGGACAGTGGAAGTGTCCAAGGCCAGGCTGGACCAGGTGAGATCAGCCTGGCACAGGTGAGAGCAGCTGCGACAGGTGAGGTCACCGCACCCATTAAAATGTGGGGCACTCGAAGGGATCAGAGGAGATGGAGATCCATCCACCCAGACCCCTGGAGCCCTCAGCTGTGCCCCAGCAAAGGGAACAACAAAGCCTTCCCCAGCTGCCTCCTTCCACCATGAAACCCATTAAAACTTCCACATCTTCAGCTCCTTCCTCTGAATCCAAAAGTCAGGACACAAACCTCGGAGCCTCTTTGCTGCTGAGAAGCTGCCGGTGCCTCCCTGAGTGAGCTGTCTCGTTCCAGCCTTCCCGGGAGGATTCTCGGGCTCTTGTTGGGAAATCCTTTCCTGCCGAGCTCAGCAGGAGCGGAAGCTCCGGGTCCCTCCCCATCTGCAGAGGCAATCAGACAAAATGCCAAGCCCAGGGGGCAAAATTTCAGTCTTGGTGCCAGTCTTGCTTATTACATATCTGGGCTCTGCAGCCTGYTCGACTTTCATCATGTAATTTATTTGCTTCTCAACATCCCTGCAGTTATTAAAAGCGCCGTGCTGGGAGCTGCCACCCAAGGTTTCTCTRATGAGTACATCTGCCTCTCGGGCCACTCTGCGAATGTTCATTTTACAGCCTGCCCTGGGGGCAGAATTCCAGCGGGGGTTCCTGCTCGCCCGGGGGTCTGCCCGGGGTCCCGGGGACTCGGGAGATCACAGGGACAAGGATCAGATACTGCGGGGATGGGCTCTGGGGCAACGGCAGCCAAAAGTCACGCTCAGGTCAGGGGGGAGAGGCCCCAGTGCCCTCGGTGCCAGGGGCAGAGYGTCCTTGTGTGCAGGGAAAGGACAATTCCCAATCCAGAACCCCCTGGGAAGGCTCACAGGGCTCTGCTCTGGCCTTGTCTCACTGAAGGGTCAGCGCTGGGCTCCCCAAAGAGCCTCTCACAGGATGGGGYTCAGGAGCTGGGGGCAAGGAGAGCTCCTCGAGTCCTGGTGTGCTCCCCATCCCTGGTCCTGGGCAGGGTTAGGAATCATAAATGTCATTAATCCCATCCCTGGATTGCAGGGGCAGTGCAGATCTGGGGCTGGGAATGTCCCATCCCTGGTCCTGGGCAGGGTTTGGAATCATAAATGTCATTAATCCCATCCCTGGATTGCAGGGGCAGTGCAGAGCTGAGGCTGGGAATGTCCCATCCCTGCCCCTGAGCACCTGCATGTGCAGGGACCCAAATGGACACACAGCCAGGCCAGGGGGGAGCCTCAGGTCTCATTTCTCTGACCTTTTAGGATAAAATACATTGAAATTCTTACAGCAACCTTCTGGCATCCTTCCTCTGAGCCCAGCCTTCAACTTTGCCCCTCCACTGAGCTCTGGAGGTGGTTGTGTTGTCCTGGCTCTGACCAAACCTAAACCAGATTTTTCTAATGGACCCTGAAATGATTTCATTCTCTGCTGGAAATGAGAGCAGCAGGCGCTGCTGTCACTGCAGTGATTGATCCCAAAGCTGCTGCAGGAGCTCACAGGAAAAGCTCTCACTGCCAAAGCCACCAATCCTCCAGGTTCAGTGAAACCCGAGCTTCCTCGTGTGCCTGTTTAGGACTCAGCTGTGCCCGGGTTTTGGCCGGGAGCAGCAGTTCCTGCTGCAGCACAGACACACTTTGTGCTGCTGCAGCCTCCTYTGTTTGATCCAGCTTCAAACTGGGCTGAAAAGGCATTCGTTAAAGTGCCATCTCCCCCCGTGGTTTGCGTGGGTGAGGAGACACTCGGGGTAGGCAAATCCTGCCCAGGCTCACACGGARTGACTGCAGCGGGGTCAGGGCTGCCGAGCCCACGGGAGCCCCGGGGGTGGCTCCTGTGCAGGGACTGCCCAGACAGGCCTGGGAGCAGAGCGAGCTGGGGAGGCTCAGCCCAGGGCTGGGCAGGGGCTGGGGCTGCTCATCCTCCCTGCACACAGCCCAGGGAACCCTCCCGTTCCGAAGGGCAGCCCCACCTCTGCTCCCTGCGGCAGGGACAGCACCTCGGGCAGGGCTGCAGCTCTGCCAGCAGAGCTTTGGGGTGGATTTTGGGGAATTCAGCACTGCCAAGGCTGCCAGAGCTCCAGGAGCCTCCAGACACCACTCCAGGGATGGGGTTTTTACACTCTGTGATCCTTCATCCCTTCCAGCTTGGGATATCCCATTCTTTTATCCTCACTGATGCAGATAAATCCGTTTTTTCCATTCTCAATGTCCCACCTGGGATTCGGGAGCCATAAAATCGTGGGGAAACACAACAGCATCAGCTGAGAAGGGAGGCAGGTTCTCAGAGCAGGGAGTCAAAGGGGSTTGATTGATTTATTTCCCAAAGCCCAGGCAGCAGTTGGTTTTGTAAGAGGCATGTGCTCCTTGCAGGAGGCCTTTTCTCAGAGCAAGGAAAATCCCCAGGCCCCGAGGGGCTCCCRTGTGCTCCCTGCCACCCAGGACATTCTTGGTGCATCTCTGGAAACGTTGCAAAAGACCTGTTTTTTCCACTCCATGGGACAACTGGCACCTTGCAGTGAACTTTCTCTCAATCCCACAACAACAACCTGCCCCGAGAAGCAAATTCCAGCCCTGCAGAGGCTGAAAAAAAAAATGGAATTTACCTTCTGGATTTGCTGTGCAGGAARGCTGCTGGCTTTGTACGTTTGACCTACATGCTGGGCAATCCAACAACAATCCCATAAGTTCCTACAGGCTTTGGTGAGATGTGTTATCTGAGCAGGTGATGCACTGATAGCACTTGGAGTGAGGTTTCATTSCAAATGGGAAGAGTTTTCACTGCTGCGTTCTGGCCTGGCCAGGGGATGAAGCAGCAGGAGCTGGGTGAGTGAGTCAGGGTTCAGTGGGCCTTTTTTGGGTATCAAATGTGACTGACAGGTGCCAGTGAGGGAGCTGAGCTTGCCCTGAGCTGGGCCCAGCCCCAGGCTCCTCGTGCTGCCACCCTGCTCCCTTGAAGCAGGAGATAAAACCCAAAAATTGGGAGTTTCCCCTTTCTCCAGCCCACAAGTGTTAATTTTTACAGGAGGTTTCAGCCCTGCTGGCTCTGCCTGGGCTTGGCTGCACCATGCACGATTTTGGGGGGCTGCAGTTGGCAGGACAGTGCTGGAACCTTGGGGGGAAGGAGCAGGACCAGCACTGGGATGTTCCCAGGGGGTTTGCAAAGGGAAATCCAATCTCTCCGTGCCTGTAAGGAGCTCCAAGGACCTGGAGCTTTCTCCCACGTGGAGCTGTGTTCCCTGAGCTGCASCAGCACAGCTCTGACTCACACAGGGCCTTTGGGCTTCCCAGGTTCCTCCCTGGGAAGGAGATTCTGTTCCCAAAGCTGCTGCTGCCCCCAGCCCCTGCCTCTGCCTTTGCATTTCAGTGCTTCAAGAGCAGGGGGTGTCTCCAAACCTGGGATCCAAGCATGGAATCCCAACTCCAGGGACAATTYCAGAGTCAAATCAAGATTGTGGAGCCGACTTCTTCCTCTTCTCTGTAAATAAYCAGGTCCCACTGCTGTTTTCTCAAGCTCTTGTGGGAAAGTCAGCTCCTGCAAAGTGCTGAGGCAGAGAAAGGCAGGATGACTTGTGCTGTGTGCCCRTTCTGGCCACCCCAAAACATCCCCTGCTGCAGGATCCCATGAGTGATTCAGATGAGTAATGACAGGTGGAGAGCTGAAGTGAGAAATAATTAAAATTTGCAGTGCTTTGATGAGTCCAGCACTGACCAGCACAGCACTAATGTGTCCTGAGCCCTGGCTCTGCCTGCAAACCACAAGCCAGGGCCTTGCTTAGGTGGAGGATTGGCTTGAAAATTGCTTCACTTTGTGGGGTGTGTGAGGGAGTTATTTTCCTTTCAGTCTCCTCATTCCTGAGCCTGTAGGAATTGGGGTTTGCAGCGTTTTGCAACGATCCTGAAGGACGGAGATTTCTGTGTAGAGAACACTTTCACATGATGGGATGATTACAGGAAGCCAGGCTTGAAGAGGCAACTAAATAAACTAATAACAGCAAGTATCAGCAGATTTGAGATGAAACCAGGGAGGCTGGCAGGSCTGAGATGTTATTAATTCCAGATGTTGCTCCCAGATAAATATCTCTGGCCTGAGCTTTCCTAATTACCGACAGAAACTGGGCTGTCGTGTAAAGATGCCTCTCRAGGCTCCCTGAGCACATTCATGATAGGCCAGGGAGGACTGATATCCATCCAGATTTCCCTTTTTTTTTTTTTTTTTAATTAGTTACTCAGGAATGAATGAATTCCCATTTCTGTGCTGTGCTCGGAGTTTGGGATCCCCAGGAGTTTGGGATCCCCAGGAGTTTGGGATCCCCAGCTGGGTGAGGGGAGCAGGCAGCACCCAAACTCTGGAGCCTGAGCCCAGCTGGGATCTGCCACACTCCTGATAAGGGTGGTGACTCCTGAGCAGCCCAGGACACCCCTGCCAGTGCCATTTCCTTATCTCTGCTCAGCCAGGGCTGGGTRAGGAGGAGTGGAGTCAACTGAGGTACCCGAGACCAAACTCCCCTGTGCTGCAGCCTCAGTGCCATCAGATAACTCCTGAGGGGAGGCAGCTTTGATCAGCTCCAGCACTGGGGGAAATGCTCAGGAGCAATCCCTGATGTTTTGCATCTGCTCCATCCTCAGAGCTGTGTTCATGTGTGGAGGTTTCTCTGGGGGAGGAAAGGCAGCACTGAGGAGGTGTGGGCTCAGCCCTGAGCCCTTCCTGCTGCTGCTGCCAGCACTGCCAGCACCTCCTGCTGCTGGCACGGCCACCTCTGGGGGGAATCCAGCTCCTGGGTGCTTTCCAAGAGGAAATGTGTGTCTGGAGCTGCAGGTGGGAGGGAAGCCCTGTGAGCTGGGCATGTGCTTAGAAAACCAAGTTTCCTTGGAGCCAGGCTGAAATTCCTGGAATTAAAAAGGCCAGTTCTCAGTGAAACCTTTCCCCTGGCTCCTTCCCTGTGCATGTTTGGAGCTGGACATCACAGGAAGCCTGGGCAGCAAACAGGGCTGGAATGGGGAACATCCCTGTGACATCTCCAGGCTGCTCCCTCCCCTGCCAGACCAAACTGGGATGGGCACTTCCCACTKTTCCTGCTGGCTCTGCACTGACAGGGGAGGGCAGGGGCTGAGCTCAGGGCACAGCACACAGAGGGAGGTGAGGAGGAGCAGGGGGTGGCTGGGCTGGGCTGGGGGTGATGTTTGCTGTGGCTGGGCTGGGGGTGATGTTTGCTGCTGGAACTGCAGCTGCCTGCCCCTCAGCTGGGGCACTTGTTTGCAACCCAAACTCGTCCCTGGCTCAGAACTGGTAGAACTCGCTGAGGACAACTGAATTTTCCTAGAGCCCCCTGGGCTACAACAGATAATAACAAACTGGCCTGACTCTATTAAAAAGACATTTTAGCATCGGGTCACATTGTTCAGTGGGACTGGGATCCAGCAGAGCCAGCTGCACTCCCAGGAATCCTGCAGAGAGAGGCTGSAAAACTGCTGGGAAAGGGCCAGGGAGGGAGGGGGTTTGTCCCTCTTGATTCCTCCAGAAGGCCAAATCCTCCTTTTCCTTTCCCTCACCAATCCCCTGCCACTGCAGAGACACTCGTGGAGCAAACAGAGGGAAGGGCAGTGCTGCCTCGCTGAGCCTGGCAGCCCCAGGAAGTTTGAATTCATCTTTTTGTTCTGCCTTCTCGAGGAAAAGGCTCTGGGAGTCTCCCTGGGAGAGATGATCTGGTTTGGATATCGAAGGCTTGAGTGGCACAAGGTGTGCTTTTTGCTGGAAAAGCACCTGAAGCAGCCCCATCTCACTTTAACCTGCTCCAGGCTGCTTCCTCTTGCTGGGTATTAATTGCTGAAGTGTTTTAATAACCTTTGGTCAAAGACAAGTGCAGTTCCTGGCACATCACAGGACAGCTGGGGAGGGTGTTTGACAGCTGTCAGTGGGAAAAGCCGTGTATCCTAAAGGGATTAGAGTCCTTGCTTTGAAGTTCCTCCCAGGTTACACAGCAGAGGAGCCAGGCTGGGAGCAGGGAGTGTGGAACGGGCTCAGCTGAGCTCACACCACAAACCCTTCATGGAGGGAGAAGCTCTGGGATGGCAGGGACACACACAGGCCCACGCTGCTGCTGGGATGCTCCAGCACTCAGGGACAGCCCAGGTGGCTCTGCAGGGCTGGGGACCCCGTGGCTGCTGCTGCCCCCATCCTGCAGCTGCTGCCGGCTCCCTCAGCCACTGCAGCTAATCCCRGCCTGCCCCTGGCTGTTTGAAGAGGCTTTCACAAGCCAAACACAAGAGCAACCCTGYTGCCTTAGAGAGGGTGTAGCTGTGAGCAAAATTTGGCCCTCTCTTTTCAGCTTTGCAGTTTGTCTTGACTGCTGCGTGCTTTATTTTTAGAGCATCATAAAAGGCTTTTGTTCCAGGGTATATTTAACAGGGGAGTGGAGGGGAAGTGGGAGGGTTTTGTTCACAGAGAATGTATCTCTTGGTCTCTTTCTTCTATCCCACCCCCTCACCAGATACTCTTGGAGGGTGGAGTATAAATGAAAAAAAAAATAAAAAAAAGAGAGAAAATAATAATTAGAAATAGTGAAATRCCAGTCAAAGGGATTGTCTGGGCGTCCCGGCCTGGAGGCTCCAGGCGCCACAAAACTGCCAYGATCACAGGAAAGGCACAGGGACAGGCCAGGGGTGGCAGTAGCAGTGCCCAGTGCTCCTGGCACATCCCAGCTGCTCCTCAGCCTCCTGCCAGGGCTGCCACCGCAGCACACGGGGCTGGGGGGGTTTGTTTGCTGTGCCCTGTCCTGGGGGGGACACACAGCACCAGGGGACACACAGCTCCATGGGACACACAGCTCCATGGGACACACAGCTCTGTGGGACACACAGTTCCATCCCCGCTGCTCTGCAAAGAGCTGAGCCTGAAAAGCTCAGCCAGATGCAGAGGTGGCACAGGAAGCTTGCACTGACACAAAGCCTGGCCCYGCTCAGCTCTGCCAGACTCATTTCTCTCACTCTTCTCTTTGTCACGGCTTTTCCCCGCAGAGGTCGGAGCCCTGTCCTTCCTTCCCCTGCCYGCTCTGGCTCTGTTTTCTCCTCCTTCGCTTTTGTTGCTGGAGTCTGTAAAGGCTGGAAGAAACTCGGGGATGCCCCGAGGGGATGTGGCAGCTCTGCAGGAACCGGTGAAATCCTCTCAGCCTGGAYGGGGTAAAGGACAAGGACTCAGAGCTGCCGCTGCGGGCACGGCTTCATTAATTTGGAGATACAATCAGAGCATTGATCAACTRCTGCCACTGCTGCCACAGATTGGTRCTTTCCTTGCCTGGATGGGACACGGCCCTGCCCGTGCCAGGGGGTGGGACTGGAGCAGCTTTAAAGTCCCTTCCTACCCAAMCCACCCCACGATTCTTTATGGAGAATCTTTGGGTGCTGCCGTGCCCCGCTGCCGGTGTTCTGCAGCACCCCCCGGTGCAGTCTGCATTGCTCCGAGCCTCGGTGTCCATCGCCAGGAGCAGCCTTTGCCCAGCCCCTGGATCCCCAGGGGAGCCCCCACGTCCTGGGGTTACCCCGGGCTCACTCCTCACGCTGAGCCAGCGGCAGGGCGGTGTCTGAGGGTGCTGTGCCCGAATTTACCAGCTCTGTGCTCACACTGCCCGTGTGGACGCGGGTCCTGCCTGGAGCCCCGTGTCCCCAGGCCAGCCGTGTCCCCAGGCCAGCCGTGTCCCCGGGCCAGCCGTGTCCCCGGGCCAGCCGTGTCCCCGGGCCAGCCGTGTCCCCGGGCCAGCCGTGTCCCCAGGCCAGCCGTGCCCAGGGCCGGGTGACAGCTCCGGAGCAGCGGGGCAGGAGCCGAGCGGGGCGGGCAGGAGCGAGACACGATGGGGAGTGAGAACGAGGGGTGGAAGCCTTTCTTTTTTTCCCTTTGTTTTAAGGCTTGTATCAACTTGCCTGGCAAAATCCTCCGCTGCCTTCCAAATCCAGTCACCGTGAGTCACGGCTGAGCCCATCCTCTGCCTCCTCATTGCAACACGGATGACAGAAACCATCCAGCGAGAGGGCTTGAATCCCTGATGAGTTTTGTTCTATTGCACAAACCTTTCCCCCGTGTGCAGCTGAGTCTCTGCTGAGGAGTTTCCTGGCTGGTGATTCCCAAACTTCCCGCTGGAATAACGCTCGGGAGCAGGGAGAGGTTATCCCCCAGCGCTGCTCCTGCCACTTCCACAGCAGTGCAGGGGTTCCCTGAGCCACAGATTCCATGGGATTATTCATGGAATTACTTCATTCCTAAAGTTAGGGGGGTTAAGGTTCATTTTTTAAGAGGAGAGGAAAAAAAAACCTCTCAGGGTTGTGGAGTGAGCAGCAGAGAGGAGGGGAGGAAAGGCAGGAGAGGCTTTTCCTGGCAGCACAATTACCACGGAGCAATGAGAGGAAACTTTCTCCTTCCCYAACCCATTCCCTCACAAACACCCGCGTGTTATCCGTGTATTTTATTTATAAATAAACAGCAAAGCGCCGAGCCAGCCCCAGCCCCGCACAAACCCCATCAGCCAGAACACATCCCCCTGAATGAGCTGAAACTCATTATCCCGAGCCAATCCCCGCKCCCGCCCCGCTCGGGGGTGCTCCCCGGCAGGGACAGGGTTACGCTGCACCTGTCTGGGTGTACCTGTCCCAGGGCACCTGTGCCGCCAGCCAATCCCCGCCCCGGCCGKGCCATAAATCAAACACCTCGCAGGCAATGTCTGTGTGAGCAGCGAGCAGCAGAGCTCAGCCTGCCCGCTGCCCTCCGCACGCCGAATATGTCCAATGAACTCGAGTAAGTGCCGAGGGGGGGTTTTTTAATCCCCTTTTCCCACTTTTCTCGCTGCCGGGGCTGGAGGAGATTCCTGGGCTGTTCTCTGCCTGTGCAGCTGCTGGCGAGGGGAGAAATCCCAGAACGGGATGGGGATTTCCTCATTTTCTGTCCCTGCCTGAGCTGCTGCTGCTCCTTGGGGATCGCTCCTTGGGGATCCCTCGTTGGGGATCCCTCCTTGGGATTTCTCCTTTGGGATCCCTCCTTTGGTATCGGCTCCTTTGGGATCTCTGCTTTTCATTCGGGACTCGTCCAAAATCCCCAGCCTCGGTGCTTTTTAATCCCCAGCCTAAATCTGACACACGGGGTTTGTGTCTGTCTGCTCTGCCTCTGTCCAACAAAATCCAACAGCAGCCACAGGAATCTGATTTCATTTTATGGATGTTTATTTGAGAAAATACCTTCCAAAGGATTTACCTTCATTTCTAGGGGTGGGGGYTGTTGTGCGTATTTTTTGTTGTTTTTGTTAGGGTGTTATGATATTTTRTTTGGTTTTGTGTTTGGCTTTTTGGGGGATTTTGGTTGGTTTTTTGAGTTTTTTTGGGGAGTTTTTTTGGGGTTTTTTGGTGATTTTTTTTCTTTAGGTTTTTTGTTTATTTTGGGGTTTGTTTTTCAGCTGTTTTTTGTTGTTTGTTTATTTGGGGTTTTYTGTTGTTAAGTAGACGGATTCACGCTATGACCCTATCAAACAATTTAAGCTCTTTAAAKAACAAAAAGCATTTAGCACCTATCGATCCTGTATCATCTCCTTCCTCATTTTGGCATCTGCGATGTCCTCGGCAGTTTTGGATGCTGGTGGCATCAGCGCCTCTGCCGTGAGCGCACATCAGAGCCCGCCCGGGCGTGGGGAGCGGCAGGAGCAGCTGAGAGCTGCTGTCAATCACTGCCGAATGATTGACACCGCGCAGAACCCCGCAGGAAGGATCTGTGCGGCAAAATAATCACGGAGAAATAGAAATTGTGTGTGTCCGTGCAGAGATCTGCTGCGTCCGAGGCGTTTTTTGGGAGGCAGCCGCACGCCCGGGTGTGTTTGCAGCCCGGCAGAGCTGCTGTGTCAGCCCAAAGCCTCCTCATTAAGAACTTGGAAAGGCGCAGCAGTAATTATTATTATTTGATGTGAATAGTGGGATCGATCTGCTCGGATCGATYGAGGATCTGTGAGTGAAACTGGCGCTTTTTGGGTCATTTGGAACTGGTGCTTTCTGAGAGTGAGGACGCGTTTGGCTCCGGGAGCGCTYGGAGCGTGCGATTGATTGATTTATCGCTAATTACGGCCCGGGGAATTACACGGTGCTGCCTCTGCCCTCGCTAACGGGATGTTAACCCCTGAGCCTGCCGGGCCCGGGGCAGCAGCATCGCTGCGGGGTTAGGACGGGCTTTGGGCACCCCTGGGAGCTCCAGGCTTGGGGTTAGGACGGGCTTTGGGCACCCCTGGGAGCTCCGGGGTTAAGTCCGGCTTTGGGCACCCCTGCAAACGAACTCGTGCGAGGTTTGTGCATCAGTTGATCCTTTGGGAGGACGCGTTTGAAAGGAGATGTTTGAAAATTGCGCTTTAGTTCGGGACTAAACCCCTCCCGGGAGGGGCCGGGATCAAACCCCCGGGAGGAACCGGGATAAACCCCCGGGAGGAACCGGGATAAACCCCCGGGAGGAACCGGGATACCAGGATAAACCCCCGGGAGGGGCCCGGCAGCCGTGCCCGGGCTCGGGGCTGTGCCTGCGGGAACATTTCGGGTCACACCGGGCCTGGAGCAGCCCCCGAAGCCCCCGGAGCAGATCAGGGAGTGGGAACACCGCGGGACCGAAGGAAGGCTCAGGCCTGGCTCTGCTCGGGGGGAAAAGGCGTCAGCGCAGGGAGGAACCGAGAAGAGGCTGCTGAAGCCCCTCCGCCAGCGCCGGGGCTCRAGGAGCTGTGAATGTCGCGATAATCGCCCGAAAGTCGGGATAATCACCGGGGTGGAGCTTCCCAGACAGCGGCGGCCTCTGAGCCCCGCACGCTGCTCCTTCCACCCCGGGAACATCTGCCCAGATGTGGCGGATGTTTGGGAGCTGGGCCGGCCCCGTTTTCTCGCTCGGAACGCCGGGGGAGCAGAATCCCACCTCTCCCTTGGGGACTTCAATTCCCCAGAGATTGGGAAGGGACCGGCGTGGCGTGAGAGGGGGAGATGTTTTGCCTATTCYCAAATATTCCAGCAGCTGATTTCCATAGTCCTCCGAGCTGAACCCGAGCCTGACTGCGCCGTGCGTGGGCTGCAAGGAGTTAACCAGGAGTTACTCCCAGTTGTGGTTTTGTGGTCGAAACCATGATCGCCAGAAGCAAATTTTTGTCATGCATAAGGTGTGTTATTAAAACTTGAGTTATGCTCCTGGTGAATGAAAAGTTAAAGCCCTTTTATAAAACGCTGGCAGCAAAGCACACAGGGGATAACCGGAGCGAGGGAGCCCGGCTCGGAGGKTTTGAATTTTTTATTTTTTTTTTTTAAGTTATGTAAAGAGAAAAAGAGATTTGTAAATTAAAGGAACGACAATCAAATAGCTGCTCTGCAATTCCCAACAAAGGAGTAAAAGCCCTGTGAATAAACTCCAGACTCAAAGCAGGGGTGAATCAACATTTGCTCAGTATCTCTGCTTTGATGCTTTGGGTCACATTTTCGGCTGATCGGTCCATGGGAATGRTTCCAGGGAAATTTGCAGAATAAAGACCCGTTCCCGTGAGGAGGATCCGCCCGGGCTTTGTTCCAGCTGCGCTCTGAGTTGTTTTGATCGGTGTCAAACATTCATCCAAAAACGCACTCGTGCTTGGATTGCACCTGCCAGCCTGGGCAGCAGCTCAGTGCCAGGGACATCCCGGAATCCCGAGTGCTCCGGGAGGGAAAAACCCACAGCTGAACAATGTTCATCACTGCAGCTCATCACTGAACAGATGATTGTGTGTCACTGTTCCCAGCCAAGTTTGCAAGGCTTGGAGGATGAGAGATCCGGGCTCTGATGGGATTTGGGGCAGGAATTGGCACCCCTTTGGTGGTGCAGGACTGGGAGCCTGAGTGCAGGGTGTGATGTGTTGGGACAGTGAGGGTTTGTGCCCAGGAATAACTGTGCATGAAGTGTTTTTGTCTGTCCACAACGAAAACAGGAATGGGAGTATTTTATACATTTTATACATTTACAGCAGCATTTCAGGAGTTCCAGGTGGGAGCAGATGCTCAGGGCCTGTTTTTGTGTCCCCCTGTGGAACCAGAGATCTCTGAAACTCAGGACACCCCAAAACGGAACCTTCTGACATCAGAAAACACTTCTGGGACTAAAAATCAGCCATAATTCCTGAGCTGCAGAGGGATTCTGTGCTGACATTTATGTGTTAGGCAGGGGAGGCACCGGGGCTGGTTTGTGCCCTGGGATGGGCTGGGAGGATCCTGCAGGGGGATAAAGCACAGCCCCAGCTGTGTCCCCCAGACWGCACAGCTGGATTGGCCCAGCAGCCCCCCAGGCTGCAGGGGTTCAGGACAGAGGCTCGGGGCTGGTTTTGCTCCCTCATCTTTGCTGAGCAGCCCAGGATGAGGCACTTTAGGGTCAGCCCCTGTCCTCAGGCCCTTCTGCTGTGCCAATGAAGAGTTTACAGAAGCAGGAGTGAGGCTGCTGTGCAAAAGCACAAATCCTGAGCTGCTTTGGGGTTCCTTGGCAGGTGACCCGAGAGGGGCAGGAGAAGGGGGGGTCCCTGCCCATTCCCTGGGAGGTTTGTGTGGCTCCAGCACCTCTGCAGAGCTGCATCTGCTGGGCTGGGGGTCCTGTGCCCACCCAGGGCTCTCACTGAGCTCCCCTGGCATCCCCTGAGCCCCTTTGGGTTTTCCCAGAGGTGTTCCCGGTGCCCCAGCCCTGCAGGGAATAACCCCGTGCTGTGCCCAGTCCTGAGGGTGCCCTGGGTGCCCTGGCTCCCCCCTGGATCCCCCCTGTGCCAGGGAAGGGGAAGCTCCTGTGGCTGARGCATTGCTGGGAATGTCCAGGCTGAGCTGAGGCTGCTGCTGGAATGGCCCTGCACAAACCCAGTGACAGAGCCCACATTGTTCCCCTGCTGCCAGAGAAAATCTCCCAGAAAATCTCCTGGTGGCAGTGCAGGTCAGGGGCCAGGAGCCAGGCCTGGCTCTGCTCTGGGCTGACACCGTGTTGTGCTTGGCAGCCTGGCACTGCTTTTCATCATGAGTCTGTGTTTGTTGTGTTTCTCTCGGTGCTTTTTTTTTCCTGGTTGTGTCTGTGTTTGGATTTTTGCCTGCCTGTGTGAGTGGGCTGCTCACAATGCACTCACTGCTGTCACCTYGTCTTCAGCTGTGCTTGTTGATTAAACCTGCAAAGAAATGACAAAATCACAGCTTAGCTGAGAGCAGTGAGGCCACTTGGAGGGATGCTGCTCCTTCCTGACAGGGGTTTACAGGAACATCTCTGCCCAGGGAGCAGCAGGGCAGTGCTGATCATCCATCCCCTGTGCTTCTGGCAGGAACTTGAGAAACTCCAGGGTCATTTCCAGAGGGAGGAGAGAGCAAACCCAGAGGTGATGAAACCCCCCAGGAGCTGCCTGGGACATCCCTGAGCTCCTCAGGGGTCTCTGTTGTGTGTTTCTGAGCTCCTGCTGCTGATTCCCTGCTGCTCTGACAGGGTGGTGCTGCTCTGCAGCCACCAGCASCTGCCATGGCCAATGTTTAGGTTGGAGGTTTAATCAGGTGTAGTGGAGAGAACAAAAACAGCAACACAAAGCTCAAAGCSTCCCACAGAAACCCAGCAGAGGCAGARGGAGTTCAAGGGCTCTGTGCTGCCTGGCTGGTGTCCCCAGCTGGACCCTTTGGGCACGCTGTCCTGCCCCAGCACAGCCCCGAGTGTTTATCCAGCACCAGGAGGGACTGGGGAAGCAGAGCCGGGGTGGGCTGGAGGGGCAGGGGGCAGGGATCACCGTGTGTCACACTGCCCGTGTTTGCAAACAAACACGCTGCTCCCTGCCCCGATCCTGCCCATGGCCCGGGGCTGCAGCTCCCGCTGAGCACAGGAGGGCACGGAGCTGCTGCTGCCCTGGTTGTGTTTGCCTGGCTGGGAAAGGAGCTGWGCCCTGCCARAACAGARCAGGGAGCTGGGAATGGGCAAACACGGCCCAGGCTCAGGGCAGGTGGCCCTCGGTGCCTTTTGCCGTGGTTTCTCCCAGCAGAGGGGAGGGAGGCAGAAGGGAATCACACAGGGAATGCTGTAGGTGAGGGAGAGTGAAGCCCCCGAGCATTTCTCCTCCTTTATCGGTGTTTTGTTAAGCTCCCGAAGGCTTTGTCGCCCCGTCCCGCCCCGCTGTGTTTATCTGTGCCGGTTCCCAGAGCCAGGGCCCGGCTCTCAGCCCCAGCTCGGGCTCTGCCGCTGCCGGTTCTCGCTGCMGAGGCCGGGCCGGGGGTTCCTGCCCGGACAGGACCGAGCAGCGCCGGCACCGAGCGCTGAGAGCGAACCTGACTCATGCGCAGGGCCCTGCTGGGAGCCGGGCAGGGAGGGAGGAGGGAGAGAGGCGCTAAACACAACGAAACTGCCCGCACACTGCTGCAGTTTCAGGGTGAAACCGGGGCTGCGCCGAGCGGGGACAGCGGCGGGATCGGAGTCCCCGTTACCCCGGGAGCCACGGGAGCCGCTGCCGGCCCCGGCATCAGCTCCGGCCCCGGGATCAGCTCCGGCCCCGGGATCGGCTCCAGCCCCGGGATCAGCTCCAGCCCCGGGATCAGCTCCAGACCCGGTCCCAGCCCAGTCCCCGGTGCCAGCCCCGGTTCCGTTGCCGGTCCCGGTCCCAGCCCCGGTTCCAGCCGTGGGCACGGAGAGCAGCGGCAATCGGGAGCCCCGGGCCAGCAGCAGGGCTCGGGTGTGGAGGGAAAAGCAGAGGATTCCTTAAGGAAAAGGGGACAAGGACAGCAGAGGCAGCCCGAAAAATCAGCCGGGATTCCTGAACTGCAGAGGAATTCTGTGCYGTGATTTGTTTTGTTGGGCAGGGGAGGCACCAAAGCAGGATCAGAGCTCTGGATCTGAGGCAGGAGCATCCCAAAGCTCCCCTGCACGGTTCAGTGGGAATTGGGTGACAACAGCCATGGGCAGTTTCAGGTTCCTTCCAAGGGGAATTATTGTTCTCTGAGTGATTCACTTCAGAGTCCAGCCCAGGACTGATGATAAACACTTGGAGAGTGGCTCAATGAAAACAACATATTCCTTATAAAAAWTAAATTGTAGCATTCATTGCTGGAACTCCTGAGGGTTTCCTTTGCCTTTCCATGAACAAACATCAGCAGGTGATGTCATGGTTCAACTCCAGTCAGCTCCTGGCAACTCTGGAGATTTAAAGAAGTTTTTAACCCTTCCTGTTAATAAAACCCAGGCTTCCCCTTTCTGGACATTTCCACTTGGAGGAAAAAGGAATTTTTATCCTTTTTGGTGATTTTTGGGGTCTCTTCCAAGCTAAACAATCCCATGACTGTGTGATTGCAGCCTCGCAGGGAATGCAGGGCTGGCTGCTGGCAGGGCGTGCTGCAGGAAAAGGAAAGATGACCAATGTTTGGGTAATTAAGTGTCTGACAGTTTATTAACATAAGATGGAGAGGCCTGGAGAAAGTGCCAGGAGTGAGGACAGCCAGGGCATTATTTTGCTGTGTTGCTCCTCACGTAGTCCCAGAGCCTCACCTCASTCAGGAATTCTTTGGTGGAAGAGAGGGGGTTGTGATGTGCCTGTCTGCTTCCCTCCGAGCAAAATCAGCAACAAATGATGGGGAAAAATMATTTTAAAACCGGGAACTGCAGCAAAGGAAAACCAGGAGGTTTCATCGTGGCACTGAGTGTGTGATCGTGCTGGCCTGGAGCTCCTCATCCAAGGGAGATTTGTCCCCTGATCCCTTTGTGACAGTGCAGGTGGGAGGAGGAAGGAGCAGCTGAGGGGTTTTGCCTCCCTGGGCAGGACAGGGAGCCCCTGCACAGGCTCTGGCCCGGTTTGGGACCCAGCAGAGCTGCTGGTCCCAAGGGCTCCGGGAGCTCCGGAGCAGGAGAAGATCCCTCCTCCATCCCGCAGAGCCTTTGGGCAGCCCYTCCTGTGCTGCTGGAAATCCGTGCTCAGGGAAATCCCCTCCCTCATTCCCCCTCAGCTTCAGATCCGTGCGTCTGATGAAGAATGACACCATGAACTTCCAGAAATTCCCCTACACCAGCGAGGATGAGGCCTGGAAGAGCTACCTGGAGAACCCGCTGACTGCGGCCACCAAGGCCATGATGAGGGTGAACGGCGACGACGACAGCGTGGCTGCCCTCAGCCTGCTCTACGACTACTACATGGTGGGTGTGCCTGGGCTGGGGTAAAACAGGGGTAAAAGAGGTGTAAAACTGGGCTAAAAGAGGGGTTAAATATGTGTAAAACATGCACCACCTCAGGAGGAGACCCCTCCTCTGAGCTCCCCSCTCTGCTGAGCCCCCTGAGTTGTTTATCCGCTAATTACCCAATTAGCTCACACAGCGCACCAGTATCCCCAGTGCTGAACTGGCACTTTGAGGGCACCCAGAGCGTGTGGAACACCTGAGCCCAGGTGTCCTGAGGGTGGGGTTTTACCCCTGAGAGCAGCAGTGCTGTGGGGGCTGCAGCAGCCCTGCAGACCCCGACAGTTTCACCCTCCCGGTGCTGCTGTGGGGAGGAGCTTTGGGAAATGTGGCTCTCATTTATCCCTGCTTGGGAGCGATGGCAGTGAGGCCCCCCTCTCCCTTGGGTGCCCAGAACAAGCTGCTGTGGCTCGTCCAAGGTGATTGGGGAGCCCAGGGGAGAGCTCAGCTCTGGGAGGCTTCACTGCTCAGGGTTAATTCTGGCAAACCCTGGTTTTCCTCTGCTCTCCATGAATAAATCCAACACTAAACCCTGTGCTCTGCCCTGTCCTAGGTGCCCAAGGAGAAGAGGATTCTCCCCGCTGGGATGATGGCACGCAGTGACCTGGCAAAGAGGTTTGGCTTCATCCCTGCTGCTGGAGCTCCTGCTGCAGCTGCTGCAGTGCAGGCCGGGGCTCTGAGCCTGCAGAACATGCACATCAAAGCACGGGGTGATTCCCAGCAGCAGTGCAGCTCATTAACCCTCAGACACACATTAACATTCCTCAGGCCAGGGCCCAAGCTGGTGTAAATGGAGCTACACCCATTTGCACTCCTGAGCATCTGCCTGTGCTCTCTTGTGCTGCAGAAACTGCCTGGATTTCCTATTTTGTGACAATCGCAGAGGGCACAAGGGTTGAGCACCAAATCCTCCCTCATTCCCTGGACTCAGGAGTTTCTGTTCCACTCTCCCAGGACTCTTCCAGTGACTCCCATTTGTCCTTTGAGGTTTTCAGATAATTAACTATTAAATTAATGGCTCATTTGGCGCTGTGAGCTCAGTTCCCCTTTCTGGGTGCTCTGTACTTGGCACTGTCAGCTTTTAACCCTTGACAGAACAAACCTCAAGTGAGACCTCACTGCTTCAGAAGCAACCTGACTTCAGCTGCTTCTGCTTTTTGCTTCMCAAGTAGCTGGAATTTGKGAATTTGTACAAGAATTGTTTTTTYCTTAAAGAAAGGATATTAAAAAAATCAACTTTCAGTATCAATGAGCCATAAAGASTTAAGATGTTCAGCCCACAGAGCAGTTGCCTTTCTTACCACCCCTGCTGCTCTGTGTGCTGGCCTCAATAAAGGATGCAGGCCTTGGATGTGCAGCCCCAAACCACATCCACACCCCATTCCCTGGCTGTCCGTGCTCAYCCCTGAGCTGCTGAGCMCCCCTGGCTGCTGCTGRCCGCTCTGGGAGCTGTGGGTGGGATCCCTGGGGCTGCCTCGGGCCGTGCTGGGTGCTCYGAGCCTGCCCTGAGGCAGCCCCGTGTCCGGCAGGCACTGCCACGGCCTGGACTACGAGCCCGAGCTGCCCCCCCTGGATGGCTCTGCCCATCTGATGAAGCTGCTGTCAGAAAACGTCTCCATGTGCCAGGAGTTCTGCGAGCCCCCCAAGAAGAACGGGCTGAGCCTGGACGGTGTCGCTGCCCCTCACAAGGCAGCGCTGCTCCCCGCGGGCACCAGCAAACTGGAGAGCGGCCCGGAGAGCTTCCTGGTGCCCCCGGGGGATGTGTACGACAGCAGCTCCCTGAGCTCCCTGTTCGAGAGCCTCCCCCTGGCCCCGGCACAGCAGCGCTGGCAGCCCGACAGCACCTTCAAGGAGGACCCGCAGGAGGTGAGGCTGGGCTGGGCTGGGCTGGGGCTGGGGCTGGGGGCTCACGGGGGGCACTGTGAGTTTGCTTCCATGTGAGAACCTTGCTGCTGTTCCTGTTGGATTCCTGGGGGGTTGGAGTTGATTTTGGGTGCAGTGAGGGTTGGTGTTTTGTCTGCTGTGGGCTCTGGACAAAGCAGTGGGAGGTTTTTACTGGAGCTTTGTGTTTTCTCCTCTCTGCAGACGCTGCTGTTCAGTGACATCCTCAAAGCCCAGCCTGAGCCACCCTGCCCCGAGAGCTTCCCCACGGATGGGGTGAAGAGGTACCAGCAGCCAGGGGGGCTCTGGGCTCTGTCCTGGGGAGGGGCTCCTCCCTCCCCTGCCCCAGGGAGCAGGGGCACTCACAGATYCTTCTGCACACACCAGCTCTGTTTCCCTGGTGTTTTCAGAGCTGCTGCCCTGGGAGCTCTCAGACCCAAAGCTGGGCTTGTCCTGCAGCCAGACTGGGACCAGCCCTGGGATCAGCCCTGGGATCAGCCCAGGCCCAGCTGCTGCCMCCTCTCAGGGGACAGCCCTGTCCCAGGAGCACTGGGTGACACACAGGGCTGCAGGAGCTGCAGCAGCTTCCCAYAGGGATGGGGGAAATGACAGGGAAAAGGAGGCTGGCAGGGCAGGAGGGTGATCATCAGCCTCTCCTAATCTGGGGTTTACATTCTCACTGAGCACTGTTAGTCAGCCTTGATTTCAGAGGGTGCCACTGCCTCTCATTCCTCAAAYATGAGAGGGATTTCTTCCTCCTTTCCACCCCTCTGCCAGGCAGAGCTTTGCTGCTCCAGATACCAAATCAAACCTCCCAGCAGGTAACATTATTTCACCTCCCACTTTTCYCTGGCTCCTGAGTCAGGTGCTGTGTGAGTCAGCTGTCAGACGTGGGGCTGTTCACACAGACAGCAGCAGCCCCTGAGCCACAGCTCCCTGCTCTCTGTTTATTTGTGCACTGAGCTCCTCTGGCTCTCTTGGCTCCAGATAAGAGGAGCTGCCAAGCCCATCTTCAGAGATGGCATCACAGGAGGTGGAGCAGGAAGGAGAAGGGTTGGTGACTAAACAGGGCACTTGAAGGGTCTGGGTGAAGGCTCCTGTGCAGGTGGTGGCTTGCTCAGATTCCTCACAGCAGAAACCAGCTGTGGCCTCATGGTTTCAGTGCTCACAGCTGCTGCTCAAGGCCTGAGAGCTTCTCAATTCAGGCTCTTCTTTGCAATTCCYTTGCCAGCAGAGACCCCTCCTCTGTGTGCCACTGCAGAGCTGTTCTGGGAAGGCTGAAGTTGGTGCCCAGCACACTGAGAGTGCCAGGGGCTGGGATTCTGGGGGCAGTTCTGCTGGTGTCCTGCAGGACCAGGCAGGGAGGTTGTTCCTGGCTCAGGCAGTTTTGGGAATGGATTTGGATTTGAGTTTAGGATGTTGTCAGTCACAGGTCCCCATTCCTGTGTGTTTGGCTGCTGCTTGAGCAGTGGCTCTGCTGCCATCCACACACAAATCCTGGCTGTGCTCACACTCAGGGCTTTTAAAGCCAAAACCAGGGGGTAGAAGGAGGCAGCTGGAGCAGAGCTGCTCCCCAGGAGGGAGGATCAGAATGTGCTGTGCTGTGTCAGGGTGTGTGAGGTGGGGAATGGAGCAGAAACTGGAGCCTGGTACCTGTGGGGTGGAGGCTCCTGGGGCTCTGTTTTGCTTTTGCAGTGAAACAGCAGCGAGTGCTTATTCATCCTTCTCTCTTTGTTCCATCCAAGTGACTTTGAATACACTCTGGGGTCACCCAAAGCCATTCACATCAAATCTGGGGACTCTCCCATGGCCTACCTCAACAAAGGACAGTTCTACCCCATCACCCTGAGGACAGCTGGAGACAGCAAATGTTTGCACTTGTCCTCAAATAAAGTGAAGGTAAGAGSCAGAGGCAGGCTGACAGCTGTGCTGACAGCTCTGCAGTGGCACATCCAGCAGCTCCCCTGGCTGGGAACAGAGCAGGGATGGCTCTGGGCTCATGGGGGCTTAAAGGGATGAACGGGATGGGTCCAGCCCCACAGGATAATCCCCTGCAGAGCCTCTGGCACTGTCACAGGAGCTCAGGGAGGCACAAAGGCCACTGGGGCCCTGCTGGGAAGAGCTCTGAGCCAGGGCCAGGGGCCCCATCCTGCTCCTGGGCTGTGAGACCAGGCCTCAGAGGCTGAGCCCAAATCCCCTCCCTGGCCCTCCTCAGCTTCCCCAGCACAAATCTGCAGTTCCACAAGTGCCTGGGGAGTGCAGGGCTCAGCAGGGCACTGCTGCTGGGCTGGGCTGGGCTGGGCTGAGCTGTGTTGCAAAGCTGGTGATGAGCTGAGCTGAGCCAGGCTGTGCTGAGCTGAGCCCAGCTGAGCCAGGCTCTGTTGCTGTGTTGCAGAGTGTGGTGATGAGCTGAGCTGAGCCAGGCTGAGCTGAGCTGAGCCCAGCCCAGCTGAGCTGAGCTGTACTGCTGTGTTGCAGAGTGTGGTGATGATTGTGTTTGACAATGAGAAGATCCCCACGGAGCAGCTGAAGTTCTGGAAGCACTGGCACTCGCGGCAGCCCACGGCCAAGCAGAGAGTCATCGACGTGGGTACGAGGGGCTGCTGCCCCCCCTGCACAGCTCCCCCTGCTCTGGGAGCAGCCAGGGCCGGGGCTGGGGCTGCCAATGGCCCCGGGGTGAGCTGCTCCTCCCTCCCTTCCAGCTGACTGCAAGGAGAACTTCAACACGGTGCAGAACATCGAGGAGCTGGCCTACAACGCCCTGTCCTTCGTGTGGAACATCCACGAGGAGGCCAAGGTACAAACGGCCCTGGAGGGGGCTGGGAATGCTCCTCAGCAAAGCTGCAGGGCCCTGCTGAGAGCCCAGGGCTCAGCCCCTGCCCTGCAGGGYCTGCCTGGCAGCYCAGCAGCAGCACAGCCTCCGTGTGTGTTTAAGCACTGCCATGAGCTAATAAACRCTCTGGGTACACCCAGACTGGCTCAGGGATGTTTTCCTAGTGCTGATGGATAACTCTGAAGAAAGGGCTGTGCAGCAGTTCAGGGCTCTGCTCACAGGTACCTGTTTGAATAAGCCCCAGCTCAGGGAACAAAGAGCCCCCTTGGCAGGCAGGGGGATGCAGGGACTGCCCACCCTCCCGGGGTGTGCCAGGGAGCCAGGCAGGTCACAGGAGC
The DNA here is from genome assembly GCA_902810485.1 of Alauda arvensis. Classification (NCBI taxonomy): domain Eukaryota; kingdom Metazoa; phylum Chordata; class Aves; order Passeriformes; family Alaudidae; genus Alauda; species Alauda arvensis. The sequence continues at coordinate 159,861 of CADDXX010000630.1, forward strand.
CCTTTCACCCTAAAACCAGGGCAGTTGATTACAGCAAGGTCTTTGCTGTCTGTGCTGCATCTCCTCAGTGTCTCATGAACACTCTGTGTCTGTGGGRWTKRA
>CADDXX010000630.1:174818-189426 GCA_902810485.1 Alauda arvensis
GGTGGCACAAATGATGATTGATCTGGAGTCTTTTCCAGGCTTAAAGCACTAATATTGCATTACCGTTTCTCATTGTGTTATCAGTTGTGATTACAAAGTTAATTTAACGATCTTGATGTAAACTTGGTTGCTATTCTTGTCGCAAAACTGGATCATTATCAGTGGCAAAAAAAATTAATTAATAAACTTCAAACATTTTTGTTACTCACTGGGTTATATTGAAATCCTTTTGGTTGAGACTTAAATCTCTTTTTTTATTCCCTGCAGTTTTAGGCTCCTTTCCTGTGGTGTTTATGAGGAAATCTTGAAACCTAAGAAGAACAGCCAAGGATAACAACACTGAATATGGAGATGCAGGAAACATGTGAACACAGCTTTCATTTGAAATGGATGTGTAAGATAAAGGCAAATGCAACATTCATGCAGCATTGCCATCAGAAAATCAGCAGCCATCCTGCATTTCATTTCCCTGTTTTATTTRAAGAACCCTTGGAAGCACTGCTGAATGTTTTATTTGATGGCATTTCTTATCCCTTGTGCTGGTTTATCCCCAGGAGGAGGAATTYGGACCTGGAACATCTCTATGACTATAAATACTTTCAGATAYSCCTGGATTTGTTCCCGTAATTACCCCGGCAGTGCTTTGTGACAAACCTTGGCGTGGTTKATGTTTTCACCTGCAGCTCTGCCCTCCCTGAGGTAAGTGCTGGTTATTTTCGGGACAYGGCACCGAGTGCTGCTGTTCTGCCKGAGGTCCCTCGTGCTCCMCAGCATCCCKGRGCTGTCAGGGCAGGGATGGGCTCCCAGCCGTGTCCCGGCTCACAGCTCGGGGCAGGGTTTGTGTCTGAGCTCGGTCCCTGAACGCGCGGCAGGGCCGAGCTCCGGAGCTCAGCTCAGCCATGGCCTTTGCTGTCTCCATTGAGAGAACTCGGGGGCGGGAGGAGCCCAGGTGAGGGCTGAGGTGCGCCCTGCGGTGCTGCCCGCAGGTGAAGCCTCAGGTGAGGCYYMRGKKRRGSYYCSGRRGGCGCCACCGGAAGTCCCCTCACGGCTCGGCCCCGCCCAGGTGTGGCGGCGCGAGGCACTCTGGGAATGGCGGGAACCGCGGCTGAGGGCGCGGGGAGCACCGGGGAGAYCCCCGGACCCCGGCCAGGTGAGGTGTGCGGTGTGGATCCGCCCGTACCTGCCGGTACCTGCCCGTTCATCCSCGGCCCTGGCGGCACCGGGAATGYGGACASCCGGTTGCCGTGACAACAGCCGCCTCAGCTCTCCGCCAATCAGCGTGCCTGTTACTTTGAGAMCCGCGGCAGGCGCCCAATCACGGACAAGCTCTCAGCACTCCCGCGGCTGGTTTAAGGTGGTTCGGCCGGGGATGCTCCGGCTCCGATCGCCGCTCGCTCCAGCGGGAGCCGCGCACACGGGGGGGACAGGAGCAACGGCTCCCACCGAGGCAAAGCGAGGCCTCCCCGGTGGAAGGCGCGGGCCCGCGGTCGTCCCCGCCGCTCTGGCCCGGGGAGCGCCCTGGAGCTCGGGGCCCGCCTCGTTCCGCCCCAACCGAGCGGCGGAACGCGGCTTCTTCCGCCCGGCCCCTCCGAGCCTTGCGCCCATTGGCTGGGCCCGACCCCGCCTCCACCCGACAGCCAATCATCGCACCCGCCTTGGGGGCGGCCTTTGATTGACAGCACTGCAGACCAATCGGGTGCGCCGGGCAGGAAGCGGCCGCGGCGCTCGACCGGGAGCCGGAGTTGGAGGCCGGGGCCGGGCTGGGGCCGGTGAGTGCCGGGGCCGGGGAGCGGCGGGGCCGGTGAGTGCTGGGGCCGCCCCCGAGGCGCAGCGGAGCGACAGGCGCGGGGCCGGTGCCGCGGAGGGTTTGCTGTGATCACCCCGTGTCCCGGCCCGGGGGTGTCCGGGCAGGGCTCGCTCACGGTGGGACGGGGATTTGCTGCCCCATCCCCTCGCAGATGGGTTTGGGTTTGKCCTTTCACGGCTGCTGTGCYCGCACGCTGGGGCGGCTGRGGGTGCCCAGGGGAGGCTGCAGCGGGAGGTGCCCGCGGGCGGTGCCCCGGGTCGGGCTGGGGATGCTCCGCCTGCGCCATCCCGGTCTCACCCTGTCCGCTCCCCTCCCGACAGCGCACGGCTGCTGCTGCCGCTCCCCGGGCTCTATTTCCACACTCCTCCGAGGAGTTCGGCTCGGGGATATGGGGCTTGGAGGAGTCCCGGCTGCCGGGATTGCCTGGACTGACCTCTGCTCGCAGGGACAGCAGCGCTGTCATGCCCAGCACGTGGGGATGGGCTGACTCACCGAGCGCTGGTCCCGAACAAACCCGAGCTTCAGGGAGGAGGGAAATGAAAAGCAGAGCTTGGAGGAGTTGAGAGCCTTTGTGATGCTGTTAAATGCCAGCTGAGTGTGTCACCTCTGGGGCCCAGCCAGTTCACAAGAGCTTGGAAAGCAAAGTCTCTGAGTTTCTGCCCAAGGCTTTCTAAGAAGACATTGAAAATCTGCTTTTCCTGTTTTCTGTGAGCTGTGATTTTGATTCCAGGRGCGTTTCTGTGGCCTGTCCTTCACTGCATTGATTTATTCGATCTAATTCTTTGGGTTTTATTTCTTTTTTCCCCTCTAGATTCAGCTTGAAGGAACAGAACCCCGCTGCTTCACTGACTGCCTGCAAAGAGTGGCTCATTCCCCCTCCTCTGTGCCTGTGGTGCCCACCCTGGCACAGGGCAGGGGAAGGGAAGCAGCAGGACCTGTTTGTGCCTCCCTGAAGCTGCCCAAAGGAGCAGGATGGATGGCAGGGAGTGGTACCAGAAGTTGGTCCCAGCAGGGTCTGAGTCTCCTCTTTAAAGAGAAGTTCCAGCACCAAGGAGGCTGAAAAGCCAAAAAAAAAACCCACCCCAGGATGGAAGGAGGGAACAGCCCCAGTGTGCAGCTTCAGCAGCTCCCTGTGGCCACTGCAGCAGTTTCTGTGCAGCCACACACAGACTCCTTCTCTTACAAGGTCATTGTTGGAGTGAGCTGGAGTGGTGCTGCTTTGGGGTTGTTTTCTGCAGAAAGGGCTCTGTCCTTGTGCTCAGCCACTCCTGGGGTGTCAGAGGAAGGGAGAGGTCCTGTGTGTGCAGAGCAGGGAGCAGGAGGGAGGTGTGGCAGTGATCCTGACAGGTGCAGCCTCAGCCATGCAGCACTAACAGAGCAGAGCTTCTGCTTTGCTCTGTGCTTTCAGCTGTTGGAATTTCAGAGGCTGGCTGGGACATGGGGCTGGAATTCCTCCTCGTTCTCCAGCTGGGAACAGATAAATCTCGGAATCCCTGATTCTGGAAGTGCTCAGAAGATTTCAGCAAAAAGGGCTTTTTTTTTTTTTTTCCCTTTGAGACCACAATCCTGGGCCCTTGTGTGAGCTGACCTGAGGCTGTCACAGCCCAGAGAACTCTGCAGTGTGGCCACACAGTGACATCCTCCTGCCACCTTCTCTGTCCTGGGAACCTCTCTCAGGTGGCTTTGAGTGCAGCTGTTTGTGTGAATGTTATTTTTGTGCTTTCTGGTAAAGAGGCTTTGGTTCTGCTGACAAGAATTTGAAATCTGGAAGTTCTTCTGTGTATGAGAAAATCAAGATGAGTCCATTTATTCATACTCAGATCTGGATGTGAGCTGGGTTATCCCCAGCTGAAGGAGCAGTGCTAATGACATTTAATGAGATTTAGGCAGTTTTGGGAGCACACAAATCTTTGGTGGCCTCAGGCTCTTCTCTTCAGTCCTCCTCTGCACTCCTTTGTGACTCAGCCTGCTTTGCATCCTCTCTTTATTTCAAATTCCATCTSCAGAGCGTGAGAATCGTTGCTGAGCTGCAGATGCCAGTGCAGCAGAGGTTGGGAAGTGGCTGGGAGCTGTCAGCAGGCTCCTGGGGCTTTGGCAATAASTGCTTTGTACAAAAAGCAGATCCAAACCTGTGATTATTGGGTGCCTCATCACATGGGCTCAATTAGTGACTGAAGCAGAAACTGTCACAAGTGGAGAAGAGCAAAACAGTTGGGAAGCAGAAGTTCCTGATCCATTCTCTGTCCAATTCCAGGGCAATCAAATCCTCCTAAATGAGTTTTTCAGGAGGAAGAATGAGTGATGGTGTGGGGATTTTCTAGCCTTATCTTCCTCCTCTCTAAAAAACTGCARACTGATTGGAGTCTCTTGGAGAAAGTGGCTGTTGAGTCTTATCTTCTACCTGAGCTCAGAGCTGGAGCACAGCCACAGCCCCAGGTCAGGAGGAAGATAAAATAAAAAATGAAAASCAGGTTTTATTGACWGATGACCTTTAAAGGTCCCTTCYARGCCAGGCTRTTCCACGATTCAGGAGTGGTTTTAGRAGYTGCATAGTGTGCAAACCCCTCTGASATCCTTGGCTAAGTTTRATAATTGTTTCATTTCTTTGTTTTTTTTTACAGGAGAACTTGATTGGGGCACTCCTGGCTATTTTTGGGCACCTTGTCAGCAGCATTGCCCTCAACCTGCAGGTGAGTGCCCTGCAGCAAACACCCACCCTGCWCTGATAAAACAACCCCAGCTGACAGAGCTGCCTGCTCTCTGTTTTCTTGCCTAGAAATACAGCCACATCAGGCTGGCAGGCTCCAAGGACCCCAGGGCCTACTTCAGAACCAAGACCTGGTGGAGTGGATTGATGCTGCTGGTGCTGGGRGAGCTGGCAGTGTTCTCCTCCTATGCCTTTGCTCCTCTCTCACTGATTGTGCCCCTCAGTGCAGTGTCTGTTGTGGGTAAGGAGGAAACAGCCTGAGCTGGCTCCACTGGGAGATTCCTGACTCCATCAATTCACTGTTTCTCTCTTTTCTTTTTTTTATTTTTTTTATTTTCATAGCTAGTGCAATCATAGGAATTATATTTATTAAAGAAAAATGGAAGCCCAAGGAATTTTTGAGTAAGTCCCACAGTTTCTTTTCGTTTTTCCTCTGTGTTTACAGCTCCTCACACACAGCCCAGCCCCTCAGGAATGATAATTACAGGCATGGCAGGGTCTCATTAGCACCTCTTGCATGGAATGTGTCATCTCACCAACTGTTCATTACCAATGGGTGGGTTGGTTTGTGCCAAATCCCCTGCACCTCACAGAATTTACAAGCAGGCCCCTGATTGTGCAGCAGCACAAGGGAATGAGCAGAATTCCATGGGCATGGAGGTGTTTGCAGGAGTGGGGCAGGGCTGTGGGCAGTGCCAGGCAGGAGCAGAGCCAGCTCTTGCWGCTGGATTTATTCAGATGCCCCCTGGTACCAGCTTTGTCTCAGCTCCCACTGCAGAATTGTGGAGGTGGGGCAGGAAGGGAGTCCAGGAGTCCCCCAGAGGAGCATCCAGGATGTGCTGTGGGGTTAATGAATGAATGAATTCCATGGCTCTGCTGACCCCGTGCTCTGCTGTGCCTCCCCAGGGCGTTATGTGCTGTCCTTTGTGGGCTGTGGGCTGGCAGTGGTTGGCACTTACCTGCTGGTGACATTTGGGCCCAACAGCCACGAGAAGATGACAGCAGAAAACATCACCAGGCATTTAGTGAGCTGGCCATTCCTGCTCTACATGGTGAGGGGCCATGGAGGTGGGGCTGCTTTTCTCCTGGGGGGTTTCATTTCCTGCATTGTTCTCCCTTCTGGTTGCTGCCAGTGTTCCTGGTGTTCACTCATGAGCCTGGCACAGCTTTTCCAGGWGTCAGGCACAGGCACAGCTCCTTTTGTTTCTCTGAATTGTGCAGGATTCAATGTCTGTGACTGAAAGTTTACTGCTGCCTGAGTCTGGGCTTTTTTTCCACACTGATTTTCTCTGGGCCCATGAATCTSYCCTTGAAAATCCCATSAATTTTGTGTTTTAATGAAGATAATCTTGGCCATTGCCCTGGGGATCACTTGTGGAAGCTCATGCAGAAAGCAGGCTGAGRTCTCTCCTGGGAATATTTGATCAGCTGCTTTACCATAAACCCAGCACCAAAAGTGCCCTCCCTGTGKTTCCTGTTCTGCAAGAAGCTGCTGAACATCTCCTCTAACTGGAACCCAAGATGATGCTGAATTTGATCTCTAATTGTGTGGGATCCCCATTTTCCCTTTGATTTGCCCTATTGTAAAGTTTGATTGGCTCAGAATCTCATTTACTGCCMAGCCCATGTGCTCTGCAGCTCTGATGTTCTCCTTTCTCCCTTCTGCAGCTCGTGGAGATCATTGTGTTCTGTCTGCTCCTGTATTTTTACAAGGAGAGAAATGCAAACTACATTGTCATTATTCTCCTGCTGGTGGCTTTGCTGGGTGAGTTGATATGGACTTGTAAGATCTTTAAACATGGAGGCATGCAGGGGATTATCTTGATTTAATTAATGCCATGAAATGCACCCATTTCCTCCAGAAATGTTCCTGAAGCTGATGCTGAAGATCTTTGCAAACAACCTTTGAGCAATGAAGGCTCATTCCCCATCAGACAAATAATCTGCCAAGCACAGAAAGTGCAGGTTATTAATTAATTAGTGTTCTTAATTTGAATGAAGCACACAAAGGGTGGCATTCAGTGTGTGAGGAGGGCTGAGCACAGGAATTGTCTGAGCTGCCTGGGGTCCAGAGGTGCTTTGTTGCTGATTGTCCTGCACCCCCAGGTTCCATGACCGTGGTGACAGTGAAGGCAGTGGCTGGGATGATGCTGGTGTCCATCCAGGGCAGCCTGCAGCTGGACTCCCCCATCTTCTACATCATGTTGGTGTGCATGATTGCCACAGCCATCTACCAGGCCACGTAAGGACCCTCCCTGTGTGTGCTGTGGGYCAGCAGCTCCTTGGTACCAGGCCAGAAATCCCCATTGCATTGAGGAGAATTATCCATCCTTCCCTGGGATCTGGCCCAGGAGCCTGGCTGCTCTCTGCTTTTCCACAAGGTGTCACTTGGAATGGTTTTAGTGCCACCATTCAGGTATTAAATGGTGAATGGTTTTAGTGCCACCATTCAAGTGTCTGCCAAGCCATTTGAGGGCTGAAATGGTGGCCACTCAAATGCAGTGTCTGTGCACTGCCTGAAATCCAAGTGCAGCATCTGTGCTGTTSATAATGTGTCCATTTTTAGGTTTTTTTTCCCCTTTTGTGCTTGCAATAACATCAAAAGCTGGTAGCAGCAGGGATAAAGGGCTTCTCAAAGTGGGAGGGACACTCTGGCCCTGAGGTTGGGGCAGTAATTTCAGTGCAGCCACAAACCTCCCTCTCCTGTCCTTTGGATTCATTCCAAGGCTCGCTGCTGTTGCTGTCCAGTGAGAAAAAGAATGGACTTCCCTAAATTTATGCATCATTTTTGAAAGGTTTTTCCAGCAAAAGGCTCCTTCCCAATCAGCCCCTGTTGCCTGTGATTGTGTTGCAGGTTTTTAACTCAAGCCTCCCAGCTCTATGACTCAGCTCAGATCTCCAGCATTGGCTACATCCTCTCCACCACAGCAGCAATCTCAGCAGGTAACTGCACAAACCTTGCTAAAAAGGGGGCAAAAGATTTTGGAAAATCATCCTCCTGAAGGATGTTCAGCAGTAGGATGGCTTCCTGGTTTTTTGTCATCGTTCATCTGCACTGTCTTTTTTTTTTCTTTTTTCCTTTCTAAAATTGTGAATTATCCCATTAGACTGTGTTAAAATGTTCTGKTCAGTGCTGTCATTTTGTCAAAGTGCATGTTTGAGACTGTTCCTCATTCAGTTTGTGCTCTTAGATGTGCAGGTAAAATGTTTCCTTGTTATTTATTTGTTACTTTATTTTCTTTACATTACAAATGCAAAGAGCAGGAGGCAGAASGTGTGTCCTACCAAGGACACTCCTCCCAGAGGTTGGAGCTGTTTGTTGTTGTTTGGGGTCAGGAGTTTGCATCTTTTTGTAGTTAAATCCAGTTTGTTTCATCATTCTAAAATAGTCCCTCTTGTTCATGCTGCACAGGTTCACTTGCATCTCTCTYAGTGACACCAGCAGAACTATTTTGGTAGTGAAGCTCAAAAAGATTTGTCAATAATTTGTGTTAAAATAGGAATCAGGACACCTATTTTAAGAGCATTAAATAAACAAAGGTGCTGGCTATAAAAATAGGGATGCTGGCTGCTGTGGGTTCTGGCTGAAGGTGGAATTGGGAAGATGTCATGAATGATTTCCTTTTCCAGGAGCAACTTTTTACYTGGATTTCATGGGGGAAGATGTTCTCCACATCTGTATGTTTGCACTGGGGTAAGTGCTCCAGCTYTCCTTGGCAGGAAACTGCTGCTCCATGTGACTCACATTTTAAAAACACAGATCTGTTYTACAAATACCTCTCTGTTGGAGGGACAAACTGGAGAATGAAGCAGGCTGGAAGCATTTTCTCTGTCAGAGCAGAGAGTGGCCCTTAGGGCTCAGTGCTGTGTTTGTTAAAAATGGTGTAACCCTTGGTAATGCACAATTACACAACAATTAATCCTTAAATCCTGGGGATCAGCTTGGTGCTGAGCATATGGCTTGCTTTTCAAGCTGTCTGCTCATGAATCTGGAAGAATTGTAAAATAACCCACAGAAACCCTCTCTGGGAGCCTTATTTCAGCTTTTGCACCTTCCCTGAACTGTGTGGAGTTTTGGAGCATGGGAAGGCACAATGCAGATCTGATCAGGAAAACATTTCCTGTGGAACTCAGTGTTTTGCTGTAATTAGCTCTCCATAATCAGGAGACATTCTCAAATGGCTTTTAGATAAAAAAAAAMCCACCCAAACAATGGGAGATGATTGTTGTGAGCTGCACCTTGCTCTGGAACAATGCACACCCSTGCTTGTGGGTGTTTCCAGGGAGGCTCGGAAAGGTCAGGCTGCTGAATCCTGGAATTCCATCAAAGCAAAACCAAGTGTTCCTATGCTTCCTTTCCCCTGCAGTCAGTCCAGGTTAATGAATTCATTCACAGGGAAGCTTTCCCTGTGTTGGATAGAGAGAAGGTGAAGCTGCAGTGCTGCCCAAGGGGGCTCAGCTTGGCCAGTGCCCTGGAATTGTGGCTGGGCAGTGCCTGAGCTGCAGGGCTGAGCTCTGCATGGAGKGCAGTGTTCTGTGCTCTGCCTTGCCAGGGATCTCAGAGATCCTTTCTCCCTCCCTCAGGTGCCTCATTGCATTCCTGGGAGTCTTCCTGATCACCAGGAACAGGAGGAAGCCTGTCCCCTTTGAGCCCTACATCTCCATGGATGCCATGCCAGGTAAGCAGGAGCCAGGGCCTCATCCCCCAGGTGAGACCTGGGCTGCACAGGGAGGGCTCAGCCCCTGGCTCTGCTCAGCACTGGCAGGGTCAGGCTGTTTTCACTGGGAATATCAACTGGTTTGGGACTGTTTGGGACTGGGCTTGGGCCAGCAGGGAGAACTGATGGTTGGGCATGGCTCAGAAGGGATGGAGAGGAGCAGGAATTTCCTTTGGGAAGGACAGCTGAGCTCTCTGGTGAGCTGTGTGAGAGATCTGCAGCACTTGGTGGATAACTCAGAGCCATCCCTCACTCAGTGGGAGCTTTCAGTGCTGAGCACAAACCCATCCTGTGTTTGATGGAAGCCCTGGGTGAGGTGATGAGGAGCTGATGAGCCTCAGGGACCCCTCATTTTTCCTCAGAGAGCAGGAAGAACACACTGGTGTCCCTAATGTGTGCCTCTGCCTTGCAGGCATGCAGAACATGCATGACAAAGGGGTTGCAGTGCAGCCTGACCTCAAAGCCTCCTTCTCCTACGGTGCCCTGGAGAACAATGAGAGCATGCCAGAGATCTACAGCCCAGCCACCCTGCCCATCGTGCAGGAGCAGCACGGCCCCAGGGGCCTCTCTGCCCCTCCCTACAGGGTCCTGGAGCACAGCAAGAAGGAGTGAGGCACCTTCAGGACAGTCCTCAGCAGTCTGACCTGGATTTATTCACCTGTTCAAATAGAAGCAARCATCAAGCTGACCTTGAGAAGAGTCTGGAGCTCGTCTGGAGGTGAACTTTGCAGGCTGATTAATAAAACAAACAACTCTTTCTGGTTGGGAAGTTGAAAGGAAGCAGGTGCCAGTGGTGCTTGGAGCTCTGCTGGCTGGCAGTGAGCACTGAGGGACTGGGGATGCAGCACTGGGGCACTGGTGAGAGGAGGTGCTGTGGAACTGAAGTGACTGTGCAGTTTTCAGCCCTGCTGGGAGGGGTTTTATCTCCAGACAAGTTTTCAGAGAGCTGCTCACTGAGAGAAGAGGACAGGATTTAATCTTTCATTTACAGGGACTGTGACAGGTTTCCAGGAAAGGCTCTAARTCCTGGTGTGATCACAGAGCTCCCCTGGCACAGCAATAAATGGAATTGTTCTGAAGCACCCACACTGGAACTCACTGTGTTTTTGGAGCAGAACTGCTGAGAGTGAGCACTTGATCCCTTCAAACCACGAATTTTGGCACTTCTGGTGTTGAACACAAGCACTSAGGGTGGGGGTTGTTTTTGGAGCACCACTGGATGATGTGRYTTRGAASATTATTTGCCAGTTTTCTGATTTCATAGCAGGAGCTTCAAGTTGGATTMAATGGTGCAGAGGGAGCACTGTGAAGGATGAGGACAAGGAGAAATGAGAATGATGGATCTGCTGGGGAATTGATGTCATTTTGGACAAAATCTGAATTCTTGATTGTGTTTATTTATTTCCTTTCTGATTGAGGCAGGATTTCCAACTTTAGTGGTCTCAGCTACTTCAAGGTGTTGAAGTTCCTTAGTTCAAAAGCTCAGTTTAGGTGATGTAACCTGGGGTCCTCCCCTTTTTTTCTTTCTTTTTAAGAAAAGCAAAAACAATACTTGTCTGCTATTGTGGATGACTTGAGAGAAGTTGCAGAGCCCAGCACTCACTGAGGCCTGTGAGGATAATGGAGCTTTGTGCACTTTGATATTTATCTTTCCAGCTTCCAGGAGATGGCCAGGAGCTGATACTGAGGGAGAATGGGAAGTGTCAGCTGAGGAGGACAAAGTGCAACATTCACTGGTTATCCTGGCACTTTGATAGCACTGGCTGCTCTAAAATTGGGTGGGTTTTTTTTTTCTGGGAAACTGAATTTTAAGTCCACTCAGTGTGTGCACAGTGGAGTCTCCAGGAGGCTGGAAGTTGATTTGAAAGGAATAGTGCTCATGTTCTCTGTACTTCAGGGAGTTTGGGATTATCTTAGATTTGGAACAGTGTCTTTCTGCATTTATTTATTTTTATTTGTTAAACTGACTCATGGCCAGTTTCTGTTCCCATTGCCAGAAATTCCCAACTACTCCCTGTACATGATTATTGCAGGTTCTTGTTGTTGTAAATGACAACAGARCTGTTCCTTTGCATTTATTTGCTCTGCAGACTGATTCAATCTGGCCATACTTTGGCTTGCTTTGGCACTTTTGTGCAGTTTATAAAAACAACCTTCCCCCTGCCCAGGGGAGGTGCCCTGGGGCTGTGCCCAGSTTTCTTCACCAGCTGGGCACAATTCAGATCTTATCAGTGCCATCCCCTGCACTGGAACTTAGGGAACCTCGAGAAATTACAGCTTTCCTTTCACCCTCAATGCTTCATTGGTGATTAAGCAAGATAATGAGTTAATGGGCTGCTGCTGCCTGAGCATTCATGCTGCTGGGGTGCAGTGACACTGATTGACTGCCTTGGGATGTGGTGGGGGAATTTCTRGGCAGCTTTTGTTCATGAACAATGCAGAATGGATGGGAAGGGCACAGGAATGCTGCCTTTCCTTATCTCTCCCCATTGAATCAGCCTGTTCTGACCTCTGGGTTGTGCAGGCAGAGTCTGAATGAGCTGTGCTGCACCCCAGGCCTGTGCCATGGCAATATTCTCTGTGCTTAATGAGGTGGTATCAAATCATGGGCACAGAGCTGCTCTGAGGTGGCTGTGCTGTGCTCCCTGGCCTCTCTCAGGGCTGGTTCTGCTCTAAACTGCCCAGTTCTCCTGAGCCTGAGCCCAGCTCCTGCCCTTGCTCAGGTGTCAGCCTGAGTGGAACTGGCCCCAGAGCTGAGCTTTTGTGTCATTGTGTGGCTTTGGCCCTTTCTTTGCAAATATTCTAAAGGCAAGTCTTGCTCCAAAGCTTTACATAACCATGCTTTTATTTACACAGCCTCAAATAATTCTACTTAATGATGACAGTTCCCTTTACCTGCAGCCACAGGGAAATCTCCCTTTGTTTGCTTCTGGAAACTTCCTGCCTCCACTGAAGGTGGTGTGTGTGTTTCTACAGCACATAAATCACAATATTTCTGATGATTGTGCCTCAGCAGTGGAGCCTGAGGTGCTCCTTGGGCCTCAGCTCCATGACTGAGGCAGGACTGAGGGACTGCACCTCACTCCTGTTTGMTGCTGCTGTTCAACACTGGAATCTTAAAAAGGGGTTGGTTTTGTTTGGGTTTTTTTATTTTATGCACTTCCCTCTTTCTTGCTTTTTCTTCCAGTCTTCCAAACAATGTTATTTTCTGCTCTTCAGCCTAAGACAAGGCAYGAGCAGGGCCCAGAGAAACTAAATATCTTGTTTAAACTTGACTGAAGGACTCCTGTGCTCTTTCAGGAGTGAATTAAGCTCCTCACCTCCCTTCTAGTCCAGAGAAGCTGAAACAGGAAGGGTTTTGCACCYTCACACTGAGCTTTTCACAGAGTGTTTGTWARTCTGARGTGACAATGGCCATGCCTGGGACATTTMAATACTTYCAGGTTTAAAGGAGAGGAGCCCTGTGCCACATTCCAGGGTGAAAAACCCTTTCAGTGTTGTCCAGCACACTCAGAGCTGTGAGTGTCAGCCCTGCTCGTGGCACAGCACCCCCAGATTCCCCAGGGGAAGGATTTCTGAGCACCAGGAGCTGTTYCTGCACTGCCAAGTTCATCCCTTGGCTCTTTCAGTGTGAACTGGCATCTCTTGCCTCCACCCCGTGTGGCTTCTCACAGCACTTACAACACCCTCAGCGAGTATTTGATGTGTAATTCAACTCCGTGGAGCACAGCTGAATGTATAAAATGATCTGCCTACAACTGCTCACCTTAAAAYGTGTAAATAAATCAAGCTTGACACTCTTGCACTAGAAAGGACAACTGCTTCATTTTTCACAGGCAATGTTGCATGTCTGTTTAATTCTGTTTGTCTTTCAGGTGAGACAAATGAAAACCAAACTTTGAATAAAAGGTTGTGGTAAAATGAAACTTTGAATAAAAGATTGTGGTAAAACCTATGGAATTCTGGCTTGCTCTGTGCTCCTGGCTGAGGTTTAATTGACCAAAAACGTCTTGGGAGAAGTTAAGACAAGGATTTAGGTGATCTCTGTTTTTAACAGGATGGTTGTAAGTGAAATGCAGATTTGTTACAGCATTACTAATGCTCCCAGGTTCACAGGAGTCTCCACATATTTGGGGTCAGCTGTAGGAATTGTGCAATTWACTTTGAAAACTTCGTTTTACAGGGCTTTGAAAAAATATTCAATATATTTTAATAAAAAATATTTAATATTTAATATCTAGCTGGGAATGCTGTGCTGTGGGAGGTGTCATCCCTCAGGCACAGGTCAGTGTCTGGGATAAAGCACTGCACTAAGAGATACAGAGAGGTGGCAATTCAGCTTCATCGACTGCCAAGCTAATTAACACTCACCAGATAGCTTTGCACTCCACGGGGAGAAGCAGAGGACAACCCTCAGGATGCTTTTTAATTAAATAATAATTAAAAGTATCTCTTGGGATCCCAAACCRCAAAGGGAGAAAAGACAAACAACCCAAGGGCAGCCTCGGTGTKGGAGCTGCACTTCACAGAATCCCTGCATTCCCTGATCCCCAGAATTTCTGACAAACGTGGCAGTGCTTTGTTAACATCCACCATTCAAGGGTCAGTGGGTTCTGTTACAAGTTTTAAACGCTGGTACAAAGCTGTGCCGTTGATGGCAGCAGTGTTACAGGAGTGCTACAAACGAGGTGTTACTGCAGAGACAGACTGTTTGAAATGCCACTGAAGTGGGCACGAATGTGGGAGTTTGTGGTTTTAAAGCAGAATCTATCGTTGGCCAGGGAAGGAAATGTGGTATTGAATCGATAAAGCAGGAGAGTGCAGCAAGGGAGGGCTGGCAGGAGTAACCTGTTCCCACCTGAACTTGCACTGCAAATCTAAATTACAGAATCCTTTTACCTGGACAGGGGAGACTGACCTTACCTTCCCGAAGTGAGATCTGCTGGGCTGTTTKCTTACGAGGGAAACGTGGACAAATCACCTGGCAGAGAAGCCCAGCTCAGCATCTCTCTTCTCTGTTTCTGAAATTTAAAAGAAAATATTTTACCCACAGAAATTTCACTACTTATAACACAAACCCACGCTGGCTTCTGTCTTTTGTCTCTCCAAGTGAGGATGAAGCTGTTGAACTCAATATTTGTGTCACTGAAATTCAATAGTTTTGTGTGGGTTTTTTTTTTGTGAAAAACCAAAGAAAGGATGTTGGTTTGTGCTTTCTCTAGAGATAAAYGTGCACGGGCACTGCTGTGTCACCCAGCTCGGATGATGGCTGGCTGACACCATCTCACGGCCGGATTAAGCTGTGATTTACCCGCAGGAGGACACAAATTGTCCCTGTTCCCAGCTGGCCGAGGCTGCTGGCAGAGCCATCCCGGT
>CADDXX010000630.1:190287-212787 GCA_902810485.1 Alauda arvensis
CACGGGCCCGTGCGCGCTCCCGCCGCCCCTCAGGCAGAGCCGTCCGCAGGTGAGCTGAGGCGCGGCCCCGCCGGAGCCGCCCCCGGGTGGGTTCGGGTGGGGAAGTTGTTTTCATCCTCTCTCAGGGATGGCCATGGAGCGTTTGGGGGGTTCGGATTAAAGAATATTTAATTCTGCGGCCGCCGGGCCGGGTTTGTCCCGCCGGGGCAGCTCCGGGCGCTCTGCGGGGTTTGGAATCACAAATTGGGGTTAAATCCCATCCAGTTTCATGCCCTGCCATGGCAGGGACACCTTCCCCTGCCCCAGGCTGCTCCCAGCCCTGTCCAGCCGGGCCTTGGGCACTGCCAGGGATCCAGGGACTGCTCTGGGCACCTGTGCCAGGCCCTCCCCACCCTGCCAGGGAAGGATTTCTCCCTGTCAGAGCAGATTTAACCATTCCTGAGGAAATCGCCGCGCCGTTCCCAGCCCTTCCTCCCCTGAGCCGTGGGATGTGCCTGTGAAGGAGCTSCTGCTCCGGAGGGTGCCAAGGAAAACTCCCCGGTGCTGCCTGTGCCGCTGGAGAGCTCCGGCTCCCCACGGCAGGAGCAGCTTGGTTTTCATTTCAGATGATTTTTTAGCCTTCCGTGAAGTTGGGGAGTTTGTTTACGAGTGTTTCCCTGTCAGCTGATACTGAAATGATAAGCAGGTGTTAATGCTCAGAAGAAAGGACTTAGTGAAAGGGCTGATCCCGGTGGATTTAGTTCTTGGGATCCTTTAAATTGTGCTGTTTAGTCTGGAATCCGTGAGGGAGTGAGTGATCCAATCGTTTACTAATGCATACTGCAATGGAATTGCTTATCATTTCATTGCTGTTAATACAATGATAAGAATAAGCCGATTGTAATAAATAACTTAGATTTGCATATCTCCRTTCATATCAGACGATTTATAAACAGGAATCTCTCACCTTTCCAAGGAGGTAAGTGAAGAAATTCCCTTTTTCCTGAAGCAGAGCAGTTTGGCTGTTGCACTGATGATCACCTTCCTGTACCTGTCAAGTCTGGAGTGTGCTTTTCCTGATTTTGATGCTTTCTAATAATTGCACAGTAAAGAGTTCTACCCAATCTATTCAAATAACACTTCTCACAGGGCTGTTTCTCACTTCTTAATTCATATTCATACCTGAGTCTCACCTATCTCATCCTGATGTCAGGGGGGCTGCTGGAGATTTTTTTAGATTTTTTTTGCCTTGCTCAGTAATCAGGGGTTTTGAATTGATTTGAGTGAAGYAATGAAAAATAAGTTATCTGAGCAAAAATAGAATTAACCATGTAGGTTTATGATTAAAAAGAACAGAGCTRTGATGAAATCTTAATTAAAAAAAGAGCCACAATGCAATTGCAGTAGCAGAAGCTGAGCTGGCACACCTGGGTTTGGTTTAATGTCACTTTGTTTTGCAGCCTGCCCCAATCTCGAGTTGCTCTTTGTGTTCCTCACCCCGTGTTTGAGTCACCCTTCATTCAAACATTTGAGCTGACTTTCCAAACTCTCCCTTTCTCCTGCCAGTGTTGCTGTCTCCTTGCTGGAGGTGTCCCTGTTCTCTGGGCTGTCAGGAAAGCAGCCATGGRAGCAGTGTTAGTGGGCTGATCCCTYGGGAATGCTCAGGAATGTGGCATCCAAAGCAGGCCAAGGCTGGAATGCTGCTCTCAGAGCTGGGCTGGCTCTGTGTGTCTGTCCTTGCACATCTCCTCACAGCCAGATGGTGCCTTTTGTTTGCACCATTTGGGTGCAGTTTTTGTTCCTTTTCCCTTCCCTCCTTGCATGAATCAGCAAGCACAAGAGCTGAGCTCTCCCCCAGCTGCCTGTTTGCCCAGATTTCCATCCTTCCTTCCACAACTGGGATCCCCAGGGGTGTGCATGGCTTTGGGGTGCTGGCACTGTCATTAACCCASTTATTCCCCCCTCATTAGGCAGATACTCAGATGAGATCAGTGCCAATAAAACATCACGGATTTAATCCCTATTTTTAGTGTTGTGTCACAACTTAGCACTCTTTCCAAACCCAGACCTGCTGCAGTTACCTGGTTTTCTTTCAACACACAGCAGTGTGAAAACCTCAGGAGTTTTGCAGGGATGGGTGGTAGAAGATCCACTCCAGTAAAATCTTTTCTGTTGTATAAAAAAATACTGTCCCTGATGTTTTTATTTAGTCTCTTCTTTGCATTTTGTGTCTACTCCTGTCTGCAGGTACTCTTACCCATGGGAAAGGTGTAGGAGAAGGRCATTTCCTTACATCAGGAGATTTTAGATTTTGGAGAGATGATTTAACTTTGTCCACGTGCTCTCATTGATGAAATGAAGTTATTTTTTTTCAGATCCCAGAGGACTGCTCTGATTACCCAGGAAATGGTTTTAATTATTAAACAAGAAATTGTTGCTCACTGTGAAGTGTGTCAGGGAGAAAAGCTTCTAGAACAGCACTGTCATTTTGGATTCCTGTCAGAGCAAAGGGAGGAGRAATTGCAGTTTCTTGAGGAGGTGACTTTATCTTCCTTCTGCTGGAGCAGCAGAGTCCTCCCTCCRTGCTCAGGGGGACGTGGTGCTGCTGATTTGAGGGGCACAGAACACATTCCACGCTGATTCCTGGTGTTCTTTGTGGAATGCTTTGCCTGGAGCAGGAGGATGTGGTGTCCTCACTGCTGGTTTTGCATCTCTGCTGGCAGGGCCCTGCTGGGAGCTGCACCTGAGGAGCTGCAGGATGCTCAGGGATTCCATGAGGTCCTGGAGTGACAGCCAGTCTGACCTGTACAGCAGCGACCAGGAGGAGGAGGAGCAGATGGTTTTTGGGGAAAATGAAGAGGATTTGGAAGAGATGATGGATTTAAGTGACTTGCCTACCTCACTGTTTGCTTGCAGTGTTCACGAGGCTGTGTTTGAGGTGCAGGAGGAGAAGGTAAGGGTGAGGTGTTCTCAGTGTCCCACTGAACATTTTGGGCTGGGTATTAATTAATTGTCAGTGGATTAATGCACATTATAACTGAGGGGAAAACCCAAGCCAGAGCATTTTCCTGGTGAGCTCAGAGCAGAAAATACCACACTTCTCTGGCTTGGAAACTCTTAATAGAGAATAATGCTGCTCCCATGAAAAGCTCTGCTGATTATTAATATTTTTCCTCTCTCCAAATATCATGATCCAAAGGCAGATTTCAATAAAATCTGAAATTAAAGAAAATTWAAYTSATAAAAATTAAAAATAAAATCTGYCAMTGTAAATGTTTTATTTCAAGGCAAGGATCCTGTTTCTTCAGTGCTGTTTAAACTGAACCTGACATTGTTTTTATAATGAAGGGAGGAATTACCAGGATTTTTGGGAGAGATCAGAGCCTGGTAGAGTCAGACAAATTAACTGTGGTCCCTGGAAAAGGTTTTTCATTGAGGATTCCTCTTCTGCCTCTTGGCTTATGTAGATCTCTGAATAACARGAAATTATCAGAACTTAGGAAATAAAACTGCAAAGAGATTTCTTGCAGACTTCTCATCCAGGGATTTAAATCTGCCTTTTTACACTGGAGGAAAATCTACACCAGGAGATTTCCTGCTGCATTTACACATGGGAAAAAAAATTCTGTAAATGAGGTCTCTTGTGGATCAGGGAGCTGGTAAATTAATTGAATTTCATAATTGAAAATTATTAATTGGATTTCAGAAGCRTGAAATTGGTAACTGCATTGTCATGAAAACCAATCTTTAAAGAATTTGAGGATAAGATTTCATGTTCAATAAACCATGGRTATTTTTTCAAGGTATTTTTTTTTGGTTTTGTGTTTACAAACCAAACATCTTGTACTCACTGTCTTACTCATGCTGATAATGTTGACATTTTCTTTGGATAACCAATACTTTGGTTTGTCTAATGCAAAAGTGACCTGATGTGCAGAGGATTTTTGTAGCTCCTGGATGAAAATCGTGAGTGTTTGTGGAGGCTGCAGCTGTGAGCAGCTCTCACTAGGTGGCACTTGGTGTGTTCAGAGTTTTGGGCTGCTGGGACTCAGACACAGCCAGTGAGACAGAGCTGTGTGAGTGTGGGTTTATGGACAAGCCAAGAGGGAGGTGTGGGATGTGCAGCTCGAGGTGATTCAGGAGAGGGATGGGATTGGGGAGAGCAGAGCCAAAGGGAAAGTGTCTTTTCACAGAGTGAGGATGCTCATTCTGCATCTGGAGCCTGTTTGTGCTTCTCTGCAGGAGAGGTTTGAAGGCCTTTTCACAGTCTATGATGAGCAGGTGACATTCCAGCAGTTCAAAAGCTTCAGGAGGGTGAGGATAAACTTCAGCAGCCCCGAGGCAGCAGCACGAGCTCGGATAGAGCTGCACGAGACCGAGTTCAGTGGCAAGAAGCTGAAGCTTTACTTTGCACAGGTACAGAGGGACACAGGCACCTTGCACCTCTGTCCTCGTGTCCCCATTGCTCCTTGGCCCATGAGCTTCACTTGGGGTCAATATCTGCAATCTCCTCGTTGTTCTGCACTGARCTGTGCCAATTTTAGGGCACAGCTTTCATCTTGGGTGGGACAGTGTCTGTGCTGTGACCAAAGCACCTTCCCCAGACACAAAGAGGGGCTGAAAGAAGAAAGGTGGGTCCCAGATTCCCTTTCTGAGAGGTGCTTTGTCCCTGTTGTGTTGGCAGTGGTCCCACAGCAGCCCTTGCACAGGTTCTGAGCTGCAGCACTTCCCTGAGGTGCTGCACCAAGAGCTGAGCTAATTTGGGTTTTTAAAGCTAGGCTGAATTAAGTGCAGCCATGGATGTGCATTGGTGGGGAAACAAACCAAATAAAAAGGGGATTCATGTTTGTGCTCTCTGTCTCCTGGCTTTGCTGCAGGTGCAGGTGTCCAGTGAAATTGGGGACAAGTCCTACCTCCTYCCTCCACAGCCTGTGAAGCAGTTCCTGATTTCCCCCCCTGCCTCTCCCCCAGTGGGCTGGAAGCAGAGTGAGGATGCAACTCCTCTGATCAATTATGACCTGCTCTGTGCTGTCTCCAAGCTGGGGCCAGGTAGGGACATCCACCTGCTTGTCTTGGGTACTTCCCTTCAAAAGTGCCTGTTGAGGGAGTTCATCTCCTTGTCCTTTTCTATGAGAAGAAACTGAGTCTCTTTTATGTAATGTTTCTTACTTGAATGAAATGATCCATCACTTTCTTTACTTCATTAATTGGTTGGAAGTGTGGCACAGGCCTGGGCTGGGAGGGAGTGGCTCCATCACAGCCATGTATTGAATTTTGTCAGAGCCCCAGGATTCAGGAACAAACAACCAGAGAAATGACAAGTTCAGTCTCTTGCAGATGAGCAGCTCCAGCTGTTARGGATGTCTGGAAGCCATTATGGACTTTTTGGGTTTAATCATCAACTTCTTTCTAAGCCTTCCTGGGGAGTGTGGTGTTTGCTTTCTGTGAAAAGCAGGAAATGGGGAGGTTTGATGCACTCAAAAGCTTTTGGAGCTTTTTATTTACAAATGTCACAGAAGCATACAGCACAAATGATGTCACTTAGAAATGTGTTTGCTGCTYGTGTTCTGATGTCTGTCCTGGGGGTGTTTTACATCTCTCCCTCCCTCTAAATGTCAATTAAAAGATAGATTGTGTTCCAAGTGTGCTGTAACTGCTACAGGCACTGTTTTAAGGCATTTCAGAGGTTTGGTGAAGAGTGAAGGTTGAGCACACTGGAGATGGGGTGGGAATTGCCGATACTTTGGTGGTGTTGTYGAAGCTGTGAAGGTGTTTTTGAGCTCGGGGCTGTTCCCAACCCTCCTCTCTGGTCGCAGGGGAGAAGTACGAGCTGCACGCAGGCACGGACTCCACCCCCAGCGTGGTCGTGCACGTGTGCGAGAGCGAGACSGAGGAGGAGGAGGAGATGAAGAGCCCGAGGCAGAAGATCCTGCAGACGCGGCGCCCCGAGCCGCCCCCCGCCCTCCTGAGCGACTCCAAAGCCTTCGAGCGTGCCCTGGAGGTGGGAGGGACAATGCCCTGTTAGAGCCGAGGGAGCAGCTGCTGCTGCCYGTGCTGCTGCTGGAGCTCACCACTGACCTGACTCGTAGTTGTCTCTCGTGTTCAAGATTTTGGATGCCAATGCTCTGAAAAGCACTTTAATTTTAGGGACTAGTCTCCCCTACCCTGAGTGTAGCAAATCCACCTGACTTGAAATAGTGACAATTAGGGAGTCTGGCTGTGTTTTGGTCTTTTTTTCAGGTGTTGCCCTTTGCTCTCTGTGTGTGATGTTCCAAGTGCTCCTCCTGTCACCAGTGGGTTCCAGCAGCTCCCAGTGAAAGCAGTGTTAGACACCAGTGAGATGCACTCTCTGTGCTGCCAGCTGAGCTGAGCTTCACCTCTGCTCTGCTCAGAAATGCCAGGTGTGTGTTTGGAGGCTGCCATGAGGCACAAATACCTGGAGGAGCTGAGTTCTGGGGGGTTTGTCACTACAGCAGAGGAAAAACCTCAGAGTTYATCACCAACACTCCTGCTCTGGGCTCTGTGGTGGTGCACTGACACCTAATTAGGAGTTAATTACAGCAGTAGTGTGAAATCTGGATCCAGCTGCTGAGTGTGTTGTGTCTGATCCTCTCTGACAATCTGGGGATGTTTGTTCCCCTCCAGGCCTAGGGACAGCCTCCACCTCTGAATAAATCCAGTGACTGTTGGGTCCTGGCAGGAGCTAAAACATCCAAGGGTTCATTGGTAACTTCTCCAGTCTGTTTTGTATTTTCAGAGACAATCAGTTGCCTGGCTTAGCCAGTTTTTATGCAGTTTCAGCCCTTGTTTGCTGTTTTTCATGAGGACTTTTTCTGTGTGGCCTCCTGTGTGTCTGACAGAGCATCTGCTGCTTCTGAGACCAGGATGCAYCTTTTAGAATACAGAYCTTTGRTTTTGTGATCTTGTGTTAAGTGTTTTAGTAGGAGGAAAATATGCCTTGGTATAACAACACCTGCTCCTGTGCTTTTATGCTATTTTATAGCCAAACTTTTTTAGTCTAGACAGATYCTTCTTTTTTTCTATTTAAAAAGAGAAAATGATTTGTGAACAMACCAGGCTGCTGATGTTCCTGTGTAGAAATCATTCTGAAATTCAGATTTTCCAGGTTCATTTCAGTGTGTTTCAGTTGTACCTGATGTGTTTCTTGAACTTCCAGCAGTGTTTTCACTCGACTGCCAGCAGGGGGAAAAGGRAAGGGATTCTCATGGATGTGGAGGTCCCCAGCTCTGTGTTGTGCCTGCTCAGGATCCCTCCTGCCACCAGCTCCACAGTGGGGTCCTGCAGGCAGGAACAGGACAGAGCCCAAAGGTGGGGAAATGGGGTTTGTGTGTCYATCACAGGTGTGATATTTATGTATCTCTTCAGGTATTGAAATCACTCCAAGCTTCACTGACTCACTGTTCCATGGAATTAAAACAAAGGTAAAAAAAAAACCCAACAAAAACCTGTGTTATCCAACAGGCTTGTGGATTTTTGAGATTCCAGAAGTCCAGGTTGGATTCTCTGTGGTGTTTCTATTTTTGAAATGATTTCATTTCTACCCCAGTGTAGAAGTTGCTGTAAGTAGGAGTAAATGCAAAACCTTCAGGAACAGTTTTCTAAGGAGAATCCAGTGTGRTGTTGTTGATGTATAAATGTGTAAAATGTGGAACAACATTCCAGCACTTTCCATTGTGTAAAGACACTTCAAATAAAACAATGCAGTGCCATTCACACTGGGGGTTTGAACTGTTCCTGCAGGACAAGGTGGAATGGAGGTTTTTAATGGTGCCCATGGCAGATGGGATGGGGACTGGGGGCTGCCAGGGACCCTCAGGAGGGTTTGGGATCCTTCAGGGACCACTCTGGGTGGGAAGGAGCAGCCARACAGAGGCTTCAAAGCTTTAATCAATATCAGAAGTGATTCTGCTCCACTCCAGGGTGACAAAAGCTCCACTCCAGGCTGACAACGAGGCTGCAGTTTGCTTTGTTCCCTCCCTGCCAGGATTCAGTGCCCCCCACCAGAAGCTGCTCCTCCTAATCCTGACCTGCTGCTAAAGCTATTTTTAGCAAAAGCCTGCACAGAGGCACCAACTCAGCCCTTTCTGAGCTTGCACTTTGTATAAATAAATACCCCAAATTCCTTCAAAACGTTCTYCTTGAGGAGCAGCTGAAACATTTGGTGTTTCTTTGTGTTCTGAGCTGTGGCAGAACTTTGGTTTTCTTACACCTGGGAAGCTGTGACTGCAGCTCCTCACCCTGCCTTGTCACAGAGCTGCTGCCCCTGCAAAGACCCTGTGCATAAAATTCCAGCTGCTTCATTGATTCCCTGAAAGGTTGAACTTCCATTTTTGTCTGGGTTTGGATTAGGGATATTTATGAGCCCAGAACAGAAGGCTGGTTTGTGAATCTTACTGGGGTTTGTTGATTTGCTCCACTCTCAGTGTAAAAYTTGCCAGGAGAGATTCCTGGTGTGGAAAGAGACCCCAGCCAAGCTTCAYCCCCTTGGAGAAATGCAGAGCAAGATAAAAACCTTCTCCTCCTGTAGGTSTTGACCCTGGGATGTGAGTGAGTGTGACACTGGGCTGTCCCTGCCACCACTCCCAGCTCCAGGGAGGGTTCCCAGGCTCTGATTTCTCCATAAAACAAGAGCAGGGCCTCAAAAGTAGAAAACAATATTTGAGATGTTACCTAATGTGTTAAAATCCTGCTCTGAACCAAGTCTGTAACACCTTGGCATGCTCAGGCCTGCAGAGGGAATGTTTGATTCCCTGCTGAAGGGAACATATTCCAACCATCAGCAGGACTGGGGTGAGGCAGTGGGAAAGACATTCTGCCAGTCTGGTTTGCTCTTACATAAAACACAAAGGAACCAGCTGCTGTCCTCTGCAGCTCTGTGCTCACAGGAGCAGGGACTGGGAGCAGCCAGGTTTGGGACAGCTCCCCTCAGCTCCCTCATCCCTGCCAGGGGCTCTGGGAATGATTGCTGAGCCTGTGAGKGTGTGGAGATCACCAGGGCCTGGTTTCACAGTGCCAAAATCAGAACGAATTTGGAGTTGGTTTTGCTCTCTGCTGTGCTATCTGTCCCCTCTGTTTTCTGGGTGAGGGCTGTGGCTTGTTCCTGTGGTTTTCTGCTTTCCCATGGGAGCAGCATCAGGTCCAGGCAGATCCCTTTTAAAAGTGGRATGTCCACAGGAAAAATCCATACAAGGACTGTGGTCACACTTCTCTGCAGCATAAAGCCAACGAAGTACAGCTTAAAGGTGAGCATTCCTTACCAGTCTGACCCTTTTGATTTGCACTGATGAGTGAACAAAACCACTCGTTCTGTCTTTGGGCTGGATGTGCTTCCCGGAGTGCCTGGGAAACCTTCGGGCGTGGAAGAGGAAACCGCGCTGCTCCCAAAGCCTGGGCGCTCTCGCTGTGAGSCGGGAGGGGCTGTCCCACACTCCTCCATCCCCATCACGGGCTCGGGGGCAGCGCGGCCGCGCACGGGGAGGCGGCGCCGGGGGCCGGGCCGGGCTGGGCGGCCCCGGGGAGGCACCTGCGGCGGCGGAGCTGCGCCGGGGCTGCGGCCGCACCGGCAGCGCGCTCCCCGCGGGGCAGCGGGGCTGCGCTGGGCAGCTCCGGGCTGCGCTGGGCTGGGGAAGGCTGCGCTGGGCAGCTCCGGGCTGGGGAAGGAGCGGCGGCGGCGGCGGCGGAGCAGCCCCGCGGCCTCGGCGGGTGCAGGGAGCCGGGAGCCCGCAGCATCCTCCGTGAGTAGCGCCGGCTGCGGGAAGGGTGGAGGAGCCGCTCTTGAATGGGGATAACTGCAACCTTTCTGCTCCAAAGCTCCGTCCCTTTCTGCCCCAAAGATCATTCCTTTCTGCCCCAAAGCTCCGTCCCTTTCTGCCCCAAAGATCATTCCTTTCTGTCCCAAAGTTCTCCCCCGAAGCTCCGTCCCTTTCTCCGCCGGTGCAAGCGCCGGTGGCAGCGCGCTCGCTCCGGGTTCGTGTGCGAGGCGCTGTGGATGTACCACGGGAAACGCGAGCTCTTTATCGATACCTCTAAACCAGAAAGAATCAGAGAGCAGATGTCCTCGCACGTTTTCCTGTTCAGCCGCTGCTGGAGCAGTTGTTGCGTGAATTGGGAGCCCTGAAGGGACGGGGCTGGGGCTGCCCTGGCGCGGGTTCCTCCCCGCACACASAGAAGCGTGCGCGGCTGTTGAAGCTCATTGCATCGCGGTGTCCTCTCATCGCTGGGGACGCTCGTCCTGACTGATTCAACCCCAGCGCTATAAACATGGGTTTGGTTTCGGTTATTTGTTTGTGGTTTTGGGTTTTTTTCTTTTGTCGTATACTTATTTTTTCCCAATCGGCTGAGCAGCGTGCTGGAAAGAGCTGGCAGAGTAATATTTAACAGGAAAGGAACTCGAAAGCTCAGAGCATTGTGTTACAGTTCACTGAGTGTCTCCWGCACAGAACAAAAGCACACTGCTTGCATGATTTGGGAACACGCTGAAGCTGCTGACASGTTTGAACGGTGATTTCTGGTTTTTCCTGGTAATGAATGTATTTAATGGCCCRGGGAGTCCTTGCTAAAGGAAGCGTGGCTTTCTGTGAACAGCTCTCACTGATGGGCTGCATTGTGCTGGGCGGGCAGGAGGGGTTGGTTTGGTGATYACAAACCAGGAGACAAARGCAGAGCAGAGACTGCAGGGTCTGMCAGAGCCATTGTCCCTCTGAGGGTGCCAGATTGGGGCACTGAGGGTTTGAGAGCAGRCTGCAAGAGTGAGGTGGCAGCTGCTGTGTCTCTGCAAGGGGAAGGTGCCTCACACATTCAACAGGCAGCTCTGAGCTCCAGCGTTGTGCTGGTGCTCGGGGGGATTTTCCATTTGAAGTCCAAACCCTGGTGCTGTTGGATATTTCCCAAGTGTCTGAGCAAGTCTCYTGATCCCTGTGAGCCTTAGATCCTGGCCTGGAAGCAGTGGGAAAATACCTCTGGCTTGTTTTCTTCCATATCCTGCATATCCCTGAAGGGTCTGGAGTGGTTTTAGGATCTGAACGTGGTGGAGTTGTTCCCATGAATAACTGCATTCACAGGGGGGGAGGAGAAGTGTGTGTGGCCCAGAATTTCAAAGCAAAAAGAAAAAAGAGTTAGAATTGGGCAATGTGCAGTTCACAGTCTGGTTTAGACACTGCTCCTGGACAATGACAAAAATCTACCAAGTTCATGTTTCCAGGCATGGCTTTAGAAATGAGGCTGTTCCTTTTGGGGGTCCTGCTGTCACTCCTGGTCACCTGTGGGAGCTGAGGGGTTTTGGGCAGGTAGAATTAYTGAGGGGTTTTGAGCCACTGTCTCTTGGCAAGGCAATGAACTGATTTTAATGTGTTTTAGCAGCAGCCTAACCTGGGCAGCTCATGCCAGAACCTGAGAAAAGGCTTATGTAAAGGTGCTGCCCTGACACGGGGACACTCAGGCTCACACAGGGAGGCTCGTTTGCCTCAGGCCACTTTGAATTTGGGCTTTTCTTCCCTCCTTCCTCCCTCTTTGGAGCCTCTCGAGGTAAAGCCAGGCACGTTCAGGTCTCACTGAAGGACGCCGTGTTTTTATTGCTGTCTGAAATCACAGCTTGCCTCGCTCCCTGGCCGTGTTCCCGGGAAGGTGAGGGCAGGAACAGCTCCGTGCAAACCCCACCTTTTCCCAGGTGAGAGCTCTGAGTCTGTGTSCTCCTAACCAGCACCTGCCTCCCCTGGCAGGGAGCTGCCTCTCCAAGCCCATCCATCCTGGAGAAGCCCTCAAACAAACCCCTGTGTTCCCTGTGCCAGGTGCTGCTGCCAGGTGAGCTCTGATCCCCTCACAAACAAACCCAGCCCAGCAGGGCCCCTCAGCTGCCACCAGGCAGGGAGGGTTTAGAGAAGGGGGGCACTGCTCCCACCTGCCAGAACAACCCGTGCCCTGTATCTGCCGAGGTGTTTGACATGGAAACGTGCCCAAAGCTGAGCCTTATGGAAACATTTCCAGCCCCACGACGTGGGGATGCAAAAATAAGCAGCAGTGAGGGTGAATGAGAGGCTGTGAGAGGCCAGGCAGGTGTGTGTGCACAGGGGGAAGTGCAGCCCTGTGTCATGGACAAAGAATGTCCTGTGATTGCTGTATCAAAGTCCACTTCTTCTCCCCTGCTGGATGGCTTTTAGCCAGCACTCCTGATTTTCCAAACGCTTTTCTGAACAGAGCAGGATCCAGCCTGARAATCAGGAGGCTCCCATGGATTTTRGTGGGTCTTYCTTGCAGCAGAGGCTTGGTCAGGTGTRACCTGCTGATTCATGGGGCAGGAATGGAGCTGGGACCCCAGGGATGAGCAGGACTGGCACCTCCCAGCCWGGCTGGACACACAGACCTTGGAGCTCCTGACTTGCTGCACAGAGCAGAAAAAGCCCAGCCTGAAGCAGTTTCCAAGCTGCACCTCAGATGGGAGCAGCCTGCTGGAGAAATGGATCCCTTTGGTAAACAGGAGGCTTCACTGTGACAATAAAAATGGTTTGGGTCTGGGTGASTCATGCACAAACAGCTCCCCATCCCCAGGCTGGTTTGACCCAGAGGGGAGCTAGGAAGGATGAATATTCCATGGCTTCAGATTAAAATATTCAGCCTTATTTATTTGGAGTTTATATTTTGGTAGCCAGAGGAGGAAAAAGGGTTGCTGTAGGTCTGGCATTTGCACTGCACAAGGGGAGAGCTGGATGTGGCTTTTTCTGATTTATAAGTCAGAACACTTGCTCAGTTTTTCATGAAGGGTCTCTTGAAGCTCTGCTGTCACAGGTAAAACCTTCACCCACAAGGAGGATGGCTGGGAAGAGAGGAACAGCTGTCCCTGGTGTCTCCCAGCTTCCTCTGAGGTGTGTGAGCCCTGTGCTGGACAAAAGGGCTGGGCTAAACACAAAATATTTCAGCTGATGCTCATGCTGCTGAATTAACTTGGCCTTGGCTAAACAAAGGAATCATTCAGTCACAGGAGAATGACCCAGTTACAGGCTTGGGGCAAAGTCAGTTTGGTTTTTAGATTAAAAAAGGAAAACCAAACTTTTAACTTGAGGGGACTGAAGCATCTGAAGAGWGGCCCTTGCAGTTGTGATCCTGCATCCCACTCACACACCAACCACTTCCCTTCCTGCTGCTCCCTGATCCCTCTCATTCCTCACTGACYTGCTCTGCAGGTTTTTAATTGGGATTAATTTGTATTACCAACTGATTTCCACTGAATTATTTCTGCCTATTGCTTATTTTGTGTAAAATTGAAGTTACCACRCCACACAATGTCCCAGTGGAGCATCACAGTCCTGCCTGCTTCTGCTGCAGGGGGAAGCTCAGCTCCATATCAAGGATGATTTCCTTTGCAAGGGGCAGTTGCAGTGTCCCAGCTCTGTCCCTGGGAGCTGAGCTGGCTCCAGGGGCTCTTTGAAGTGGTGCTCACACCCCTCTGGGGCTGAAGGAGCCCTTTAATGGCTCAGGTTTCCAGGGACACTTGGAAAACCCTTTGAAAAAGCAGCAAACATCCCAGCTGTTCTTTCCAGATCCAGTCTTACCTACTGAAACACTGGCATGTTTTCAGCTGGGAAGTTCATCCACTTGCAATAACAGACCTGAGCTGACACTGGGCTGAACTCWCAGCCTGCTGCCACAGCCACGTTGCAATAGCCCTGGCCAGGGGCTGCTCCTTGTCCTGACACTTCTGCAGCTCCAAGTGAAGGGGTTAARAGGTTTCTTCTTCTCCATGTTATAGATGAAGGAAGCTCCTTTAAATTCTATTTCATAATGCAGTTTTTAAACCTTTCTGGGATGWGTTTTTCCCTTCCCTCARTTGCTGAATTSTGGGTGCAGAATCCTTCACACTCATTTGCTCARTGATCTGAATCTCAACCAGAGATGATAATCTAAAATCCCAAAGCATTTWAAACACATTCTTGTGTTTATATCTGATCCTATTAGCATTAACCAGGGGAATATTTTGAGGCAAATTGTTCAAGATTGCCCCAAAATTCCCATTCCTTCAGCAGGGCCAGGTTTCCACAATGAAAATATGAAGAAGCCCAGTTCAGTGAGCACTGGGCAGGCTCTGAGTCTTTGGTGGGCAGTTGCCTGATTAGCAGTGTGAGATTTGGGTGAATAATTTAGGAATTCACTCYTCTTTGTCCCCTCTGCAGCTGACCCAAGATGACGACAGCCACACCACTGAGAAATAACACTCAGCTCTCAGTGAATGTGACCACAAAGTCTCAAGAACAAAGTCTCTATCAAAGTAAGGAAAGGAGTGGGGTGGTGGCTTTTGGGTTTTTTTGGTTTTAAGTGGACTTTGAACTTATCAAACTTCAAACACTACAGTGACAACTTTGTAAATATGGCTTTTTTTTCCCCCTTCCTGCTTCTCTCCCAGGTTCTGGAGCAATAGTTGCTGCCATCGTGGTGGGGGTGATTGTTATTTTCACAGTGGTTCTGCTCATCCTGAAAACATACAACAGGTAYGTGGCCAAGTCCTGGAGCCACCAGGATGAGCCAAACCCCTGCTCTCAGCTAACACAGAGCATTTCAGGGCTTGTGGCTGAAAATTTCCAGGACTGAAGTGCTGATTGCAGTGCACTGGATGTCACTGGCAGTGCCCTGTGAAGCACAAACAGCTCCTTGAGGGAGGCTGCGTGCTGGGAGCTCTCTTTTAGGGCCTCCTGATGATTCAGGGAAGGTGTGAGTGTGCACCGAGGCTGCCACAGGGGGAGCTTGACTCCTCTCTTAGAGCTCAGGTGCTCTGGGAGGATTTGTGCCATCTTTGGGATGAAATCTTGGTTTGGTTTGACGGGGTTGTGTGGGAACCTCCCCAAAAGAGGGGAGGAGAGGGAGAGGGAGAGGGAGAGGATCCCCCCAGGTGCCAGTTCCCCTCTCACCTGTGGCAGGCGCATGCGGGTGCGGCGGGAGCTGGAACCCAAGGCGTCCAAGCTGGCAGCGCCACCTCCCGCGGGACACAGCGGCCACAGCCTGGCTCAGCAGCCCTCGGTCACCTTCATCCCCGTGGACATCCACCTGCASAGCAGGTAACCGGCAGTGCTCGCCCTCCCTGCCACAGAAGAGATGGAATTGTTACCCCCACGGAGCTGGGGCTCCTCGGCAGAACAACACCCTGCTGTTCTTATCCTCTCTGTGAATACTGGTTTCTTTCTTTGGGAGGAAAAACCAGAGGTCTGGACACTTGTGCTAGGACTGAAATAACAGGTGGAGGTGTGAGAATCATCAGGATGGCAGCGAGGCCTCTCCTGGGTCTGGAATAACCAAGAGAAGATGCCCAGGGTTTGTGGAGACTTTGAACCCTCTCAGTGCTGCTGATAAACRGGAGGGGAAGTCTGGAGGTGCCCCAAACTCTGAGTTTGTTACAAGTGRCATGGAGCAGGTTTGTGGGGTATTTTAYACCTAGGAGGCATCAACATTGTATTTATCTTTACTCATATCTCATGTTTCTAATRYCACATCTGTATGGGTTGAGGAAAAAACAAAGTTACTTCTTRTTTTCAAGTATTTTTWAACTCTTTCTATAAACTCTGTAACTCTCCATTTCCAACTCTGGGTCTGAGGAGTTTCACTCTCAGTTCAGGTTCAAGGCTGGGGCTGTGTTAGAATTCTTCTTACACAAAATCTGAGCTCTTGAACTGAAAACAATAAGCMTGGAACTAGAAAAGATCAGCTTGGACAAAGCAAGGCAGGCTCTGTGCAGCCCCAAAGTGCCACTCACCCTGCCAGGCTTTGCTCCYTGGTGCAGCCCAACTATTTTTAGGCATTTTTGATTCTCCAGAGCAGCCCAAAGCGAGGTTGTTGTGTGAGTGTGAGGGCTGTGGGTGTGCAGCRGGGCACAAAGGCATTCCCAGGGCTGGGAACACAGAGCAGCATTGTCACACACTGCCTGCCAGATTGTCTCACACTCTGCATTTCAGATTTTTTTCCAATAAGCTTGGATCTCTTGAGCAGGTCAGTTGAACCAACTGGTGCTTTTTATTGTGCAGAAACTGAATTCAATTACTCTGCAATATTCTTTTTTTTTCTGGCTGAAACTGGGGCACGGTTTGGATTCCAAACCAAATATTGAGACAGCTGTTTGTGAAGTTTCTGAATCTCCTTGTAAATGTTTCTCTTGTCCTGCTTCTCTACCTTATTTTTTTGTGGCAGGGAGGATTGATTTAATAATTCAGAAGGGACAGCAGATGCACATCTAATTTTTTTTCAAAAAAAAAATATGAAGGAGTTGAATTTCTGTTCCARTCTCTGGGTGTTCTCTGAGCAGTTCCACGGGATCAAAATCAAGATTTTTAGGAAAGATAAGCCCATCTTAYTGATGTTTTTAACATCCCTAGCCAGATCTACTTCTGGCAAATTCTGTTTATTTTCCATTTGCTTCCTTCCAAGCTAAAGAAGCTCACAGGCAGAATAAGCAGAGCTACTGCAGGCAGTTTGAGTTTCACACAATTCCTATTACTGGCAGCAGAAYTGGCTGCTGTCACCACAGCAGCACTGCTCCAGCTGAAAAATTCAAATGCCAGTAAAACTGGCACCTCCTGGGAGGCCCCAGAGCCCCTCCTGGCAGCAAAACCCCAGAGCTCATGCTGAGCAAGCAAAACCAGCTYCTCCAGGAACAGAAATCCCTGCTCTGTGCCGTTTGCTGTGCATTTGAGCCTTCCAGGAACAACCCCACACTCCCCCTGCCCCGGGGCTGATCCAACCTGCCCTGCTTTGGCCCCCAGGTTCCTCTCCCAAACTCACAGATTTTTTTGGGAATGCTCCCTTTTGGTTGGGCCTGTCTCGCAAGAATCAACGGTTGGGTTTCTTTCCGTCCTAAAAGTTCTACAGGATCTGCAGCAGATTGGAATTTCACTGATCCACATAGTCCGATGAAATGTTGAATTTTTCGCTGCTGGGTAACTCAGCTTCACCTCCTTATTTGCATCCTCCTGATGGCAGCGGAGAGCACGGAGCTCCACCTAGTGTCCTCCTCCGAGTGTCCTCCTCCGAGTGTCCTCCTCCGAGTGTCCTCACTCGTGTTCCTCAACAAGATCACACAGAAATCCCAGCTTTACCAGGCAGCTTTACCTGGCAGCTTTACTGAATTCCCTCCTCCACGGTGTTGAGCACCGTTCCCAAGTTTGGCTGTGCAAAACTCAGCTCATCAAAACTCTAAGCAGATAAAATACGATGATGTCCCTTGGGTTTTATTCCTGAGTCCTAGAACCAACTTATTTCCCCCCCCAAAAAATATATTTATCATCATATAATTATCATATAATTATCATATAATTATCATCAGTAATTCAGCCTAGGAGCCACACGGATCAGGGACCTGCACCAGTCACACCAGTGTGTCCTGAGTGGGACGGGGTGCAGAGTTTGCCACTTGTCCTCAGGACAAAAAGGACAAGGAGCTGCTGGAGGGGGTGCAGGGGAGGCCACAAAGATGATTTTGGGGTCTGGAACATTTCCCTCATGAGGAGAGACTGCGGGAGCTGGGCCTSGTTATTCTGGAGAAGGTTGAGAGGGGATCCCATCAATCCATAAAATAACTCCKAAGGGTGTCARRGGAYRGTGCCAGACTGTTCAGTGACAGGACAATGAGCAACGGCCATAAAACAAACCACAACGAGTTCCACCTCAACGTGAGGGAGAACTTCTTYCCRTGARGGTGGCAGAGCCCTGGAACAGCTGCCCAGGGAGGGCTGGAGTCTCCCTGTGYGGGGACACCCCAAACGCACCTGGAGGCGTTCCTGTGYCACCTGCTCCAGGTGACCCTGCCTGGGGTTGGACTGGGACATCTCCAGAGGCCCCTTCCAACCCCARCTCCTCYGGGATTCTGTGACCTCTTCCGAGCCCTGCCTCCCGCCCGGGAAGGAGCGGAGGGGCCGCTGCCGAGGGGCCGTTCCCGAGGGCTGAGGCGGCCGAGCCCTCACGGCCCGGCCCGGCCCGGCCCGGCCCCAGCGCCATCCCTGAGGGAGCCGTGAGGGCGCCTGGAGATCTCGCGAGACGGCGACATCAGCAGCAGCCGCAAGAGACCGACACCTCGCGAGAGTGCCCACCCGCTCGCGCCGGAGCACCCGCGCTCTCTCATTGGCCCGCCTCCCGCGCGCGCGCCGACCCTCCGCCAATCAGCACGGCGGCGGAGGGAGAACCCTTGCGCGCGCCCGGCCCCGCCCACCCCCCCCTCGCGCCCCTCCCGCCTTTCCCGCCCACCCCCGGCGCGGCTGAGGGGGCGCGCGGTGCACGCCGGGACGGCAGCGCGCGCCGCGGCCGGGAGGAGGCGGAGGAGCCAAGATGGACGCCGGGTTCTTCCGCGTAAGTGCCGGCCCCGCGGGGGCCCTGAGGGCTGAGCGGGCGGCGCGGCGGCCCCGCCGGGCCACGGCAACACCGCCCGGCCCCCGCCGCTAGGCCCGCGCTGCCCCGAGCGGCGCCGCCGCCGCCGCGCCCCCCCCACCCCCCCGCCCCCGGCCTGCGCAGGCTCCCCTCGCCGCGGAGAAAATGGCGGCGGGGAGAGGCGGCGGCGGCGGCGCGGCCCGGGCGGCCCCGGCGGGAATCGCGCGGGCCCCGGGCCGGGCTCGGCACGAAGGGGAAGGCCCGCGGKGTCCCTCGGGGCTGCGCTGCCCGGGCAGGGCCCTGAGCGGCCCCGGGCCCGGCGGTGCGGACCCACGCGGGGCCGTGTCAGCGCCGCGACCCCCGAGCTGCGAGCGGGCAGGAGAAGGGGCTGTGAGGGGCTCTGAGGGCAGAGCCCGGCTCTGCGCTGTCCGCGTTCCTTAGGGCCCGTGTACAAAGCGAATAAACAACGCTGCCCTAGTTTTTATGGACGTTTTTTTRGAGGTTATGAAGTGTATTCGTAGCAAAAAGTAGTTAGGCTGTGTTCATACGTTGAGATTTTATTTTTAATGCTTTGAGTTTCTTCTCTGGTCTTACAGCTCTGCTGCATTTTCTTCAGAGACCATGAAACCTACCCAGGGTCTCTTTCTTTTCTTCTTGTCCCCGTTAGTTGGAATGCCCTTATTTTGGGGCTTTCCTTGATAGTTTTGAGGACCAGTCTAAATTTCAAGGTTCATTCATTTGTTCAGCCCGCATTATTTTAATTTCCTGCACCTAGGCTACTTTTAAAACACGGCAACACACAGAACCTTTCCCTTAGTTCAGTTCTCTGCTCATGGACTAAGTTGAGAAAAATAATTGCAGATTAAATCCACACTTGCTCTGATGCAGTTGTTAAAAGGTTTACAAATCAGGCAGTGTGATTGACAGCAGGATTACTGGGGCAGAAAACCCGGGATTAGAAATCTAATATTCTTTCAAACTGGCCTGTGGAAGGTGGCACTTTATAAAAACCAAAGCAGCGTGGCACTGAAATGGGGCTGTGAGCAGAGTTCTGGTTTTGTTCTGGCTTCTGGAGGAACCAAATGTGAAATGACACAAATGCAGCAATTTGGGCTCCCCATGCCCAGCAGCCTCCTGTTGATAATTCTGTCAGCTCTTCACGTTTCTGTGARGTTTCAGTGCAAACTTATTTTGTCTGTCTTTAAATTCCTTTAATTTAAAGGGATTTAAAACAGCCCCCTTGCTGTGTCCTGTTTGGTTCCCTTTGCTCCTTGCCACGTGTTATCAACCAGAAACTTCCTTTCCATTTCCCTTCTGGGTTGTGAAATAATCTGTAAAAAAAAAAAAAAAACCACCAAAAGAACATTCAGTTGTTGGGTGAAGTGGCAAGAATTGTGGGGCTTTTTGGAAGCCAGACTGCAAATACTGTAAAGACTTTTAATCCCTGCAAGTGCCTGTGGCACAGCCAGACTTTGGGATTCCCCTGTTCTGGAATAGCAAATGGAGATGGCAGTGGATTGTTCCCTTTCAATATCTGAATGCTTTGCAACGTGTTCTGTTGCTGATTCCAGGAACTTTCTAACCAAAATGAACTTAGAATTTGGGGGTTTACCTTGTTTATTATCATTTCATTCCTTGACAGTTTATATTTTTGCTTGTACTGAAGCCTGCTCTTCCATTRGGAATTACCTGTGTAGAATTCCCTGTTTCCAGAATAAACCTSCCAAGCTGTGGGTTTGTCCCCAGTCATGAGCAGCCCACCAGGATCTGCTGCAGCCCCACATCTCCTCTCATTCCTGCTCATTCTCTTTACTTGTCTGCCAGTAAATTCTCCAGAACTGGGCCTCCAGACTTTTCCCTCCACAATGAAAACCTCCAGCTCCTGTCCATGGAAGTGGAGCAAGTTGGTGAACTTTTAACAGAGCAGGATCAATAAAAAGCATTCTTTGTACTTCTCTGCTCCCTGCTTTGCCTCAGGGAAACTGCCCAAAGCTTTCAGAGGTGTCACTGTGAGCAAACAGGGCTCTTTGTTCCTGGACAGAGGGAAAACACTTTATTTCTTGCACTAAGGAATTAATAAATCCTTTTCCTGGCAGTTTGATACTGCTGATACTTGAATTTGTGGGCAGTGTCAGGGGGGTTGTGATTGAGGTGTCACTCAGCACTTGGTGAGAGCTAAAACTGAAAAGCACCTGCAATAAATGACCAAAAACAGACTGGTTTCAGTGGTGCTCTGTGCACACACGTGGGGAAATAATCCTTGGAGGCCCTGCAGGCTGAAACTCTTGTTTGCTGTGCTCCAGGGAACCAGTGCAGAGCAGGACAATCGCTTCAGCAACAAGCAGAAGAAGCTGTTGAAGCAGTTGAAGTTTGCAGAATGCTTAGAAAAGAAGGTAAGTGGGGTGGGGGAACAGGGAGGAAAACTCACCAGTCTGAGTTTTCAGTGGATTCACTGGGTATCAGGTGGAACAGGGCAATGTGAGGAATGTCTTCCCCAAAACCATGGTGGAGGATGTTTGGAATGTCCTCCTGAGCATCAGATGCAGCAGTGATCTCAGTGGTTTGTTTGATGGACTAAATATCACCAGCAGGCTTTTGTGTAACACAGCTTCAGAAGGAGTCAGCTTTCCAGCAAGTCCTGATGAATTTGGAATTCTAAGCATCCTTAAATGCAGCCCCCCAAATGGTTGGAGTCTGGTGGACAGGGGAAGTGCTGAGCCTGGATCAAGATTTGCTTTATCATTCAATTTAATTTCATTTCATCATTTACTTGGGAGTGACCAATAAATCAYACACAGTACAAATTTCACTTTGGTTTTTTTCCCCCTCTATCCTCTTGCTGGTACTTTATTAGAGTTTACTAGAAATTATGTTTTGGTTTCTGTTCTCATCTCTAGGTTCTAATTTTAGCTGCTCAGGAGAGGGAAGTGTATTAGGGAGAGAATAAAAGGGTATTCACAGGTGTGCTTTGATCAAACTGTAACCTCTGCTGAACACCAGCAAAGGGGTTTGGAACCAAACTAGGCTGGGTAATTTATGAAGCAGCACAAAATTCAGTCTGCAGTGAAAGAATTCAGGGTACCCTGAGCTGGTGTGTTTAATGAAAATGTTGTGTTTCTCCTGGCTCTTTGGTACAGGTGGACATGAGCAAAGTAAATCTGGAAGTTATCAAACCATGGATAACAAAACGAGTAACAGAAATCCTTGGATTTGAAGATGATGTAGTAATTGAATTTATATTCAACCAGTTGGAAGTGAAGGTAACAATTTTGTCGTGGATATTGTTTCTAAATGTGTAACATAATTATGTATGARTTCTATGGAATCTGTGAATTTCTCGAGTAGAGTTAGGCGGGGTTTTGTTACTTTGTATATTTTGGAAAGAAATTCACTGTGTAACAGCTGTAAGGCTGGAAGTTTAGTGAAGGTGCATAGTTTGCAAACTGCTCAGGTTGGAAAAAAAAAAAAAAGAAAAAAAAATCAAACTTACTGTTTTAATTTTGCTGTTACATGTTAAGTTACTTTGACAGCAATTTTCTAATGATGATGTGATTTATGATTTAAAAGGCCTGAACCAAAATGGAAGTTATTCCTTGCGTCTGAAGTATAGCACCATCACCTTATTAGGTCACAGCAGAGTGAGTGTCCCATGTCGCTCTGACCCAACTCCCTTGATGATGCAGTGTGTGTTTGGAGGTGAGTTGTGTAAAGTGGCCGAACCAAAACACCCAGCAAAGAGCAATTGGGCAAAGCTTTACACTGCTCTTGAAATTACTGGGAAGGAGCTCAGGGTTTTTTTTGTGTGCAGCATGAGGGGAATTCTGAAGTGATCCGATGGTAATTTAATGGAGAGTGCTGCAGTCAGTGGAGGCACCACATCCATAGCCACGTTAATTTTTTCCTTTTGCCAATTGCTGGAGGCAGTATTCACAAATAGCATTTGTGTTTGCTGTAGTTACCCTTCAGACTGATCCACGAGATCATTTAATGCAGTGAACTCCGTGTGAAGGCTATGAGTAACATGAGGTGGTAATAAACTCAGTTTTCATTAATATCTGCCACTGTGCCACTGCAACCCAAGGGACAGGAAAAGCTGTACAATAGGAATTATTGGCAAACATTCTCATGCTGATGTACTTTACACTTAATCTTTCTTCCTAAGAGTCC